>JAVGVS010000131.1:299028-387692 GCA_032718565.1 Distichodus sexfasciatus
AAAGTCAGAATTGTGAGATATAAAGTCGCAATTGCGAGATATAAACGACTTTTTATCTCGCAATTGCGACTTTATATCTCACAATTCTGAGGAAAAAAAGTCAGAACTGTGAGATAAAAAGTCACAATATATATATATATTTTTTTGTTTAGTGGCGGAAACGGGCTTCCATAATTATGAGATACTAAGGTCATTATTTCGACTTAAATTATAAATATTTTTACCAAAACGGGCTTCCATAATATCAAAATTAAGGATTCCGTATCGTAAATACATGTCTGAGATTTCTAATAAACCGCACTGCTTTAAAACTGGTTCTAAATTGGCCTGTATGTGTTTGTTGATGGTATAGTGCTTTATAGAGACTGCTCCCCGTACCAACATGGCGGCTCCGTTGCCGCATAGACAGCAGTAGCCAACAGCAGCAGGCAGTCCGGTGTGTTCATATCACCTGAGTAGAGAAGGCACACCTGATGGCGCCGTGGTGAGAGCACTGTTCGACTGGCGGGGATTTAACACGGACTGGGTAAGCCTCTTTTAACCCTGTTTACGCTGCTTCAGTCAACATGTAAGCGAAAGTGAGGGATTATTTGTCACTGTGAACACACCACAACCGAGTGTGAGCTCTGCGTTTGACCCGTCCGTGAAGGAGCTGTGGGCAGCTGACATGGGCAGCACCCAGGGAGCAGTGCTTGCTCAGGAGTACCTCAGTGGTACCTTTACCGGTCTGAGATTCGAACCGACCACCTTCCGGGCTGGGAGAACCCTGGGGGCTGTGATAACTGATGAACTGCTTCTGATCCTCAAATTTAAAGTGTGCTGTGGTCAAGGACAGTGCTGTATTAGAGGAGCTTCTGTGATTTCCCTTCCAAAAACAAAACGTTTGTGGCAAACTTGTGGTTAATTTGTGGCGTTTACCAGAATATGTTGCCGCAAGTTTGCCAGGTGCATAAGTTTTCCACAAAGTTCGCCACAGGTTTGCTACAAACCTAATTTGCACGTGAAGATATAGCCTTGCTGCAAATTTGCACCAACATTGCCAAAGATTAACAACTGTTTGCTGGAAGCCTAAAACATTTTTAAGGTTTGGTTTGGATGATTAACTGTGAGGTCTCTCACTGAAAAGTATTCTTAAAATAAATTTTATTAAGTAAACTTACTTATTAACTTAAGGGTCAAGGGTACGTGTGGTGTGATGATATTAATGGTTCTTTTTGCTTTGTAGTGGACTAGTGATAGTTATTCTGCTTGGAGGTTTGTATTGGTAGCGCATCTGGTACATTACTTATGTAAATTAAATGCAAATAGAATAAGCTGAAAGTTAAAAAAAATGCAAAAACCACTGATGCCTCTTACTGCCATAGAAAACAAAACTTTCCATTCTTATGACCAGTAAAAATAGTGTTACATTTGATTGTAAAAGACAATTCCAAGACCATAATTGTAGGCTAAATACCGCATCCTAATTGTCTCTCTTTCTACTTCTAGTTTAAAGTTTATATTTTATATTGTTTTTTATATATTTAATCACAATTCCTAAAAATTCCATTTGCATGCCATCACAATAACCTGCTCTCTGCTGTCAGGCTAAAATTACAATCCCAAATATGTGTATCATCCAGTCATTTTTTCTTTAAATTAAAACCTAAACCCCCAAATCATGTTTTTTTGTGTTTTTTTTGAATATTCATTTCCAAAACTAAAAGGAAAAAATATACGGTTTGTGCGTAATGGAATATGACTCAGTGGGAGGGTTAATTCCCGACTCCCTGCGTTGCCTGGTGATTGATGGGCAGGACGGTGCAGGTGTTGTGTTATCACACCAAATCCAGCCTGTGTTGTTGCTCCCTGATGGAGACGGATGGAGACGAGCATTCCACAAGACCACATGAAAGCGGACAGATGCACGTTGTGCTCCACAGAACTGCTACGCTGGTTGTGCAGAGGTAGACGACGCTTATCTGATGACAGGGGTCAGGAGAGAGGGTCACAGGTCAGCTGGGAGAGTGGGCAGCACAGGGTCAAAAATGTGTATTTTCTGAGTATTAAGTCAAACTAAAGTAAGTGATTATTTATCATTGTGAACACAGCACAGCACACAGTAATGGTAGTGACCCTTGACCGATAAAGGTACCACTGAGGTACTCATAAACAAAGTATCTTCCCCAAGCACTGCTCCTGGACCGCTTTGACCTCTGCCTTTGACACATCCGTGCTTGGAGGCCTTGCTCACTCAGTGGTACCTTTACTGGTCTAAGCCTTGAACCAGCGACCTTCCGATCATGGGTCCAAATCCCTATTTGTTACGCTCTGCTATTCTGACCACACTTCTCATTCTCTCTCCCTCTCTCTCTCTCTCAAGCCAAACTTTTATTTTTAGGGATTTCCAGTCCCGCGTCTCATGCCCCTGGAGCTCCATAAAGCGGCCGGCTCGGTGTTTTCTCAGCAAGGCCCGAGTCGAGCTACAGCTCATAAAGGGACGTCTCGGAGGCCACGTGCAGGTCTCACGCACCGTAAACCAGAGAGCGATGCGGTAAAAAGAAAAAATATAGACTTCTGCTGCAGGGGAGAGACACCTCGGGAGCGTTTGATCCACGCCAAACGTGCGCCGGTCCGGGAGTAGGATGCGCTCTGGAAAACTCAAATCCAACGGTGAGGTCGCGGCCCGCGTTCGCTCGTAAAGAACACACACACACACACAGAGATGACAGGTGCCAAGACTGGGAATGTGGAAAACGAGTGTGAAGATGATGTATCTGTGTGTGTTTGAGGATTTATTTAAACAGATGTGAGCCCTTATTACCAGTGTGACCCCTCTGGTGAAGCTCAGCTGAAATAAGCATGATTTAGATCGGGGGAAAACACACACACACACATCCCCTGTATGCAGGCAAACGGAAAAACACATGGATACACAATTTAAAAAATAAAAATTTTATGCCAATTAATGTTTAAATTGTTCATATTATGCAGTCTATATTATCAGTCTGGGTTTCTGGGGTAACTTTTACTGCTGGTTGACTCGAGTGGTAGCGTTAGCATTTGAAATTTATGTTGTAGCTTTTGGATTTGTGTTGTGGCTTTTGCATTTGTTTTCTGGCTTTTGCATTAATATTTGGGATTTGTCGGTGTGCCGTGTTGGGGGAGGTGAGGTAACACTGAGACCTGCAGGAGTGCTGTGCAGTTGGAGGTACAGCAGTGTGGGGTAGAGCGCTGCAGACACCGAGCTGTGAAGAGCAGAAATTTATGGAGCAGGAGGGAGAGAGGGAAGAGAGAGGAGTGTGGAGGAGAGTGCACTGGGGAGACTGAGAGAGTGAGGGATAACGGGGGTCTAGAGAGTGATAGTGGGAGTGTTTGGATAGAGGAGGGAGACTTGTGCTAATTTATACTCCTCTAATTAGAACCAGCACTGAGCTGCACCTGAAACACATTCCAGCCAGCCAGCACACAGGAGTGACAGTGTGTGTGTTTGTGTAAAGGTGTGTGTGTTGGTATGTGTGTTAGAGGTCAACCGATACTGATATTTCACGGCCGATATCGATACTGATTATTGCTGGTTAATGGGGCCGAGAACTGATATGCAATCTCAAAAATGTGAATTTTACAAACTCCAACACAAAACTTTATTCAAATAACTTTTTACATTTTTATTTAACTTTAAATAATATTAAACAAGCATTTTAGTAACATTATAAAACTGAAACTTAAAGGTTTTAATATTCCAAATTAAGCAGCAGCAGGTTGTGGTGAAGAAAGCAAAGCCGCTCAGCGTGTTCTCTACTTAAGACCGCGTGTGACATACAGCCAATCAGAGACTGTTGTGAGCGGGACGTTAAATCAAGCAGTGAGTCGAGAATAAACGTCACGGAGAGAAGAGACGGCAATGGAGCCACAGTAGCACCTTGTAGTTACTTAATATCAGTGATGGTGAAAATTAAACACAGATACAGATAATCATCAAAATGTCTAATATCTGCCCCCGATTATCAGCCCGGCTCATAATTGTTCGACCATTAATGTGTTTGTATAAGCATGTAACTTTGTGTTCTTGTGTGTAAGAGTGTGTGTGGAAATGTAGAGTGGGTATGTGGGTGTGTGTTTGTGTGTATTTGTTTAAGCATGTGGGTCTAAGAGTGAGGGTGTGTGTAAATGTGTGTGTGGCTGTATACGTGTGTGTACATGGGTGTGTCTGTGTATCGTTGTGTGTGTGTGTGTGTGTAGGGGTCAGTGGCTTCTCTCTTGCGGGGAGGAGTGTGTGAGAGGGTCAGTGTCAATGGTGTCTTTGTTAATGTGCTCTAATGCTACAGATGGATCAGGGTAGTGTGTGTGTGTGTGTGTGTGTGTGTGTGTGTGGAGAGAGTGTTGTAGTCACATGTAATTGTTCAGAATGGGACCACCCTGTCAGACACACATGAAGAGTGTGCTGTGGTTATGTTTATATAGGGACAGATGGACATAATGCTAAAACTCTCACTTACAAACATCAGCAGTTGTTCCAGTCAATTTGAGATGTTACTGCCTTTATAATATAATTTATTAAACCGTGTTGGGGAAGCTACAGCTACAACACTCAAGATTCAAGATTCAAGATTCAAGATTCTTTATTTGTCACGTGCAAGTTATACAGGTACAACAAGCAGTGAAATGTATCCTGATCCGCTCTTTTAACTGTGCAATAGACAAGGAAGATAGAGACGCAATACAAACTTACAAACATAAATACTAACTTAAATACGGAGGCTGGGGTAACAGGACAAAAATAAAACTATATATTATACAATAAGGAACATAAGGAACATAAAGTTAAATGTGCAAACCTGACAATGTAAACACTGTAAAAATTGTAAATGTGCTAGGGCAGGACAGGTGCAAAGAGATGATTTTTTAAAGTGCCAAGTGCAGCTGCAGCATTGTACATAGCAGAGTAGAGCATGTGACAATGAAGTGGATTTATTTAAATAAATAATAATAAATAATAAATTTATTTTTCATCCATCCTGCTTGTGATGAAAAGTATCTAAACTCCACTACAAGCTACAGAGTAAAAGTAGTAAATAAATCCAAACTGTTTCAACCACTAATACTGAGGATTTGTGCTGTAGGACACTCTTAAAGCAAATTAAAAAATGTGAAGCTATGAAAATCTTTACCCTTTAACATTAGGGATGCACGATATGGGAATCATTGGCCGTTGCCGATAGCCAATATTTTTCGTTGTTCATATCTGCCGGTGCAGATAAATGAGGAAGGCAGAGTGGAGTGCGTAAAGGCAAGCTATTTTGCTGGCCAACGTTCCACTGCATGCTCAGAAGTTTGGCACAAAAATAACGCCATACATTTTAAGAGGGAAGGCGCGGGCCGTATAAAATCCCACCTTGCACTTTGGACGTGCCTGACACAAGCGCCACCTTTCAGATGTACAAAAGTATTGTCATAATATCGGCGGAAAATGATCAGGCAAATCTAAACATTGATACTGCTGACTTAAAAACAAGCAGTTATCATCCAGTTCCGATATGATTTTGATATTATTGTTCATCTCTGTTCATCAGCGTTGTGTAAGTGACACTCAAGGATTCTTGTTTCTGTCTTGACTTTTCTGGGGACGTTTCTTAAGAACAATTTTATGGAAAATATAAAACGGCGTAAGAAAAAATTGGTGAATGAGGCCCAGTTGTTAAGAACTAATTAAAATGAAAACTTAAGATACTGGTGAATGACGACTAACGCCACAAATATGATGTAAACTTTTCTTATAAACTTTCTTAAGAACAAATTTAAGTAGATACTGCTGTATGAGGCCCGTTGTCTCCTGAACCCCCTCGTCTCAGATTTCTTCAGATTTCTTTTCTTCCTGCTGCTCTCTCTCCGAGCGCTGATAAAGCGGAGTTGGGAATGGCAGCGAAGTGAAGGCTTGTCATCATCAACTCGGGCCTCCGTTAATGCCGAGGAGCAAACATGCGCACAAACCCAAAAGCAGCGTGGAAAAAAGGAGGAATAGATGAGTGGAGAAAAGCCAAATTCCGTGAAAAACAAAAACATGAGCCGGGTTGAAAGACAGCACCGGCGAGACATGTGGGGAGCATATTGCAGTCTCCATCACATGACTTTCTCTCCACTTCTTCTTCATCTCTCTCTCTCTCTCTCTCTCTCGCTCTCTTTTACTCGTTTTCTTCTGGAAGAAGAAGAATTACTGCAGAAATTCAGATGTGTTGAAGGATGTTTAATTTCCACTAAAGAGGGACACATCATCCCAGAAGTATGGACTTTCCTTCATCTATCTATCTGTCTGTCTATCTGTCTGTCTGTCTGTCTGTCTGTCTGTCTGTCCATCTGTCCATCCATCTGTCCGTCCATCCATCCATCCATCCATCCATCCTGTCTGTCTATCCATCCATCCATCCATCCATCCATCCATCTACCCATCTACCATCTATCTATCCATCTATCAATCCATCCATCTACCCATCTATCCGTCCATCCATCCGTCCATCTACCCATCCATCCATCCATCCATCCATCTACCCATCTATCCGTCCATCCATCCGTCCATCCATCCATCCATCCATATATCTGTCCATCCATCCATCTATCCATCCATCTACCCATCCATCTATCTTATCTATCCAGCCATCTATCATCCACCCACCCATCCATCCGTCTGTCCGTCTATCCGTCCTCTCTCTCTCTCTCTCTCTCTATCCTGCTTGCTTGCTTTCTTTCCTTCTTTTTTTCTTTTCCTTTCTTTCTTTGTTTTCCTTTTATTTATTTATTTATTTATTTCCACTTGTCTGCTTTCCTTCTTTTCCTTTCGTTCCTTCCCACTCTCACAATCACTTCAGTAAATGCTAACTTGAGTTCAAGTCCAAGTCTCAAGTCTTTGAGCTCGAGTCCAAGTAGAGTCTTTGAGGTCCAATTCAAGTCAAGTCTTAAGTTGAGCCTGAGCCTAAGCCAAGTCTCAAGTTTTAAGCCCCATGTCAGTCATGTCTCAGTGTTTAAGCTCAAGTCCACGTCAAATCTGAAGTGTCTGAGGAGAAACCAAGTCTCAATTCTTTAAGCCTGCATCTAAGTCTTGTCTTAAGCTTCAGTCCAAGTCAAGTCCTGAGTCTTTTTAAGCTCAGGTAGAAGTCTAGTCTCTAGTCTTTAAGCTCTCTTTTTCTTTCCTTCTTCATCCTGCTTCTTTTCCCTCTTCTGTCAGACGCCGGGATGGACAGCTTGATCGTCTGCACACATGAATGAGTTTGAATCCGGAAAGATCTTCAGAGCGATGCACGCGTTGCCGAGGCGGTTGCTACGCGGACGTTTGCCCTCGTCAATTTGGGGTAAATGTTCTTTTTTCTTTTTTGCCCCAAGTCTATTCGGAGCGCTTCAAAGTGGCCGCAGTATGTCTGTTTCTCTCTCCATTCGTCTTGCACGCGCACACACACGCACACATCCACACTTCTCTCCACCAGTTCCTCCCTGATGGCCTGGAAACCACAACACAAGACGAGACACATCTGCATGATGCTTATGTCAAGTGATGGGGAAGACAAGGAGCCTTTTATAATGTCTTTATGAATCCACATCTTCATCTTTAAACTTCATATTCATGGTGGAGATTGGGGGGCGCGTCAAGCAGGACTGTAACGATGAGTCCGTATCATTGACGATGTGGATTATAACAATTTGATTAAAAATATCAGGTGCTGATTTAACACCATCACTTCCATTCATGTTCATTCAATTCAAATCACAAAAACATCATTTGACATTTTTATTCCTGAGCTCAACCAGACTAAATGTGAAAGGGTCATAATTTGGGAGATGTTTAGGAGGCGATTCGGAACATTTAGGAAAGGTTTGGGAGATGGTAGGGAGGCCAGTGAGAGCAGTTGGAAGATGGTAGGGAGGTGGTTGGGAGATGGTTGAGAGATGTTAGGGAAGTGAGCGTTTGGGAGTCATTTGGGAGATGTTATGGAGGAGATTGGGAGATGTTTGGGCAGGAATTGAAAGGCGCTTGGAGGTGGTTGGGAGACATGTGGAAGGTGTTTGGGTGATGTTATGGAGGAGATTGGGAGATGTTTGGGAGACATTTGGGCAGGAATTGAAAGGCACTTGGAGGTGGTTGGGAAACATGTGGAAGGCGTTTGGGTGATGTTATGGAGGAGATTGAGAGCATTTGGGTGATGTTATGGAAGAGATTGGGAGATGTTTGGGGGACATTTGGGCAGGAATTGAAAGGCGCTTGGAGGTGGTTGGGAGACATGTGGAAGGCGTTTGGGTGATGTTATGGAGGAGATTGGGAGGCGTTTGGGTGATGTTATGGAGGAGATTGAGAGCGTTTGGGTGATGTTATGGAGGAGATTGGGAGACGTTTGGGCAGGAATTGGAAGGCGCTTGGGGACGTTTTGGTGATATTATGGAGGAGATTAGGAGATGTTTGAGAGACGTTTGGGTGGGAATTGGAAGACATTTGGGAGGTGGTGTGGTGACGTGTGGAAGGTGTTTGAGAGATGTTAGGGGGGAGAATGGAAGCATTTGGGAGATGTTTGGGAGGACACGGAGTAGGGTTTAGGGCAGGAGGGCAGAAGACAATGGGGCTGAAAACCACATCATATGCAACTGTTTCCTGTTTCCAATTGTGATGGGTTGATGCTGCTAGAAGATGACATTAGGGTTAAATCTAGCAGATGTCAGACGCCGTGCCTTAAAGCCGCAACTCAAAAATGAATAAGTTCTCAAACCGAGTGACTAAAGCCCTGTCCAAACCTAAACTGAGCTCCAAAATCAGAATATTCACAATAAACAGACAGTGTTGGGGAAGATTTTCAAAGTACAAGCTACTGCTAATTTAAAATAGCTGTGCCGCAACCATAATAGGATATTCTTAAAGACAATTAATTGTTATTTAGCTTTAAGAGAATCCTACAGCACAAACATAAATTCAATATTTGGATGAAATATTTTTATATATGAAAATCAATACGTTTTAGCAATATGTCAAATTACAGTAAGTTATTACAACATTATTGGTGTTCAGGAGTGCATGAAGTTTCCGGCTTGCATGAGTTACACTCAAATAGAGATTAAAAGTAATGATATTTTTGTAATTTTGCATATTGTCACATCACTATTTGTAAAAATAACTTACTCAAAAAGCGACATCAAGTTGCTTCACTTATACGATTGTGACTGGTTAACTTAGCAACCTTTCAATTCTAGTTAACTACTCGCCAACACTGACGCCACCAGCAGCAGCAGCAGCAGCAGCTCTTCCCAGGGGTTTTGTCGTTCACGTCCCTGGGTTATTATCTCGTCACTTCGCATCAAAAGACGGCAAACGCGAAACATGTGACAACGCGGGCCTCGAGCTAACAACGAGGGCCAACGGGAGCTCGGGGCCGAGTTTCGCCGCAATTTTACCCCAAATTCTCTTCCACTCCGACACGCTCCAGCTCCGGCTCAGTGGAAACAGAAGGCCCCGAAAGTAGCCATTAAACCCCGTAAATTAGAGAGGGAGAGCGTCAGACAAGAAGCATGTACGGAAGAGAGAAAGAACGACAGAGAGAGAGAGTTTCAATCTCCCGTTTGGAATGAAAGACGGCGCTGATTTCCGAGCGCCAGGCCTCTGATTTGCAGTGCGGTCCTTTTGAACGCGGGCGCTGGCCATGAGAGAGAGTGAGAGAGAAATAAAAATCATGAAGAAATAATGACAGTTACTGCGTTAAAGGGGCGCTGGATTACCGAGCTACACCGACCGACTCGATACGGTTTAAGGGTGGAAAGATTTACAAGCGTGTTCTGCTCAACACAGTCCTGATTTAGGACAGAAATTGCTTACCAAGTATTAATGCTTTCACACATTGATTCAAATGACTGTTGCTATAACATTGCCATAACATTTGCACAATTTTTGCACTGCCGCTACTTATTTGCACAACCTCTGAACATTGAATGTACATATCACTGGTCACCTTCTAACTGACTCTAGTTCTCCACTGCTGTTATAATATCTGCACAAATTGATATGTTAGTCAGACTCTTTTTAAGAGATACTGTTTTATTAATAGACTGGATATAGAATTTTTCGTATTGAAACTGTTACTAACGTCATGCACATTCAGTGTCCACTTTTGTAGGTCAATACTGCATCCAAACTGTCTCTCTTTCTGCTTCTATTTCTAGTTTAAAATGTATATTTTGTGTTCTATTTATCTATAGTTTATTCTATATGCCCTATTTGTTCTGTTTCTTGTTGCACTGTGAAAACTGGAGCCACGTCGTCTCGTCTCTCTGTGTATATCTGTACGGCATATAGCAGAGATGACAAAGTTGACTCTGACGAGTGAGCGTTATTCTACGCCTGGCTTTAGAGGAGATTCGACATGAGAAGGAGAATGTTGGCTTTCACTGAGGATCTTGTTCTGCATTAACTTACAGAATGAAAACAGGCTGAAATTCCATGTTTGAAATGTGGGTGGTGAAGGTCTAGTGGTTGGGTTTAGAGGTTGTGTTTTGGAATCCTATCTCCAGCACTACCTTCTTTGGGAGATGGTGATTGGGAACGTTTGGGAGGCGATTGGGAGCGTTGACGTTTGGGAGATGTCAGGAGGGTGGTTGGGAGTGTTGGGGCGATGTTAAGAAGGTGATTGGGAACATTTGGGAGGCGATTGGAAGCATATGGTAGACATGTAGAAGATGTTTGGGAGATGTTAGGAAGGTGATTGGAAGCGTTGAGGAGCTGTTTGGGTGATGTTAGGAGGGTGGTTGGGAGCGTTGGGTAGATGTTTGGGAAACGATTAGATGCGTTGAGGAGATGTTTGGGAGATGTTAGGGAGGGTGAGTGAGCATTATTCTATGTCTGGCCAAAAAATGGATTTAGTGAAGATTCAAGATGAGAAGGAAAATGTTAGCTTTCTTTGGGGATCTAGCTCTGCATTGACTTTATAGAATGAAAATGAACTAAAATGTTTTTTTGAAATGTGGATGGTGGTGGTCTAGTGGTTAAGACACTCGTTTCTGGACCAAGATGTCATGGGTTTTAATCCCATCTCCATCACTACCATCATTGGATCCCCGAGCAAGACTCTTAACCGTAAGTTACTCCATAGAGACTCTCCCTGAAATTAGGAAACGAGCGTCTGCCGTAAGTGTAACTGTATTTTGCGTTCTTTTCTATTACCTGATCAGACGTGTAGGGGAGACAAAGTTTCGAAGAGAAGATTCCAACATTTTGGCAATTGAGTTTTTTTTAAGTTTACTTTTGTTTCGATGTATTATCATAAATTAACCGTGATATCGATTTGAGCTCATATTGCCCAGCCCTATTTTCAGGCTCCGATGCCCTGATCCCTCTCCCGGTGTGGTTTTCCGAGTGGCGGGGAGGGTTAGAGAGGAGGTGTGCTTGTTTTGGCTTGACCACCCCCCTCCCCACCTCTCCACCCCCTTTTAGCCGTGCTCAAACCGCAGGACGGGGTCCATTACAAAAATCCGGGGCCTATTTTCCCGACGCACGTTCAAATACACTGCTAATGCAAAACCCCCAAAACTTCAAACGAGGGTCTCGCTGCACCCGGGCCAGCGCCAAGCGCCCTCGTCAGCTAGCGAGGCTCGCGCCATCAATCAGCCAAAGCCCCAGCTAAACTCCCCCTCTCATCCCCCACATGATTTAGAGGAAAGGCTTGTTAGTCCTCACATTAGTCTCTCTTCGAGGTTTCTCAAGGCCGAGCATTGATGTGATGTTAGGTGTGTGTGTGTGTGTCTGTGTAGTAAACCTGCAACATTCTTGAAAATATAAATGTATAACATCAGAGTTGCTTCTTGTGATTTGAAATGAAAAAGGAGGAATTCCAGGTCGGACATGCAGTCGTTTACAACATCTCACTTGTACAGGAACCTGCAAAATGTGACTTATAATTGTACTTATATTATCATACGCACTCATACAAACTAGGTCTTCGTTAGAACCCTTTCATGATGTAGAACCTCGCTATGCTGTTTAAGGTTCTTTGGAGAACTGGATGCAAAAACAGGTTCTTTAAGTAACACCTTATACCAGTTTCAGTGCTTTCTGTTAAAGTATGACCTTAAAGACTACTGACCCTGTGCCTAACCTACTGATTTACTTGTGGATGTGTGTAGAAATTATTATGGTGCAATATTTAATGATAATATCTGCCGCTGCCTTTTAGAAAGATCAGTTATTAATGTGCAATTTATATAAAGTAATTGATAACTTGACTCAGTTAACTTTTACCAAACACTACATTTGAACAAATTATTACATATTGCACATAATGAACACAGATACAAATACTATTTACACTAAACTCTTCATGATCACTTTATGATAAATGGTTTTGCAAAGAACCAGTGGGTAAAAGGGTCATTGTAGAGCCAAAAAAGCTTCCCCTGTGGCATTACTGTGAAGACCCACTTTTGGTCGGTGTAGACTCGTGCACATATTTGGTAAAAGTCAGAGTAAACTTCATCATCTCCACTATACACCGTGGTACCTTGGTTCCTAACCCACATAAACCTTTTAGAGTACGAGAGATTATTTTGTCTAAATTTCAAACTTTGAGTACAAACAAAATACTGGACGAACCGAGCACCGCGTCGTGTTTTATACAGGAAATTGCAAAAATGCACTGAACGCAATATTTCAAAACAAAGTTGAGCAATTCACCGCTCAAACAGTATTTTCCATCATAAAGGTCAGAACTCATCATTTATGTTATACGTCGACCCGGCGCCAAACGAACTTGTATGACAAGAAACATGATCTGGTGGTCGTCTCTATCTGGCCATCACAACACTGCTTTGTCATTTCACACGTATGTTTTATCTTTATATGAAAAGTTTTAAACTATTTCCAACTAATCCAACAGTTCAGCGCTCAAACATTATTTTTGATGGAAATTGCCAGAATTAAATAATTTCTTTTGTATTTAGACCTGCCAAAAACAACCTTTCATGTGTAGAACCATCACATTGTTGGTGTATCTTTGTAAATTATATTTACATTGATTTTTGTGGAGAAAATAAAGTTGGAACTCCATCTTTTTGGAACCTGAACTGCCTTCTGGAGCGGATTAAGTTTGAGTAGCGAGGTACCACTGCACAAGTTTATATTTTTCTTTATTAGATGTTATGAAGGTGATCGGGAGTGTTAGGGAGACATTTGGGAGACGTTAGGGAGTGTTTGGGAATGTTGGGTAGATGTTTGGTAGACATTTGAGATGTTTGTGAGGCAGTTGGGAGTGTTTATGGGGATGTTGGGGAGAAGTTTATATTTTTCTAGATGTTTTTATTTTTACTCTGTTGTTTGCTGCAAGATTTTGTTTAACGCAAGTTCTAATTTCTACATTTTATTTTTTAATTTGTAGTCGTGTGCAGCTCTCAGATGCATGTTGGACCCCCACCCCCACACAAAAGTCTGAAAGTTCTCACCAACACTCTTTCAATCACTTACACATTTCCTCCGCCGCTCCAACTCCACCTCCGCGTTTTTGATCTTCGTTAACTGTGCGTTGGAAAGTGTCTCTTTTTCTGTCTCGTTGCTACTTGTCCGTCAGCGCAGTTTTCGTCCACCGTAAAAACCAAAAACGTTTCCCAGCTCGGCACATGTCCACTGCACATCTGGCTCTTTGTAGCTGCTTCACAAAGGCAGCTGCTGGACGAGTAGGGGTGTAGTGATGCATCGATCTTCATCAATACATTGACTCAATTATTGATGAGCCCACAGCAGAATTAAAATTGAAACACACTGCGAGCTCATGCTTTTGGTTTACAGCGTTTCTTAGGGCGAAAATGTCAACAACAACAATGATAATAATAGATCAGTACTTTATATTGTAACACATGTTAAAAATGTATAAAATGTACCATATCTTACTGTTATAAAAATACTAGAGATTTAACAATACATCGATACATCAATTAAATTATTGATAATCTCATAGCATTGATTCAAAATGAAAATTCATTGTCTGATCATTTGTACACGTCAGTATAAAAGTAAAGCAGTTATAAAACAAAACTGAACAAAAACTGAACAAAAACAAAAATGCTACATCACTATTTGTAAAAATAAAAGTGAGCTATTTTAAAGCTACAGCCTTTCAAAACTAGCTTAGCTAATAATAAGCTCTTGAAAGTAGTAGTTTAGTAGTACACGATTTTACTATTTGTTTTTAAAAAGCTAGTTTTAATTCTACGGTGTTTTAAAATAGCTTCACTCCTAATAAAAGAAGTTGTTAGTAGTGTTACAAATATTAGTTTCATTCTCTAAAAATGTGAAAGTTACATCCACACTACAAAATAACAGCATGTTTGTAACTATGTAGCATTTTGCTAAATTGCTATTTTAAAAAGCTACTTTTAAGGCTACAGTGTTTTCAGAGTAGCTTCACGACTAATACGTTGCTGAAAACAGTTGTAGCCAGTGTTTCAAACGAAAGAAATACGTTTTTAAACCACATCCATGCTACAAAAACGAGGTGTATAGTATTAACAGTATCACTAGTGCGTTGTTAGTAGTACAATAGTAGTGTCAGTTGTATGTTACGAAACCTTTCACGTCCAAAACGGTTACTTCTAAGGAAACCATGTTTATTCTAAATGTGAACAAGACGTTTCCAACACTTTTCATCGGTTAAATGTTTCTAAAACGAACTAAAACAGTAGAATTGTTTTATGACAAAAAATAAAAATGACCAAAAATGGACTCAGGAGATGTCCATCCGACAGCAGCGATAAATAATAGCTCTTTTTATACCAATGTAGCGATGAATTAGTTAAAAAGAGCCGTTTTTAAAGCTACAGCCTTTACTACAGCGTTACTGCTGTCCGTCTGTTTAAAGTAGTTTAGTTAAGGCGGCCTTACACTGTGCCATTTTTGGCCCATTTGGAGACGATTTTTCACTCGTGCGACTGTTTTGGGGATCGGCCCGAGTTTCGGCTTAATCGTGTGTGGTGCATCGTGTAGTTTACGTGGGGTAACGAGAAGCGATGAACACCTCACGACCAGCTCCCGATCAGCAATCGCATGGTCGCAAGAAAATCAAACCTGTTTGAAATCCTGGTCGCCCCTCGTGAGGGCATCGCAGTGTTGAAGCAGTGCCACGAGCCGATTGAACTCAACCTCTCACACTGCGCATGCGCAAACACAGAAGTGGACGTGAAATTTTAGACAAGACGGAGCAGCAAGGCAGCGCGTTCTTCTTCTGTTTACGTTGCAGTTCTGGATACGAGAGTCCGACGTGTCGTGTATGGACGTACAGTGTGAGCAGTCAGGTCGCATCAGAGCATCGGGCCATATAGTGTGAGAACATGAATCGTGAGCTGCGAACTTTTAACCCCTGCGATTTACTCGTAGAGTTTAAGCAGGAGCTGAATAACGCCACTGAAAAAATCGCAGTGTATTCCCAGCTGTAGTGAGCTGCCGATGCTGCCCTGATCAAACGTTAACACCCTCACGTGAGTCACGTCCGCATCGTAAACATCACGGTGCTGCTAAAACGCGTATTTTGGGATTGTAGTTGTGGTTTTGGGGGGACGCTGCCACAGCTGTTGTCTTTGGCCCCGAGGAGCCGGGCGGAGGCGGCGCTGGAGGCTCCCGGTGAACTCGCCCCGACTCCGAGGCCTTTTCCTCTGGCGTCTCACGGTAGTCGTAAAGCTGCGTGTTGTTATTGCAGGTGAGCAGAGCGCAGTTCCACGCATTCCAGGTTGTGATTTAATGCCACGTCCTGCGTCTGTCATCTAGCCACGCTCCCAACACACAAACACAGCACATCAGCAAGGAGCTTAATGGAAGTGTTGCAGGTTCCGTGGGGTTTCGATGAAAATGGCACAAGCGGTGACTGGATGTGGGGTCGCGAGGTGCAGCCGGTGAAAATCACCAACGTTTTACCTCCTTTACACCAGGTTTTTTGGCGGGAGTTGCGCACGGAAAAGCAATAAATAAAGACGAGTTAATGCACAGAAACGCTGCCAGTTTCACATAAACGTGAACACACACCCTGGTGGACGTGCCCACCTCGCTTGTTAATCCTTTTTTAGCGTGTGTGTAATTATTTGTTATTAATTCAGCCTTTACTTTTATATCAACTTTATGGGCTGCTAAAAGACACACACACACACACACACACGATGAGAGTCTAAATCCGTTTTTAAATGTTATTTATATCATACATAGTGTTTTTACTTTGACTTTTATTTTTCAAAATAATAAATAATTATTATAGGCTTTATTTTCAGAAGAATGATGTTTATTTAAAATGTATTTTTCAAAATTATAGAGTTATTTTTGTTATCTATCTATCTATGGTAATTGTCTTAAAAAAGGCATTTTTTATGAATTTATGAATAATTTATGAACGTTCCAAACACTCCAGTTTATTTATCATTATTTTTACATTATTTTTTACAGGTGGTGGTCAATATCAAAAGAACTTTATTTTTTAATGAGTAAATTTAATTCTGAATGTGATGATGAAATAGTGCTCAGGTTTAGGTTTTATATATTCTGCTATTATTTGTTTTTAGTCTGGTGGTCATCACCGTTCCTCCACGCTGCGTTAGTGTTGGTCAGTGTCGCTGTGTGTGTCTTCTCTGCGCTGGTGTGTTGATGTGTGTGAGCTTCAGGGAAACACAGCGTCTTCTCGTTTATTTCCTTTTGGTTTTTCTTCGTCCAGACAGCAGCTCGACATGACGACAGAGAAATACTGCAGCGTCCACAGCCCTGACGCACAATCTGTTCTCCTCCTCCTCTTCATTATTACTCCTCCATGTCACTTCTCCTCCTCCTCCTCATAACTTCTTCTTCTTCTCATCCTCTTCATCACTTCTGCTCTTCGTAAGTTCCTCTCCACATACCTTCTCCTCCGCCTAATGTATTTTCCTTATTATTTATTCTTCATATAACTACTTCTCCTCAGCGTAGCTTCTCCTCCATTCAACTTTTCACCTGAATTTCTTCCTCCTCCACATAATGCATCTCCTCCTCATCACTTCTCCTTTTCATAACGCCTCCTTATCATATCTTCTCTTCCTGACTTCTTCTCTACGTCATTTCTCCTCCACACGTCATCACATCTCCTCATCATATCTTCTCCTCATAACGCCTCCTTCTCCTCATCACATCCACTCATCTCTTCTTCTCCTCATAACTTCTCCTCTACATCATTTCTCCTCCTGTAACTTCTCTTCCTCATCACAGCGTCTGCTCCTGGCTCCTGGTGGGAACGTGCAGCTTTCTGCCTTCACAACTCATCTCAGCATCAGTCGTGGCATGAGGAGCCGTGACCTTCAACACCTCTACACATGTCACGCTTGTATATTTTTACATGGCGTGTGTGTGTGTGTGTGTGTGTGTGAGAGGAACACGGAGGCTCCCCACACTCATCCTCATCACTAGCTGTTTATTTTAGATCTCTCTTTTCTCCATCTCTCATTTTCCCCCCATATTACTTCACCATCCACACATCTTCATTCTTTCCATCTCCTGCACTCATTCTGCATCTCTCCTTCACTCCGTCATCCCTCTCTCCCTCTCTCTCCGTCTCCGGCATGTCCAGCAGGACAGGATAATATTTGGACAGGTGTTCCTCTTTAAACACGCTCGTCCCTGCAGCAGCAGCAGGAGGACCACATCGCATCCCTCGCTCCTCTCCTATGTGTGTTGTTCTCTCTCTCTCTCTGTAATCCTCGTCTCTAATCCCTCACAATAAAAATCTCTTTAGCACCAAATTTCCCGTGTTTTAAAACTTTATTCTTTCTGGTTTCCAACAGCAGCACCAGCAGCATCTGGAGGACACATGTGGAATCAGCAGCAGCTCGTCCTCTCTCTCTCTCTCTCTCTCTCTCCTTCCCTCACTTTTCTATCTTTCTCTCTCTCTCTCTTTGTGTGGACCACCCACATACAGAGACAACACTGTAGTGCAGACAGAAAGATGGAGGGAGTGAAGAGAGGAAGAAGACAGGAAGAGAGAGAGAGAGAGAGGGATGGAGAGAGGAAGAAATAGAGCAGAAAAAGAGAGAGAAAGTTGGAAAGAGAAGAGTTAAATGGAGAGAGAGAGAGAGAGAGAGAGCGGGAGCGATGGAGAGAGAAGACAACAGTGAAAGTGGGAGGAAGAGATTTCCAGTTTGTCTCTCAGTGAGATTTTCATTTTGCTTGGTATTTTCACCAGTTTTTATCGTCAGCTTTCCTCTCGTTAACGCAGTAAACCCAGACTCCAGCTTCAGGTTTAGTTGCTGTATTTTATTTGTATCATTAAGGTTAACAACAGTGTAAACTGCGTAAATGAGTGAAAGTTATTACGGACTTTCAGACGTAATAAACAAACTAAATTCACGTCTCATTCCTGCATTCTTCAAATTAAAACCAAAAACCAAATTCTACTTCTGTTTCCAAAATCAAAGTCCAAAAATGAACAGAAAACACACTCGTATTCCGTTTGCTCCGAGTGAAACAGGAATGATACACAGATCATACTAAATACAATCAAGTCATTATGAACTTTTCTTCATCAGTAGCATCTTTGGTTTTTGTTCGCTTTAACGAGGTGAGCTGAGATGAGATGGAAAATCCAAACGTTTGGAGCAGAAATCTTACCTGGAATTCTGCTTTCTCAACCTGGATTTTCCACGTCGTTACAGAGCATCACAAAAGCTGCTGCAAGTGGAGGATGTCCCGTTAGCAGAAAAGTAGCACGAGTTATACGTTTAATCACGCGCGCGAGCCGAGTCAACTCCAAATCCGTGTTAAATACAGTAATCTAAAATTAACTGCAACTAGTAACAGACTCTACAAGATATTCACAAAAACAGGAAACATGCAGACGAATGAGAAATAGACTGGAAGTGATTGTGGTTGAGATTTGAAATGGGATTTTCCGAACGTTGGGTCTCATTCACCAAGCGTTCGCAAGAAAATTGTTCTTGAAACCCGTTTACAGTGTTTACACCAAGATTTTCTTATTTGAGGTTTATTCTAAAGTAAAACCAGAACGTACGCGTGTATAATAATCCATTCTAACTATTAAATCTTAACTTTCTTAAGTTTCTTAATTTTATTGGTGAATGAGGCCCTTTTTCTTCGGCTTCAGGATATAAAAGTGCACATGAAACACGCAAACACTCAAAACATGCATTATAATCTGTGTGATATATAGTTTATGTAAAAATCGTTATTTATGTGTAAAACTTATGTGCTGAATATCTTAACTAGTCTCTAAGCCAACAGCATGAATGAAGTTTAGTTTATATGGTTTAAACGTTCCAGAAACGTCTCTCTCGTTCTAATGAGAAAAATTAATTAATGAATACTCTGCATTCTACAGCGGAAACATGAACATATTATTATTGTTATTATTATTATTATTATTATCATCAAAAGTGGAGCTTCTTGACACCAGCAGTGAGGACTCATAGTAAACTAGGAAACTCTGGAGTAATGGTTTGGTTAAAGGAACACCACGTATCCTGACGCCTTGATCTGGGAGTAATTAATCACAACAAAGAAACGTGAACAAAACCTAAATAACTAATATAATATGTGGATGCAGGAACTGCAGAGTAGAAACTAGAGGTTCCACTGCATAGCCCGAAGGTGCTCGTACATCAAGGCTGTCTAAACTCAGACTTTATTTTCACAAAGTGAGGCTTAATCTGGTCTTTAATTAGACTTGAGGGTTTTTCTGTAGTTAGTAACTTTTTCGCTGAGCAACACCGTGTCGTACTTTTCCTCTTTTGACTCCTGTGTTCTGTTTCTTACAGAGCCGCTACAGGGACAAGTGAGGAAAAAAGGTAAGTACCGCACACTCACGAGAGCGGAGAGAGTACTGCGTGTGCAGGTGATGTTTTGGTGTCAGCGTGTGTAATTGCTCTCGGGCGGTATCTTTAAGTGTCTTTTGTGTTGACTTGTGCCTGTGCTACTTTCTCAACAGCAACAGTGTTTATTTCTCATACGCGTGCAGAACTTTCTCCAGGAATAGTGTAACGTTCTCGAGCGTTGCCTTCTCGTGGACAAGAGTTAGATTTACAAGAGCGAGAGTAACTTTTTCACCAGTAAGTCTTACTGTCTGAGTGTTTATTCCTCGTGAGCTTAAAATACTTTCTTGAGAACAAGAGTGAATTTCTCGTGAGCGAATGTTACTTATTCCTAAGTGTGTGATAGTTCCTCATGTGTACGCATGAAACTTGCATTTATTGATTTTTTATCACTTCACAGTGTTGGTTTGGATAAACCGTTATAATTCTCAGAATTTGACTAATAATCCTGTATTCTTTCTAAATTCAATATTTTATTTTGTTAAAATTATTTGATTTTTCTCTTTACAAGGACTTTCTTGAAGACATGTATCACTCCATTTGATTTTTTTCTCACTTGTAGATTCTCACCATTTATCAGAGCAACTTTGGTTTCCTAATTACAGCGACAGTCTCCCTGCGCTGTAATAAACGATGTGATCAAGTCATTAAATTATTACACTTCAAGACAATTCATAACTTGCAGTAAATGTATAACGTGCCTGTGGACCAGTGGCTTGTGGGGTCAAATCAACTTTTCATGTTAAAACTGTCATTTGGTTTTGGTTTTTTGGGGTTTTCTTCTGCCCACCTCGGTAGCTACAGACCCCACCGTTGCCCCCATGAAGCCCCCGAAAATGCCGCCAATGAACAGACCGACCACCGAGCCCAGCACAGAGCTGCCCCTGACCAGGCTGGGCAACCAGAGCAGCCAGCTGGCCACAGTGTCCCAAACGGAGCGCAGGAACGAGGGAGGAGGGCCAGGGGGCGAAACGATGCTTTTATCCTCCTCTTCCTCCTCCTCCTCCTCCTCCATCCCATCCTTTTCTTCTGTCTCTTCTCCCGTCTTCATCCTCCTCACAATTACGCCGTGTTCCTCTCCTCCCGCTCGCTCCTCATCCTCCCCTTTATCCCTCCTTCCTCCTCCTCGTTCCTCCTCCATCTGCAGGAGAGGGGGATACATGTAGAACGGCTCCTCGCACTCCTTCACCATCTCCTCCACCTTCTCCAGCAGCTCCTCCACGCTCCTCCTCTCTTTCTCCTCGTCCTCCCCGAAAGCGAGGACGTGGCGCCGGCCGCCGCATCGCTCCACCAGCTCCTGTAGAGATCAGATCACGAGTATTACTTTAATGAGAGCGAGTTACTTTCTCAAGAGCTAGTGGAATTTTCTCTTCAGGGAGTGTGACATTTCTTGAGAGCGAGTGCTACTTACGTGTGTTACTTCCTCGTGTGTAAACTTGCATCAATATTTTTTTCTAACAGGGCTGGGCGATTTGACCTCGAGTCGATATTACAATTATTGTATAGTAAACGCATCGTATAAAAGGTGATTAGCTAAAATTTTAACTATGTTTAATAAAATATGCTGAAAATTAACATGTAAAATTAATTTGGACAAATCTAATATCTAAATATTTTTGCAGTTACAACATTATACTCTATCAAATATATACACGACGTTCTATTAAAGCAAAAAGTTAGGTTTGATGGAAATTTTTTAATTTATGACAAATTCAATTGAAGAAAATTTCAATTGGAGAAAGTTTGAGAAATTGAGCTGGATATTTTTATCGTCGTCGTACCTTGAGTTCGGGGCGCTCGGTGTTGAGGAACTGCTCCAGCGTCAGGTGTTCCGGGAGCAGGGGGGTGTGTGTGAAGACGACGACGGTGCGTTTAGCCACGGCTTCGGGGCCAAACACCTCTTCCAGGGCGTGGAGGGCCTGCAGCTGGAGTGTGTTTTCACGCTGCAGAGACACGCACAGCAGGAAGGCGTGGGGCCCCGGGGCCGAGAGACGCTCACACAGCGAGAGCTGACGCCGGACCTCCTCCGGGGGGCGCTCCGAGTAGAACCAGTCGGGGGTGTCCACTACACACACCTGACACCAAGACCGGGGAGAGATTTGAGATGTTGTTAGGAAGCAAATAAGTTGACAGTTAAGGTTAACAGTTTAAGTTACTTGTTAACACGTCTCTTTCATTTGCTTAAAACAATAACTATGAGTTTAGAATGTTACGTAGGAAAATGACCACATGAAGATGCCAGACTAACTTGAACGTTTACGTTGTGACTACAGCTGTGAGGAAAAAATGGTGAAAACACAAATCAATCAGACAAAGTAGTCGCTCAAACTGAAGTCTGGAAAATATACAGTAATGGTTCATAAAACGATTTAAGAAATGTGAAATGTTGCTAATCGTGACAGAGTTAATATCATATTGTCCAGCTATATATACACTCATGGATTTATATTAAAATACTACAATAAAACACTAAATTTCTCATTATTTTCACATTTTCATTTTAGTGACGCACAGCGTTTTCAGTGGCATGATCAGAGCCAGACCTGATCCCTCTGTATGTGACAGTATTTGTGAGATATTCCCTGCACAAAAACAGAAGAAAATGTGTAAAAACGCATGAATGAAATTTTTTGTGATGTAACCACGCGGCGTTTGTGAGCCTCATTACTCACTAAAATGCTACAGTTCAGTCAAATCTTCCCCTTTATTACAGACTACTAACTCACTGAAAATGAAAAAATGCTACAGTTTGGGGAAGTTTTGAGCAAATTTGGACTCATTTTGGCCTATAGAATTAGCTGCTATATGGGATTTCTAGGAGAGAACTACATTTCCCACAATCCCTCGCGCTACTCAGTGGCACGTCATAATAATGTGACGGACGCACTTCCGGAAAAACACTACACGATATCAATAAATGGCTGTAGAAAGGAAATGACGTAATAAATATAACTAGGGTTAGGGTTCAGTACGGTTCTTCTTCCTCGCCCGCCCGCCCCCTCCGTTACGTCATTTCCTTTCCCTCAGAGAACATGTAGTCACAGAGGAGATGTACCCACAGAGGAGGTCTGCAGCCAGACCCTCTTGGACCCTTCTCTATTTTTCAGCTACATGATGAGTTTTGTGTGTAATAAAGGGGAGCTTTGACGGAACTGGAGCGTTTTACAGCTGCTCCGCGATCCTGCATAATCACTTCATAACAAGTTCCTCCCGCTCGCAGTTCACTTCTCATGGATCCGCTGTTATCTCAGTATGCTTTTGAGTTCGATTATATATTTTATAGTGTTTCTGGACTTATATTATTTTGTACATGTATATGTTTTGTCGTATTCTAATATAAATAATAAAACTGCAAGCAGTGACTACGGGGCCATGCAGTTTGCAGCTTTATCAGTTTTTGACGAATCGAAGTGGACAGACGTTGAAAAATGACACGTTTCATCCTTTTATCTAGAATGCTGCGGTTCAAAACTTATTAGGCAAAACGCAAAATAGCTTATTATAGCGCCATCAACTGGCAGAGTGGTGCAATTTGCCTGAGTAGTGGGAGGGGTACCAGACCTACCTGCCAAATTTCAAAGCTGTAGCCCACCCAGAGCCGGATTTCTATGACACTCGGTGTGTGGTGTTGAGGTCCTATGCCAAGCCCACCACATTTATTTGCATATTACAGCCAAATGAAGACTGTGATAATAATTAAGAAAGTGTCTTGAAGTTCAAATGATACCAGTTGCGTACAGATTGGACAAAAATCCAGGGACTAGTTAAAAAAAGATGGGTTTTCATCTTATGCAAATTAGCGAGAAATCAAATATGGCAGAAAAAGATTCGTCTTGACCCAAGGAATAAGATGATATAAGATTTTTGAGAATCGGACCTACGGTTCAAAAATTATTAGGCAAAATGCTTTTTTGGAAAAATGCAGAACTAAATCTATTTTGATTGCATTTGTTTGCCTAGTAGTGGGTGGTGCAGGACCTACCTGCCAAATTTCAAAAAGCTGTAAGGTCTTACAGTTTTTTCTCCTAGCGGTTTTAAAGGCAGAAAAAAAAATCAGCACGATTCCAATAGGGTTCCACACAGTGTTCCACTACATGGCCCCCTAATTATATATAAGCTTGTGTATATGTTGTATATAGGGTGTGTGTGTATGAACGCTGACCTGTCTCCCTGCGACGTTTGCGCTCTTCTTCTCATAGCTCACAGTGATGCTCTTCTCCGAGTCAACATCACTCCGACACTCAAACTCGCAGCAGCCCAAAATACTGTTACCTGTGCTGCTCTTACCAGAACCGGACCAGCCCAGGGCACCAGCCCTCAAGACTACACACACACACACACACACGGGTAGAAAGTCATTAGACTCGAAACAAGACGCTCTGCACGTTTGCCAAATGATGGACATTCTTTTTTCACTGTTGCATTCAGAATTAATTATGTTTTATTAAACTACAAAGTTATTTTTATATCACCAACACATTAAACATGCATATACAATACCTTATAAACCCAAAAAACAAGCTGGAGGCGTTTTGAACAGTCTTTTAATTGCAAAAACTTATAGTTGTCAAAAAATATTTTAAATTATCTTGTGCTAATGCTGTCTCCTTATCATTTATAACAGAAAATACTGTGATTTTGATCACTGTCATAGTTCCTTCCTTGATTAATAATGAAAATTAAAATAATGTGTAAATTATTGATTATATTTGTATATATGTAGAAATGATTTCAAATATTTGATTTTGGATCATTTTGCATCTGTGTGACTATTAGTGTGTGTATAAGTTAGAAAAAATTTTATTGTTTTATATTTATTAAACAATAATAATTAAACAGTAAATACAGGCAGACCCGAGTGCAAATGAGGAAAAGATTTAGAATATGGAATATAAACAGACATGGCCTCTAGTGAATGACGTGACACTAGCATAGACTGGAACATCTGCAAAAAGCTAGACCTGCATTGATGTTCATTAGTTTATGAGTCTCAATTCAACACCAATTGCAGTCCTGTTAGAATTTATTGTAGTAGTCATGGGATGAATCTTTAATGAAACGCTGGCCGAGACTCTGGACCAGTAACTCAATAAATAACTCAAAAAAATAAATGACTGACCAACTAGGATTTAAACCTCCAGTTCTTTCTTAAGTAGAAAATAGGCTGCAAAACAATGTGAAGGTTTATTTTTTAACTTGTATTATACACTAATACATTTCAGTGTATTCAGTTATGTACTGTTGAATAAAAAGCATAATTAAGTTTTCAACTGATAACTTTCTCAATATATAGTATATAAGAAAATAAATAATTTGATTTTCATATTTTAAGAACTTTTAAAACTGCTAGATTGACAGTAAAAAAAAATGAATCACGGATAATTATGCAGGGGAAAGGTGATGTTGTTGATATTTTTAACAATACATAACTATGAATAAATACACTGAAATAAATGTACAGTATATACATTTTTGGACAAAAAACACAGTAACAGCTCCATCTAATTGGGAGATCAGATGCAACACACCATCAAATAAGCTTAGTAATAAATTTGACTTGTCTCTCTATTTAATAAATTTAGCTGTTTAAAAATATGTTTTATCACTATTAAAAACCCTGAAGACTAGATTTAATGAAGGAGCCCTGTCTGTGTGTGTGTGTGTCCATGTATTTATCGCATTGTGGGAACCTTTTTGTCCCCTAAAATCACTTTTATCTGTTTTTTGGGGCTTTGTGGGGACATTTGAGAGGTCCCCATGAGGGAAAACGTGTGCTTGTTTTATTTGAGAAACTAAAAGAGGTAAAAGATGTGCTTTTGGTTACTGAGGTTAAGGTTAGGGTCAGGATTAGGTGTAGGTGTAAAATTATGTACTTAAGTTATTATGGGAGTCTATGGAAAGACCTCACAAAGATAGTGTCCAAGACTGTGTGTGTGTGTGTGAGTGTGTGTTTGTGTGTGTGTGTGTGTGTGTGTGTGTGTGTGTGTACGTTAGACCTGCTTTTACATGTTAAGCTGGTTTTAAATCTGGACTGAGGAGTAATATGAGAGCGTATTAGGCTTGTCACATTCTGGAGTGTGTTTAGTAAACACTTTGCTTGATATGGTTTCTTGTCTTACCTTTCAACTCAGATTTGTGCTAAATTTCTACAGAAATCGCCGAAACATAAACATAAAATAATTTGTTTTCATGGTGTGTTTCATAGATGTGTGAGTACACCCCCAATATAACTGATAGTTGTGTAATTACGTGCAATTAAATACATGTTTTAAAGTTCTCCAAAAGAGACATGTAACTTAAGTTATCACGGTATTAAACTATAGTTATGGTTCTGGGTGTCTTTTTGCATTGTGAGTATTACAAGATCTGCAACGGATTCAATATTAAATTCAAAAATACCAGTATCTTTTTAAAGTCAAGTTAATTATGTGAGAGGTTTAAGAGTATGTACAGAGTGTGAACTTTTTAAAAATACCATTACAATTTGTGTAAAATAAATAACACATTATTCCATAAACTATAAATTATATATTAAATAACCTGCAGCAGTTCTGTTGGAAGCTTTAAATATGAAATGTGACAAATTGAATTATTTCATTTACACACTGTAAACAAAGAAAGGTATCAGATCAGCATATGGTCTGCAGCAGTTGAATATGAGAATGGGTGATTAATTAAATATAGCGACAGCAGTCAAATAGAGAAAACTACAATGGGTAAATTGTACAATAATATTCAATAACAAATGTCAGTATTGTAACAACAGTCTGTAGTAATATTACCAAATAACGTTATGTACTAATAATGTTTCTCCAATATTACAATCGGATTTAATGTATATTACAGAAATAGTGTTTTAATAGTATATTACAAATGTGTAACAGCAGTTATATTAATGGAGAAGTACAGTTTCAATTATATACAATTACGTGATCATGGAATACCAATTACACCACCATTTACATTACAACTCTGCAAATAATAAAAATATAATTACATATTATAATATATATTTGCCAGCTATGACTCTTTTGAAGAAAAACACAGCAATAGCTCCATCTAGTGGCAGATCAGATGCAGCGCACAATCAAATAAAACCATACTGATAACTTTATTTGACTTTTCTCTTTATTGTATAAATTTGGCTGTTTAAATAATAGCATATTTATAGCTGAAAACTATAATGTTAACTTTAACTTTGCTTTGACACCATTTGTTAAGAACAAGCTTTTAAGAAAACACTTAAGTGATTAAAACCCGCAGCTCTTTAAGTTTCGTGTCCCAAATGAGTCAAACCTGTTCCAGTTCCATAACCTTGCAGCACAAGTTAGACCATGTTTAGAGATTTTTAACTAAATCTGTCTGGGCATTTTCTATGAAGCCATTTTCATACACTAAAGAAAAAAAAAATCAAACGACAAAAAGTCAGAATTATGAGATAAAAAAAGTCAAGAAATTGTGAGGATAAAGTCGAGGGGTATGGATAAAGACAAAATTATGATTTAAAAAGTCATAATTATGAGATAAAAAGTCGAAATTATGAGATTTTAAAAAGTTATAATTATGAGATAAAAGTCGAAATTATGAGATTAAAAAAGTCATAATTATGAGATAGAAATTCATAATTATGAGGATAAAAAAGTCATAATTATGAGATAAAAAGTCATAATTATTAGATTTTAAAAAAGTCGCCAATTATGAGATAAAAGTCGACATTATGAGAAGTGCGCATGCTTGCGCCAATTAATTAACTAAACTAAAGATTCTAAAAGTGGCATTTTACGGAAGCCGCCGCGCCATGTTTATGATTTACATCATGTGACAGAAATACTGAGTGTTATGAATGTGAATCAGACCCAAAAACAAGCCCAGGAAACCCTGCATTAAACTGCAAAACTCCAAGAAATACTTGAGTAAGTCTAACCTTGTGTCTCGACATCTTCCCTGGTGTTTAGCTCCTCGGTGTCGGTTCTCCTCAGTGTCGAGCTGTCCTCCATCTCCACCTCACAAACCAACACCAAGTCCTCTAGATTCACACAAGAACAAACAGTGACTACAGTACGAGTTGTGGTGGAGTAGAAATGTGTGTTAATGTCTTGTTATCGTGTGTGTGTGTGTGTTGTGAGAGGAGTGTGTGAGGGTGAAAAGGGTGGAGACAGAGAAAGCAGGAAACTGTAGGATGAGAATGTGTCGTTCGCGAACAGGCCGGCTCCTAGAAACCGATGCTTTGAAACGAACAGAGGAATGACTTCAGCCGCTCCTGCTCAGCTCTGCTGAAAATCCGTCAACAGGGCCGGGACTTTATTTATATGGGCACACAGAAGTTCTGAATGCCAACTTGGCCTAAAAACTTTTATTCAAGGAGTCATAGTGTCGTGTTGTTGTTGAGTTTGGCCTTTATTTAATTTGTTTGCTGTGGTTTGTGTTAAGTTGTTCATTTAAAGCTTTTATTAAAATGTTAAACAATAATCTGTGTATTTTTTGTAATGAAAAAATGCATAAAAATACGTAATGTCTGAAAACAATGAATAGAGAAATTGCTTAATTAGGCTAAAATATAAGCATCCAAGTGATACTAAACGAAGAGCCATTCGGGAGCCGTAAGAGCCGGCTCTTTAAAGGGAGCCGATGCAAAAGAGCCGGAGTTCCTATCACTACTGTAGGAGGAATGGAGCTCGCTGTGTGTGTGTGTTAAGTGACTCAGCAGCAGAGAATTTGTTCTCACACACACACACTGTGTGTGTGTGGTTGCTTTTTGGATCTAAGTAAACTTTATCATCATCTCAACTATATATTACAGCATCCTGTGGAAGCCTGTTTCCGCCACCTGGATGAGACAAAAATACACATTAATCTCAGAATTCCAAGTTAATAAGTCGGAATACTGACTTTTTTTTTATCTCGGAATATATACTATTATGTATATACTGTATAATATAATATTTTTTACTATTTAAAATAGTAGAACCTTTATACCGTTATTGTACCACCTAAGAAAACCTCAGTGAGCTCATGTTTTGCACGAACAGTAAATAAGTGGTTTGAGAACACAGTAACAGCTCCATCTTGTGGTCGATCACATGCAGCGCACTATCAAATTAAAGTTGATAACTGATAACTGTATTTGCCTCTTTATTTAATACATTTGGCTGTTTAAATATGTTTATCAGACTATTTAAAAAGCCTGAAGACTAGGTTTAACAATGCAGCCCTGTGTGTGTGTGTGTGTGTGTTTTAGTGTTGAGCGTGGTGTGTTAGACCTGCTTCTACATGTCAAACTGGTTTTAAATCTGGGCTGAGTAGAAGTGTAAGAGCCCATTAGGCTTGTCACACTCTTGGTGTGTTGTGTTTGGTAAATGCTTTGCAGCGTAATGATTTCTTGTCTTATATTCTAACTCACATTCTTACCTTCAGATCTGAACCCAGAACCTGAACTCTGTGGAGGGAACTGAAGACCAGGTGATGGTAACGAAGCAAACCTTAAAGACCTGGAGATCACTGCTCCAAAATCCTCATGGAAACATGGAAAAAGCTTGTCAGCAGTTACAAGAACCGTTTGGTTGCTCTGATAATAAAATAAAGGCTTTGCCATTGATTATTGAGAAAGGTTATGAATAATTTTGGACATGCCATTTTGTAAGAATGTAAATAAAAATAAAACATTAAAAATATATGATATTGTATACAATATATTGCCAAATGTATTGGGACAGCTGCTTTTACACACACACGGGGCCAATTGCCCAGTTGAGGATTAAGTCTAGTCCGATACTAGTTTTGAGTTTGAATGGAAAATCTCCATTGATGCTACAACTTAGTCCAAGATTAGGATTAATCCATGAGCAAGAAACCGGCCCATAAACTTTAATGAAATGCTATTCTTAATGAATAGACTATCTATCTGTCTGTCTATCTGTCTATCTGTCTATCTATCTATCTATCTATCTATCTATCTATCTATCTATCTACATGGACGATTCTGCATCGATGCAATGGCAGACTTTAATCAATTATAACAGAGGACGTAATGGTCCGCAGCAGCATTGCAGGAGGTCCGTTGAATGCTATCCAGTTTCACTACTGAAATCATTCGGAATAAAAATTCAAGTTAAAATCTGCATGCAATGTGAAGTAATGTAGAGAAACTGATGGGATGCATCGTGAAGCATCGCGAAATCGTATTGAATCGTTGATCTAATAATCATAATTGAATCGTGACACCTGTGAAGGTTCACACCTATAACATGCATCTCTCTCTACATCATGGCATGTGTGTAATGCAGAGTGTGGAAAATATTTCTTCTTCTCATTCAGAAGAAATACTAGCAAAGCATCATTTTAAATATTTACCTTCATCAAAATTATTCACCCGAGGACCCAATTTTCTCAACATTTTTACTCAATGTCCTGGTGAAAATCAACTGTACAGCTTTGTGCTTCAAGTCTATTCACCACAGCAACTCGTTTGGTCACGTTATTTTTTTAAATTATCCCACACATGCTTTGACTATAAACAAATGATAGCTTTTAAATCACTTAATTACATTTTTACACATACAAAACTGTAAGTGAGACCATAAAAATGACTAGAGCAGTTAAACTGCATTTGTTCATAATTTAACAACAAATAAACAACGACGACGATGACGCTGGCCCTGACATGAAACTGTACATGTCTGCGTAAAAAATAAATTGCTCTGGACGTAATGAATGTGTGCAAGTACTAAGAATATTAACAAAGTCAAATATAACACACTCACAAACACACACACACACACACGCACACAAACCCAGTGACCTTACACAGATCTCTGAAAAAGACTCCTGTTTGCTTAAAAAAATACACTTAAAAATATTTGAGAATGCTTTTAAAACATGTCCATGACTACGAGTGTCCGCTGGTTTTTTATCCCAGACTCGACGTGTTCGTGAGGAAATCTTCAGTTTGGTGACCCTAAAAACAGCGAGGTGAGTGAGCAGAGTCCCTGGTGAAGTGCTATCATAACCCTGGCATGATGTAGGCGATGTTGTCCAGCGTATTCGACTGCAAAAGAAAAAACGATGATAATCAATTTTAGGTGTATATTTATTACCATATACCGTGTACAAGAGCTGGGAGATATCACCTCAAATCAGTACTGCGACTTTAAACATTTTACCTCGATTACGATTAGAGATGTACGATATGGGAATTATTGGCCAATGCCGATATCCGATGTTTATCATACACATATCTGCCAATATTGACAAATGAGGAAGGCAGAGTCGAGCTCGTAAAGACAAGATATTTAGCTATTTTACAGCAAGTCAAAGTCATAATCACCTCCTAATATGTTCAAACTTTGTTAGCTTAAATTTTACTTAATATTGATCCAAGGCTTACGCATGGGACCAGATCAACATGCTGAGTTTGGTTAAATTCTGACGATGAAATGATGTGATCATTTCAAGAATAATCTACATAACCGATGATTACTGTGATTACTGTGGTGTGAATGTCAGTTTTGATTAATCGTCCGATCCTACTGCGTATTTATTTTTGGTGTTTAAGGTCAGGTTGCCGGGTTTTAAGTGTGTGGCTCACCAGGACGTTTCGGGGACAGCCGTTGAGCTGGGGCACCTGGGCGGTGAGGCAGGTCAGCGGTCCAAGAGCACACAGGATGGAGTCGAGGAGGACAGAGAGACTGCCGGACACTGCTACCATGCCCTGCGGAGAGACGAGGAGGCCAAAAATGAGACGGTTAGAACTGTGATTGCTGGAGAAGTATTCAGGGGGTTTGACTAAAAAATCCACATGCAAACTTGCTGGGAGGCAATAAAAAAAAAAATTACAGTGAAATATACACCGCAAGTCAATTATTTTGCACACTACACTTAACACTTTTGCCATATTTGCAATTAGAATCCTCATTGTTCGGCTAACCCTAACCTGCGGCTTTGGTTAGCTTACTGCCCCCACATTAGGGGGTGGCCGCTGTATGTGTGTGTATAATAACGTAGACCCAACTAATCCATTATTATTAGCTGACATCTATTTTAATAATCGATTTATTATTTAGTTGTTGCAACCCATTTAATACTGCTGCTGCTGCTGCTGCTGCTGCGGTTTAAGGACTGACCTCGGTCTCCTGCAGTCGGTGTCCGATGAGGCTGAGCGACTCCCCCAGGAGCTGCAGGTGCGCAGCGGCGTCAATGGGGTCGACCTCGGGAACCCGGGCGGGAGACAGCGCCGAGCCGAGAGACGATCGACCCGATGAGCTCAAACCTGCGGCCAGCAGCGCACCTTTACCCGGGGCTGAACAAGAGAGAGGGCAAGAGTTCAGAGAGGCAGAAATATAGACTCAAATATCTACCAGACGATACTGCAGCTGTAAAATGAGATGAGATTACACTCACATTTCATTCACATTAAATTATGAGTTACACTAGGTTAACCAACCAACAATAAGAGTGTGGGAAATGAAGAGAAAACGTTAGAGAAGGCGAGTGTGGAGGCAGTTACGTTTGTTTTTGGCGTCTGATGAGGAGCTCTTCTGTCTGACGGTGGTGGCCTCGGCTTTATTCTGCTTGTGCTGGAGATACTGAGCTTTCTGCTTCCACACCTGCAGAAAAGCCACAGGAGTTTTTACACTCGATCAGTAACAATATTGAAAGAGAAGAAGTGAGAGAAGTAAACACATTAAAAGTGGTGTGAACTAAACCAGGTCTGACCTGCTTGTCTTTTTCAGGGAGTTGCTTCCAAACTTCAGCAAGTTTCTTACTCAGCTCCCCGAACACTGCAGAATAACAAGTGTTAATACCAGCTGCGAACGTGCTGGAGGTGATGATGCAGGGTTGCCAACACTCACACATTAAGAGGAAATCTCACACCAAATCTAACCATTATTATATTTTTTACAATTGTTCACTCGTATGCTGCGTTGATCACTAGACTCAACAAGACAATTATTTCTGAATCACTAGAAACAAGCTCTGGTCATAAATGAGCTCTAAAGTCCTAACTAGACCACTGCATTCACTGGCTTGTGCGTTGTCTATGCACTTTCCTCTGATTCTCTGAAAATATTTGCCGCCATTACGTGGGTTACGTCCGTCTGCCTATCCATCATCTTTAGTACACAGTTGTCAAGAGCCAGTAGGACAGAGGTGAAGGTTCGGTGTGAAATCGACGATTATTAAGGTAAGAAAAAATCCTTTATTAAAACAATTGTGTAGTAACAATATAGATATATAGTCAACTGCTCAGGGTAGGGTTAAGGTCAGGGTTAAGGGTTAGGGTTAAGCTAACTCTATGCTAACACCCACGATGCTTGGACATCCATAAATTGAAAATCTCACTCCTGCCCAAAGTTGGCAACCATGTGATGTGTAACCAAAATATACACTCAAGTTTACGATCAACTCTAGAGTAAAATGATTCTAAAACTGCTTTGCTAACTGGAAGTGAGACGTGACTTAGGACGTGCCTTTTTGTCTAGACAGAGCTTAGATGAAGTGTGCCAAGTTTCGTGAGAATCGGACAAACAGTGTCGGAGGAGTTTATTTTACTTTGAATTTGCGTTTTTACAAAATGGCGGGACAACTTGGCAGGTGGAAATGGGCAGGGCCATATTCAGAAGCTTCCATGGAATCTGAGACAAAAAGAATTTCAAATTTATCCCACACAGTTCACGAGATACAAGCTAAAACATACTGTATACTAGTTTGTAACAGCACCACCTATAGGCGGACATGTGCCGTCTTGATTATTAAGTATCAGTATCGGCCTTGAATAAACCGTATCGGTCGACCCCTAGCTGATTTGAAAGTATAAATCTATATATAAAGCACGTATAGAATCCGATCAGCACCCACCGAGTCCGGGCTGCTCTGCGTTGATGTTGACCCTGTACTCCTTACAGAACACCTGGTACGCTGTCGTACTCTTCTTCTTGGTCTGAAAGAATGAAGGGTGTAACGATACATCAGTGTTCACGAGGGTTCAGATCGGAACTGTTTAATTGAAGCGAAGCATTACCTTGTCTTTCTCGTGCTTGTCTCTGTCTTTCTCCTCCTTCTTCTTCTTTTTCTCGATGATCATCTCACCGCCCTGATGATGATGATGGTGGTGGTGGTGGTGGTGGTGGGAGGAGACGGGAGGAGCCATGCCGTAAACCCCGCCCGGAGCGCTGTGATTGGACGAGCTGTGAGAATGGGCGTGGCCTCTGGACGAGTCTCCTGCAGAGACGGGAAGTAGTGTAACTTTCACCATCAAAATCTGGCATCTGTACACGCTCAGCTCCACCTTCACGCTCGCTCCACTTGCTACTGTGTTATAAATTTAGCAAAAAGCAGCCAATCACAGGCTTGGAGAAAGCGGATTGGCTGATTTGGTCTCCAATCAGGTGTCACAATTCAGCCAATCCCCACGATTACTACCGTGCAATTTTGACCAATTACTGCGAGTTCTCTGCAATTTTTGAACAATCATTGTCATTTCGCACAAAACCTTTAGCCATACGTCAGCCAACTCGCTTCCTTGTTACGTGTAGAAGACGCAGGAAACGTGTGACGAAAACGCCTCACATTTACCTTCAAAAATAAAAAAATCTGCAACTTTGACTTGCTCCAGCGACTTTATTGCAACGAAACGCCTAAAAACGCCGCTACCTTCATCGTCATTTTTTAGAAAAGCTGCCGCAAAATCAGGCATTTTAGGATGCAGCAATCTCACAAAGGCCCGCTATTCCTGGAGGGACTGCTATTGCTTTAGGTAAGTGTCATGATAACAGGGAGGTGACATCGGTACGTAAATCGAGTTTCCATTCCCGCTTCTGGGAATTTTCCTGGGGTTTCTTATCCCGTCCCAATGGAAATCCCAAATAATACTAATAACGAAGAGTAATTTGGTGATAATTCACCTGTAAAGCCTTTCTTCCCCGTACTGCCCGCCTTGCTGTGCTTCTTCTCCTTCAAGCCTTTGTCTTTGTCTCGGTCTTTCTCTTTCTCCTTTTTCTTTTTACTCTTCTTGCTTTTCTTCTTCTTTTTGGACAGGTGCGTGTAGGTGTCATCGATCACCAACTCTCCCGCCTCCAGCTCTCCTCCCGAAGACGAGTCTCCTCCCATTCCTGCTAAAGGACCGCCGTAGTGGCCTGCTCCAACAAAGATATCATATGTAATGTAATGTAAAGATATGATATTTATCAGCAGCCGTCCTTCTATTCTCTTATTCCATCATTTCCTTTTATCAATTATGTCGTTCTTCATATTAACATTAACTCAGCAGCTTCACAGTTTAACAATGTGTTCAAAATGACAAATAATCACTCACTTCCCAAATTAAAACTGGAAAGAGATTCAAGTCCAGCATATTCATTTCTCCTTCAGTTTATTCATTTTAGACTCAAGCTCAAAGACTCGATACTAGATCTGCACTCAAGCTCAAAAACTTGGAAGTTGATTTGGTCTTGAGCTCAAAGACTGGTTGAGACTCAAGCTCTAAGACTTGAGTTTTGATTTGGACCCGAGCTCAAAAACTTGGGACTTAATCTGGTCTTGAGTTCAAAGACTCGACACTTGATTTGGACTTAAGCTCTAAGACTCAAAACATGATTTAGACTTGAGTTCAAAGACTTAAGTTTTGATTTTTTACTTGTTTGCAAAGACTTGATTTGAGCTTGAGCTCAAGTGAAAACTTGTGTTGTCTGTGTGATGTCTGATCGATGTTTTCATTTTCAATCGTTGCTATGGGATCATAGTTAGGGGCGTGACGATACACTGATATACACTGATACTTTGATTCAAAGTGTATCGATGTCAAACGATGTATCGTTACACCCCTAATAAAGAAGTTTAATTAAAAGCCCTCATCCTCACCCTCCACCTCCACCTCCTTCCCCACCACGGGCAGAGTCTCTCGTCCGAGCTGCTGCTTTTTCTTTGCCAACTTCTCTGTCATCCTCTCCTTCTCCTTCTTCGCCCCTCCCTTCTTCCCACCCGAGGACGAGGACGAGCGACGAGCCCCGGCCCCCGGTGAGGAAGAGGACGACGAGTGTGGCGGGGGAAACGGGAATCCTTCGTTCTGCCCCCCTCCTGCGCCCCCTTCTTTGGGCGACAAAATCAGCTTCATCTTCAGACCCTCGGCCTCCCGGAGCGTCAAGGGTTCGCCCCCGCGACCCGCCAAACCCGCACCCCCGCCGCCGTGGAAAAGGGAGGATTTGGAAGATGAGGAGGAGGAGGAGTGCTTTTTGGATGAGGAGGAGGACGAGGAGGAGTGGGGGAGGGAGGGGGGTCGGGAGTGGGAGTTTTTGGAGCCGGCGTCCCGTTTGCGGTCCTTAAAGGATGAGGAGTGGAGGTGGTGCTGGGGGTGGGAATGGGGGGGGTAAGAGGGTTTTTTGTGCAGGTGGGGGCCAGGGCCGGGGCTTGGTTCGGAGCCCGTGGCCAGCGGGGAGGTGATGGCCTGGAGCAGACCCATGGCGGTGTCGGTGGAGTGGGGGGGCTGAGAGGAGGACGAGAGGGAGGGCGAGCGGTCTGAAGACTTGCGCTTCTTCTTGTGGGGAGGGTGAGACGAGCCGTGATGCTCTGGGGGGAAATGGTTTATGCAAATACAAATGAAATAAATTGAAACATTAAAATTATGTAAATGCAATAATTGAACTGAACTTTTAACATGTTAACATTAAATTTAATTTAACTTTAACTTTTCGTAAGTCAGTTCACAGAAATGGAAATGTGAAGAATCCAGATTAAACAAAACTGTAAATTGAAACTATGTGTTAATACACCACACACACTGTAAACACATCATTCTGTCTGATTTGGACTCAAGCTCAAAGACTGAAGACTTGATTAGGGCATGTGTCCACCAAATGTGTTTTCTGCATTGAGAGACGCTATTTTTAATACGAACCCTATGAGCTTCAGCGTTCAGTTCAAAGACTTGGAACTTGATTAAGATCAGAGCTAAAAGACTCAAGACTTGATTTAGACTTGAGCTCAAAGACTTGGGACTAGATTCTTGCCTACCTCTATAGTAGTATTCATCACCCGAGTGCTTCTTCTTCTTCTTGTGTGAATCTCCAGCCATCAAAAACAACTCTGAGTCCTACATAGCAGCAGACAAAGCAAGACTAAACACAGTAAAACAGAAGCAGGACCTTAAACTATACACGTTTTCAGTGTTGAACTAAACTACACTTACACTGCAAATGTAGATGCCAAATGGACTGGAGGAAAACTCATGACCAAATTCCAGTCCAAATGTGCTATCTACCGAGGTAACACAACATCAAGCTGCACACAGACTAGTGTTATTAATAAAATCAACTATGCCACTGTAGTAAAGCTAACAGGAGGAAGAGGATTTGCATCGCAATTGAAATAAAACTACAACTGATGCTACACTTAGATTCAAAAACTAGTAGCATTGCTCATAACTAGGGATGCGCGATATGGGAATTACTGGCCGATGCTGATGTCCGATATGTTTCATGCTTATGTCTGCCGATGCCGATAAATGAGGAAGGCAGAGTCGAGAACGTAAAGACAAGATACAGTATTTTGCTCACCAAGGTTTCACTCTGTTCAGAATTTTGGCACAAAAATAGCACCATAACTTGACATTTCTAACACAGCGCCAAGTCAAGTGAGCGTGAGTGGAGCGAGGGCGAAGCATTTCCAGTGTAGTGCACAACATTTTAAGAAAAAGTCACTTCCCTCCCTATGTAGTGTACCAAGTCAAATAGGAGTGCGTGTGACTCTCCATGTGCACTACCTAGTGTGTAGAGAGCCCTTAAGCTACAAGCCCGGCTGTTTCCTGAGATATTGTTTAAGGTGTAGCTTTAATATCTTGCAATATATCAGCTTTTTTGTTTTCAAATAATTCTGACACCAAAGTTATGGGAAAATGTACAGATAAATTTTACTTGATCTCCTCTCGATGAGCCAACCAAAATGGCACAGCCTAATCCTTTATCATTTTAACAAAATAAGAGCAAACTTGATGTTGATCGTTCCCATCTTTACCTCCCTGCTGTTACCTTTGTATGTTTCTTGGAGGTTTTGCGCACCTGCGCTGCGATTTCTTCCTCTTCTCGCAGCAGATCTTTATATGAGCGTCTCTTCTCCCTCTGACTGCGACCGGCAACCAGCCCGACCTCACCCTCCGCAGCGGCCATCTCTGACCACAGGTACAAAATACACACCTTACTGAATAATTCAGTGAAAATGAGATTTAGAGAGCATTACTGTAGAGTTACAATAATATATGCAGAGCAACGAAGTGTTTCTGAAATAACAAAAGCAAAGTAACAGGATATTACTGTCAGAAAATGAATGTTATTATACTGTGAATAGTACTGCAAGAATGAGTGCAGTTACAGAATATTAGGAGAGAATATTACAATGAGAAAGAGTGCAGTTACAGAACATTACTGCAAGAAAATGAGTGTAATGTTACAGAGTATTACCACAAAAATGACTGCAATGTTACAGAGAATTCCTGCATGAATGAGTGCAGTGTTGTTACAGAATATTACTAAAAGAATAAGTGCAGATAATAATGGCTGATAAAGCTCACCCATTACTCCTTTCTTCTTTATCTCTTCAAATGCCATAAGCTTCCTTCGCTCACCGGTCGGCTCTGGCCAGTCAGTCTCTTTAATATAAAACCAAATGACATAGAAAAATCTGTAAATGCATCAACATACAAGCGCAAAACATTTAGGTTCAACTCCAATTCTGATTTCAGTTTTTTGGGAACTAACAGAATTGAGTTCAGACACTGAATTGGTTCCAGACATTTGTTTGAAGGTCAACAAATCGCTAGTTAAAAGATATACAAAATCTGTTTTATGAGTGCCGTCCCACTGCACCCACACACACCCACATGGTGTACTGACTCTACTTGCAACGCTGAACTTTACACATCACTGTTTTATGATGCACATGCTGCTACATGCACAAGCATATCAATGCTACACTGTACGGTCTCAGAGATACTGTTTATTTTTTAATAGATTGTTTGTATAGGGTCTTGTTCAGGGACTCAGTGGTGGTTGTTCTGGAGGCAGGATTTGAACCCACAACCTCTTGGTCCAAAGGCAAGTGTCCTGGCCACCACCGTAATTGTAGTTTTCTCCATATGACTGGTGTTAGAATACTTGCACATATTATTATTGAACTCCTCACATAATTAAATTCATCTTCATTTTCCACTTCTAGCCTAGACTTTTTGGAGATACTGTTTGTTATTTTATAGATTGTCTGTTTAAAATATTTGTATCAAACTGCTGCAGATCCTATGCACAATTAATGCATTTAAAAGACGTTTCCAAGACTGTCACTGTAGTTTTCTCCTCTTGACTGTTGAATTCCTCACGTAACTAAAACTGCACATGTTCTTCTTCAACCTTTAGTTTAGAGTTTAAATGTAATAGTTTGTGTTCATACAATATCTCGTCCCCCCCGTGTACTTGTATACTGGGGGACGAGCCACAATGTCTCGTCCCCCAGTATACAAGTATACAGCTGAGATGATGATAAATTTCACTTTGACTTTAACATTTCTATACTATATTTTAAGACCACAAATGGAATTTAGGACATTAGTGCTATTCAGCCAGTAATGACTGTGATGCGAACAATTACTATAACAATGAAAACTGGTTCACAATTGCATTATTTATCTTGAAACAGAATTTTTCAGTGGACAAACATTACTTTCATGACCAATATGAAATGAAGCTGGACCTCAACAAAGTTCTTGCAAACTTGTCGTTTCAGATTGAAGGTGGTCATGTTGTGATAAAGCAGCAGAGCTTTGTGCAGCTACAGGAGGAGATAAAATACTAAAAGTGTAACTTTATGGTTTGTGTTCTGACAGGTGGACAAGGAGAAGACGGTGAGGAGGATGAGGAGGATGTAAAACTCCATCTCCATCCCGATTCCCGCTCCAACCGCACCGCCAATTCACGCACTTCTGCATCCCAACACGCCAAAACGGCAAACTTGGGCTTCTTAAAAATCTAACATCCATCTTAAGTTGCTTCTTAATTGACAGGATATTTCCCGCCTACTTTCGAAAAGATACACAAACACACCCCCTTCTCCCCATCACTGTCCAGCTCTGCCTTCACCTCCTCCTCCTCCGCCGGAGCGTCGGGATTCACTAAACCGAGGACGCTTCACCCAGAGGCGGATACTTCAGTTACTACAAGCCGAGGCTTCCGCCCGCTTAGGCCCGAACAAGGATGTAAAAGAATATAAAATTGCGCTTTTTCGTGCATCTCACCTGTTCGGTACAGTGCTGCAGAAGCGGTGCAGGACGCGAGGTTTCTGTGATGCTGAGAAAGGTGTTTGAAGTTTAAATAAATAGTAATATTGGATTCAGTGACGGCTCGGTTTACACGGCGCCAGGCGCCATCTTTGATTTCGGTCAACAACAAAGCGTGGAGCGGAGGAGAGGAGGGACGTGAGGCGGTGGAGCACCGCCAACAACACAAACCCACAGTCAAACCACTAATAATACCTCATAAAATTACCAAAAACACTCTATTATCCATCTTTTAACTTTGTTCACTCACATTATAACGTCTATTTATTGTACTGTTCATCCATTTAACTTTTAAACGACTCTAAAGTCTGAGGAGTGAAGCATTTACATTTCACCACACACTGTACTCGTATATCTACGTGTTAAAACAAAGAAAGAATCTTAAATAAATGTTTGAAAAGTTTTATTGTCATCTTTACGCAGGTTCAACCACAGAATAATGGTTTACAGCGGGACAGTGGGTCTTATTCACCAAAATTACTCTAATTTATTAGTAAAAAAAAAAAAGTTAAGCCATTTAAATAGTATATTAAACAAATGTAAAAGTAAAACCAATTTACAAATATAAAAAGTATTCCTAGGATTTGTAGAATGAAGACAGTGGTGAACAGTGTTGGGCAAGTTACTTCCAAAATGTAATAGATTACAGATTACTAGAGATTTATTTCAAAGTAATTAGTTCTATTATAATATTACTGCCTCTGAATTGTAATGCGTAACACGACTCCTGCATTACTTCAGAGTTACTTGAACCAAAATAAGTGTGGAGTAGGACTTGACAAAATGTAGCTCACTGCAGTTCATTCTACAGTCAGTGGAAGGCGATGGGGTGTAGCATAATGACTGTAGACATAAATAGCTATCTTACTCGCAAAGGTCTCAAGGTGGTGGGGATTTATTTAGTAAAAACAAAACTGAATTTCGTGTTAAAAGTGTGTTGTAACATGTGTTACTGAAATACGTAACGTATAATATTATTGAAAATGTATTAGTAATGCGCTACATTACTAAAACATTAATGTAATTGTGTTACTTTTGTAGCACGTTACACCCAAGACTGTTGGTGAATACCAGAATCATGGTAAAAACTGTGGATTTTAAGAACAAATCTCTTCTTAAGAGAAATGTTAGTGAATGAGGCCCAGTGATTGGAAATAGACAAGTCATGCAACATCATAAAAAAGTATATTTTCATTTTTAAAAACTCAAAGGACTGTGTGAGTGAAGGCAATGCATGTACCCATGATCTTTTATATAACTGACATAATATTATACAGTATATGGTCACATATAAATAAATATCTCAGGTATCGTTTTCCGTCGACTTTCCGTCTGTCTTTCTGCCACGTTTTCACAAGCGGCCTTCTCTATCTGCCTCCCATATTCTGTATGCTCAGCATTGTGAAATTGGCTAGTAAATCGGTCACCTCGTCCACCTGTGAAAGAGAGAGATAAAGATGCAATGAAATAGTTAAAGGGTTGCAGCAACAAGTGAGTGATTGTCATTGTGAACACAGCACAGTGCACCATTTGAGCCATCCACGAAGGAGCAGTGGGCAGCTTTGTGGCAGCAGCCAATGAGCAGTGCTTAGAAAAGTTACCTTGCTCACGAGTACCTCAAAGGTACCTTTACCGGTCTGTGACTTGAACTAGCGTCCCTTCTACAACAGGGACAACTCCCAAACATAACAGTACCACTGCCCCTGGTGGTTTTCCCCAACACTAGCTGTGTTGTTTACCTGTTGTTTAGTGCGGGTTTGTTGTAGTTGGGAAGAAATATGGTCTAGTCTCTCTCGCTCCTCGTTCTGGCCCATCAAATTCAGGTATTCCCGTAGCATCTGAATAATCTGAACACAAACACAACGTTTTAATGGTGAAGAGCAGTGTTGGAAACTTAGAAAAGTGAAAACATGGCTCTTAAGGAAATAACAGGAACATTTAGTTATGCTTTTGATTAAATTCAAAGTCCTGAGTGTATTCCAATACATTTGTACAATAATTTTTCTGTCCTTTCTACACTTCTGAAACCCTCCAGTCAAGTGTTTAATCTAAAACCAAACTCCCACTGGCCACTGCTTCAAGGACGTCCTTGTTGGTTTTACAAATATCTATATTAATGCACTGTCCTAGTTTTGGGCCAAAAATGCACTTAAAGAAAGAGCTGTCATGTGATAAGTCAGGCTTTCTTGCTGCAATTTCACAGCTGATGGAGCTTGAAAGCCACCCGTCCCTTCCATGGCCTATTTAAGTTCAAATCCAAGACTTTTAAACCCTCACAACTCATATGAAAATGGACTATTAAATGGAAAACTAACTATAGTAAGGCTTAATAATTTTATACTTCATTAACCACTTTTTATATGTAATACGCTCTCATTAAGAGTGACTTTCTTTCCTAACTCGGATTCAGGTGTGAAATGTTTGGGATTGATTCCGAGTGCAGTTTTAGTTTCGTGGAAGTCGATTCCAGACAACGATTTTCACAATTCTAAAGTCCAAAAACAAAATTCAAGCCAACTGTATGGGCTATAAATGACGAGATCCTGACAGTTTCAAGTAAATCTACTTACTTTGCTAAAAGTAAGCTCAGCATTTAAAATTACATTCCCTCAGTCTAGAACTTTTGATTTTAGGCTGTTAATTTAGTTTTATATTCTGCATTTTCATATCCAGCCATTTCCTAATTACAGAGACACTTTCCCAGGAACAACTTGGAGTTAAGGTTCTTACTAGGGCTGGATGATATCATCTCAAATGAATATCACAATTAACTGAACATTTTCCTTTAATAAGAATTAATGAACAATTATTTTGTTCATTATTTTGTGCATATATTTGTGAATTTAGACTAACTGAAGGAAACACACACACAGATGTAGTGGCAGACCAGAGAAGGCAGAGTCACATCATAACACACACTAGTATTTTTTAGTACAGTGTTAAGTGGAAAGAATTAAGGGAAAGTATTAACAGAATTTCCTAAATAATTAAAATGTCACTTTGATTCAATGTTGATTAATTGTCCGGCCCTAGAGAATAAATTGTGTGCCCCCACTACATGCCCTCTATGTATATATGGATATTAAATATGGTAATGTGCTGTGGTTAAGTAATAGGTTCATTTAAGGCCACTTTGTCACTACAAGCACAATATTTATCTCCTGTTCACCTGAGTGACTTCTCCTCTCAAGGTTTCCAAGCTACGTGATTCTCCTTCCTGAAGGATGTTGAGTTTGGAGCGGGCAAGATGTAGAGGAGTTCTGCCTGCACGGTCCAGCGCATCCACACGCGCTCCTAGACAAGAAAATATTCATAAATGTTAAAAAAAAGAGCATAATATTGTTCAGACATCGCCATGCTTGAGTAAGATTAGTGAGAAAAATTGCAATAGTATCTCACCTCCTCTCAGTAAGGTAGTGATCACAGGCACGTGGTTGGTACAGGCAGCTGTGGAGACAAATCAAACCATCAGTTAATAGTTAATAAAGAGAATGTATATTAGTGCTGTGAATCAATGACAATATGTTAATTTAAATATTTAGCTTGTTTAACGAGATTAAACAAATTAACGTGTGCTACTGGAGTATAGAAATGCATGTCAATTTTAATGTAAAAATGTTATTTATAGTGCACTATTAATCTTTTTTATTAATAAAGCAGCAATTGGTGGTGTAACGGTTAGGGAGTCGGCCCTGTGATCGTAGGGTCACCGGGTCAAGATACAAATTAAAGACTCCAGTTTACTCACCTGAGTTAACACGCTAATGTTATTTTACAGGGATGGTGGTAGTGGTGGTCTAGTGGTTAGGATACTACCTCTGGACCAAGAGGTTGTGGGTTTGAATCCTACCTCGTATAGAAATCATGTTGTACAGTAAACTGAATTTCACAGCACTGCAGGATATACTCACCGAGATGAAGAGGAGTGTTGCCCAGACTGTCTCTCTGGTTGGGATCGGCACCGTGTCCCAGCAGCAGCTGCACTACATTATTATACACAGGAGAGACTGGCATCACACTGGCATCACTTTAACCCAACAACTTTATAACACCCACACTCAATACAGTACCACAATATTGTTCCTACATTGATCAATCACAACATGTATTATAATACCGAAATTCATATTTTTCCTGCAGTTTATAATGACCATCTACGCTACTAAATATGAATATGAAATGTGACCTAAACGATTCTGCAAATCAAACTAGAAGTTAATAATAGATTAAGGTAAAGAACTCTTACAATGAACTTAAAGTGAAGAGTAAGAATTTGAAAAAAACAAAACAAAAATATAGACAGTGTTCGTAAAGGATTTGTTCCATTAACTACGGTGGCCGAGAAAGCCCAGCGCACTTCAAAGTTAAAAACGCGCTGCAAAACCACAAAGCGTTTCATTAAAGCTCACAGCGCACGCTCAAACACACTACAAATTCGTAGATGCGACACAAACTCAGAAATCAATTTCATTACACGTTGCAAAACACATGCATCTTCTGAAACGCGCTGTGGCTATTTGCAGCACATTTCAGAAGATGCACATGTTCTGCAACGTGTAATGACGAAATTGATGAAAGTGATTTCTGAGTTTGTGTCGCGTCTACGAATTTGTAGTGTGTTTGAGCATGCGCTGTGAACTTGAATGGAACGCTTTGTGGTTTTGCAGCGCGTTTATAACTTTGAACTGCGTTGGGCTTTCTCGGCCGCCGTAATTAACAGTAACTGTACATGTGCAAAGAAAGAACGAAAGAAAGAAAAAGGGTAAAAAAAGACAATGAGAATCGCAAGAGAGAAAAATAGAGAGGGAGAGAGAAAAAATCCAAAGAAAGAGAGAATGACAGGTGTGAAATACGAGAAAGGAAAAGGAGTGAGAGAAAGAGAGGAAGAGAAAAAGGGAAAGAAAGAGATGGCGAATGAGGGAAAGAGAGAGTGAGAGAGAGGTTATGAGGGAAAGAAAGACACAGAGAACGAGGGAAAGAAAGAAGGAGAGCGAGGGAACGAGAGAGAGAGAACGGAGAACGAAGGAGACGCAGAGCGGGAGAACGAAAGAGAGGGAGAACAAGGGAAGGAGAGAGAGGGAGAACAAGGGAATGAGAGGGGGAGAACAAGGGAATGAGAGAGAGAGGGAGAACAAGGGAACGAGAGAGAAAGACGGATAGAAAGAAACCGTGGGAGAGAGAGAGAGAGAGAGAAAAGATAGCAAGAGAAACAGACAGAAAGAGGGAGAGGTAAAGACATTTATAACGAAGTACCAAGTGGAGCGAGCGTGAAGGTGTAGTTGAGTTTGTACAGATGCAAGATTTTGCTGCTAAAAGGTCCAGTGCACACTCAGAATTTGGCACAAAAATAACACCGACTTGTTTCACTAGACAGCTTTTCACCTTGACTACAAATTTTAATACATTTTAATATCTCGTCACACCCCTAAGTGTATTATCATAGAAAAATAAATGCATTATGATCGAGATCGTTTTATCACCCAGCTCTCATGTCGGCGCAGGTCAGGCTTACCGATGCTCTCGTTGCCGTTACAGGAGGAGAAGTGTAAGGCGGTTCTGCCCTTGTCGTCTGCAGCGCAGGGGTTCACACCGCCTTCCAACAGTTTACTCACTGAGAAGAGCATTACACCAGCATTATTTACCCACGATCTATGTATTTACTGACTTCATTACTCTCACAAGCGCTGAACTCACCAGTGTTGATGTCGTTGGCATTGGCTGCTTCTCTCAGACGCTTCACAGCTGAAAAAACAACAGTTAAAGAGAAAATTAGTAGTTCTACAATACATCGTTATGACATTATCAGGACAAAAACAAGTCATGTTACAACTTTTCTGCTTATTAACAGAAAAGCAAAACTCACCCAGTTCTCATGTTCCACCATTAATGTAATTTACTCTAATTTAAGATTTCATGTTTCAGCTCTCTTGGTATTTTTTTTTTTTCAATGCAAGAAACACTCACCTACAAAATCACCCCAATAAATCTACAATTATTCATTCACTTTTTCATTATAGTCACCCCGTTTCCCCATTGGGCGGCATGGCGCTGCCTCCTCACAGCGAGAAGGTCCTGGGTTCGAACTCCGGGGACGTCCGAAGGGTCTTTCTGTGTGGAGTTTGCACACTCTCCCCGTGTTTGCGTGGGTTTTCTCCGGGTGCTCCGGTTTCCTCTCACAGTCCAAAAGCATGCACTATAGGTTAATTGGGGACTCTAAAATTGGTCCCATAAGGTGTGATTGTGTGAGTGTGTGTGTGCCCTGCGGCGCGTTGGCACCTGCCCAGGGTTGTTCCCCGCCTTGGGTTTTCCCGGGATAGGCTCCGGTCCCCCCGCGACCCCAGTTGGGATTAAGCAGTTGAGATAATGAATGAATGAATGTTTTCCCATTTTAAAAATAAGTTAGTTGTCTTTTTTCCCTTTTAACAGGCTTTAAATTTCTTTATTTTATTTACACATCGATTTTACATACTGTATATATTTGAAACTTTACTTATGTAGATAGTTTAACATTACTTTTAGTCATTTAAACCATTTGTGGTTTAATTTCTTTTTCATTTACTTCCTTTATGTCCTATTTACTTCCTATTTACTTATTTATGTCCCTCAGGATTAATACAGTAAGTATCTATCTATTTCTTATCTGTCATCTTCATTTATTTAAATTCCGGTTGCTAATTCTCTAATAACTAGTAGCATGTTCTATATAAATAAAGATCATTATTACTATTAATATAATTTTTTTTTATCCTGTACATATAACCTGTGCAAGAGTCCTGACAGCCAGTGTGTGTTTTTAATGTATCTTTATATAAGAATAATATTTGCATGTGTGTTTGCACATGTTAATAAATGACAGTCTAATTTTCCTAGCAAATATAAAGAAATGGGGGTGGCTCAAGACTTTTACACAGTATACACATGAGAGTATTGGGTTTTTAACACAGGATCACTGTCTCAGTCTCGGCTCGATGGCTTTATTCCCATTCCACATCCCCTCATTAATGGCTGATGAACAGTAGATGTGTTTATTCATGTTCAGTTTGTTGTTATTTTTAAGACCTTTTCATTTTGTGACTGCTGAAATGTGAGTCACATTTATTACACTCTTAGTTAGAAGTAAACTGGGATTACATGTCACAACATGATGCAAGACACAGACTGAGAAACAGACAGCTCCACCTGTCTGAATCTGAATCTCTCCAGACAAACAGATCTGAGACAGAAAGACCTAGTATGTGAAATAGACAGACAGATCTGTGTGTGTGTGAGAGACAGAAACAGAAAGACAAACCTGTTTGTGAGCTATACTGATACAGATAGACAAGTCTAGGGCGGACAGAAATATAGCAAAAGAGACAGATATACATAGAAACAGATAGACAGACAGATAGACGTGTGAGCGTTTGTGAATGAGAGAGGGGTAGACATACACATGGACAGACAGACAGACAGACAGATAGATAGATGTACAGGTTGATAAACAGGTGTGCTTGAAGCAGATAGAGAGGTACAGATAGATAGATACTGTAGACAGAATGACGTGACTAAAACATAGACAGAGAGATGTGTGTACGAGAGAGAAAAAGAGAAACACAGCTGTGTGTATAGGACAGATTAACTTGACTGTATATAGTAAAGGATAGACTGATATAGATGGGCCTGTGTGTTTGAGAGACATATAGCTAGACAGACAGACACATAGATAGACAGACCCATGGATAAGCAGACATAGTCAGACCAGTGTGTGAGAATGGGAGAGACACAGATGAACAGAGAGACACAGATAGATGTGTGTGAGAAAGAGAGAGAGAGAGAGAGAGAGAGAGAGAGAGACTGACAGACAGAGAGAGAGACAGACAGAGAGAGAGACAGACCTGTGTGAGTGAATGAGACCGAGAGAGTAAGATCTGGATATGTAGTTCCAGCAGTCCAGTATGCAGGGAGCGAGTGTGACTTTCTTTGTGGAAAACAGGCTGTTAAACAACACACACACTCTCTCGTGTTGAACACACACTTACAGTAGAGGTCCTTCCCCGTGGGTGCCAGGCTGGTTCGGACCCGTGCCAGTCTCCGGGCCTTGTTGGAGCGGAGGCTCTTGCCGGGTTTGTGCTCGGGTTCGGCGCGGCTCTGCAGCAGCGCTCCCGGACTCCACAGCGAGTGCAGGTAGCGCAGGCTCCTCTCGGCGGGCCGACCCAGCTTCAGGGCGCTCAGCGTGTCCAAACCCGACAGACTCAACCCTGACCCGCTGCCCAAACCCGTCCCGAACCCGGCCCCGTCCTCCCGGAGCTGCCCGTCCCTCAGCGCGTCGCCCTCCATCCTCACCGATCTCACACACACACACACTCAGCTCGGTCCCTACGCGACGCCGGCCATTAACGCGCCTCAGCGGTGAAAACGCTCCCTCAGCTCAAAACCCGACCAGAAAATACTTAACTCCACCCGCATTCACTGCCTTACACGTCTGCACCGGGTACAGCGTCGAATTGCTTTATTTTATCAGCATAAACGCGACAAAATCCCACCCTGTCTCGATGTATTTATTGATCAACAGTTTGGTGTATCCAGAGCCAAAATGTCGCTTGTTTCACGGTATCCCCAAGTCCCACTAGGAAACCAGATTATTGCACCAATCGCTGCGCCCGCCCAATGTAGCCAATCAAAATAGAGCTTACTGCGCGCTCAGCCAATAGGAAAAGGCCAGAGAAGCGAATCCGAAAGCCGTAGTAGTTTTATCGTGACGGTGGATGAATCCGTTTTTAAAGAAAATTATCGTGTTAATTGAAGAAAATGTTACGATGCTATAACTTACTTATAAAAAACCTGCCTTGTGGATGTAATCTTGCAAAACTATATTTCATTTAGAGCCGAATTTCTTCTTTCTCTGAAAGATGATTTCATTGAGCCTGACTTCACAATGTTAGCGAATGTGTGAGTTTTTTCTAACAAATTTGCATTTTATTTTTCAAATTTACGACTTTAATCTAAGAGTATTTCTATGTTCTCTGAATGACTTTTTACTTGCTTCCTCAGCTCCAATTTATTTCAATTTACTTTGGCCCTGAGACGTAAAATAAACTCACAAGTGGGAGTGCTTCGGCACTAACAAAAATATCAATAAATAAGAATAAATATTTATTTATTTGTAAACGTCTAAATTCCACCTTTTGCAACGAATACCTGAATTAGGCATTTTTTCCAGGAATATGTAAATGGTTAAACATAAAGTAAATAGTAAAACATTTAAATAGGTTTACATTTCAGTCATGCATCAAATTGGCAAACTTACAGCATCTTTATAATAAAACGTAACACTGGTGTGTATTTGTGTTTCATTGACAAAGTAGAAAACTTTTGTATAAAAATAAATAAATTACCCCATACTACTCCCCAATTCCAACATATACACATCAATATATCTGCTTATAAAAGTTCTTTGCAGTTGTGGTGAACAACAACTTTGAAAGGTTTTTGGCATAAGTATTACACACCAGCACATCAGGAAGAGAATTTGATAACCACAATGGTTTCCGTCTTTGGTTGTTTTCCTCCTTTAGAGGTCAAAGTCAAATGAAGCAGCTGCAGCAGCCCCAGCATGTGTCAGATATTGGGAAAGCGGTCTGTCATCGCCATGGGCAACTGCCTCCTGATGAGCTGGCATGAGTCCTGCCTCCCGGGCGTGTTGCCACAGGTGACTGTTCCCAACAAAGCCCTGTTTGTTCAGGTAGCCTTGCCGGCAGAAGAGGGGCGGGTTGCGACTAGTGAGGGAGAGTCGAAAACACGTCTCTAAGAAAGAAAAATAGGCACTTAAATAAATAGACAGTACTTTGTATAAAACTAAATTAAGCTTAAAAAGCTCTTTATTTATATAGCCATTATATAGCTATATAGCTATAACTATTTAGTTATCCGTCCATCCATCCATCCTTCCATCCATCCATCCATCCATCTACCTGCCTATCTGTCTGTCTGTCTATCTATCTATCCATCCATACACACCAGCGTAGAAGGCCCGGAGGTCAGTGTGAAGGCAGTGCTGGAGGAAGCGTCGTAGTGGCTGGGTGTGTGAAACGGGTCGGTCCCACTCAGTCAGGAAATCCTCCACCACGTGGTGCACGGCGTCAGGACGAGGCAACGGCCAGCCCACCGGACGCTGACGCATGTCTCTCTCTATGAACAGATAAAAAGTTACAAAATGAAACACCAAATTAAGATTGACATGATGAACGATCATGCATCAAGTTAGCAACCATTATCACTAAACTAACATTTAGTTCTGCGTTTACGTTTCCAAGAGGATCCAGAACACTGCCATTTGATTCTGAAATAGTAACCAGTTTAGTTTTGCTAAGTCAAGAGTAATATATGCAATTTTACTAGTGGGAGATTGTCACGGCAAACTGTAAAAGCAGTAAGTCACGGCCACTATACTAGTGCGTATAATAGAAATGCATGCTTTTTACCTGTGGGTAGTGAGCGGTAGTAGTAAATGACCGGATGGAGGAAGTTTGACCTCCAGGCTTTGGTCCACTCCGATTCGGCTCGGCCCGGCCCGAGTGTGTCAGTGCGATTCAGTCCGTACTGCATGACCACCACCAGCAGGCCTCGCTTCGAGACGAGGTGACCAGACAGAGCGGACAGCTGGGGCAGAGCCTGAAGAGGGAATTCCTCCAGATACACACACTCACTCCTGAAACACACACACCGCTCTGTTACAAACAATTCCTATTTCATTTGTATAGTGCTTTTACAAGACAATGTCACAAAGCGCTTTATATATAAACACATTATCTTCTCTTTACCTCAAGATCACATTTATTATGTTATTTTTCTCATAACCACTAGACCACCATCATCCTCATATTTTCATCTGACAGTCCACGATCAAAGAAAAATCTAATGCGTTTGATCATGATTATAATATTTTGCCAAGATACAAAACCTGTTGAGATCAGAGAACAACTTGTCAAAATCACGACTTATTTCAGCCAGTGATCTTGCCATAGGTTTTGTATAACTTGTGATCTTGAGATTAGGTCAAGACCAGAGGTCAGCAGTTAGTAGGTGACTTTTACTGCTGACTGTTAAAAATTAATGCAAAGAAGCCTTAGGCAAACGTCTTTCTGTACCGTTGAGACCCTAATTCAACTAATTTCTTTTGTTTTTCTCCACCTGAGGTAATAAATGGCCTCTTACTCTTGTAATAATACAATGTCTCCCAAAACACCAAACATTTGGTAAGGTCCAGAAGCTTCATTCAGTCGCTTCAAAATCCAGGATAGCAGCTGAGTGGTGGAGAGTTTGGTAGCCGGCCAGGAGACATTGTGGTAGCGATGCTCCAAAACCCTGTGAACTGCACGCACTAGGAGAGAGTCACAAAAATATTCATTACAAATAGCAGCTTGCTTGACACACAGTAGGGACAAGCTTGATGTAGTGTAGCACAAACGCCACCAAAATGTCCCAAAAGAAACAACAACTCTGACGAGTGGCTTTCGTGTTTCTCTGCCTGGACCCCTATGATCTCTACTAATGGCTGTATTTATTAATATTTATTTATGTCACATGGTAATAAAACAGTAGGGAGCCAAGCAACTGCATTTTTTTAATTTACATTTTCAATGTTTGTCCTTCTACCTGTCTGTCTCTCCTTCTGTCTGTCTCTCCTTCTATCAGTCTGTCCTTCTGTCTGTCTGTCCTTCAGCTACTTATTCTCATGTAGTGTAGTATGTCCTATATTGAAACAGCAGCTTGTGGTGGAGCTGAGATACTTTTAATCACAAGCAGCTTGGAGATGGAAACGGTGCTGTTTAAAACACAACCAGCATGTGCATTACTAACCTAAATACCGGAAGCCGTGGACGAAGCCTCCAGCGGACATGCGGTAATCTCTGGAGTGTGCCGCCGCCCCCAAAACAAACAGGTCGGGGGTCCCTCTGCCCTCGTACCATGCCGTCACACCCGGCAGGCGACCACGTGGACCGCTGCTGTGTGGAGGACGAGCAGAGCTGCAGGAGGAAGGAGAAAAAGTCATAGCCCTAATTTCTAATAGTGTTATTTTTATTGTTGGAAATGAGGGTTATAGATTGTAAATATATATTTTAAATATATTGTTAATTTATGACATAAATCAACAACAATTATCTGTTTTTCGCACTTAAAGTCACTTGCATTGACTCTTAGCTCCAGACTGTTCTTAACAATTTTGGGGTTTTGCATCGTATTGTGGCACATTTAATTCTGACATCAACTGTGACAATTAGTTGAAATTTTGGGTACAGGTACAGAGGTTTTTATCTCACAGTGTACAGTGGAACAATGATGTTTCTGTGAGTATTTTAGCTGTAAAATGTCTATACCCTTCAAAAATGGAGAAATTGAAGCGGAACCCCAGGCAGCGGATCACTCGGTCGTACGGTTGCCGGAGTGAGAAGTTGTCGTCATGGTACCCGGGGAGATTTTCTGCAGCGGTGTTGGTGCTCTGGTTGCCGTGGCGAGCGTCCAGCAGCTCAGACAAGGTGAGGTAGAACTGCTCTTTTCCCTCTGGGGTTTTCACGCCCCCTCTTTTTCCTCCTCCTTTCTTCCTGCTGCAGCTGCCGTCTCTCTCGGCTCGGACGATCACGATGTCCTCCAGTCCTCCCTCCACTAGTCCGTCCAGAGACTTCAGCTGGTATGTGTCCAGAAGTTCGTTATTAACCGCCCTGAAAACGGCGATTATTTGTCATTTGCGATTATTATGGATTTCCTTTCTGATGGTGATTAAATGTGATTAAAGGTTAAATTCCGTACCTTAGGTCTCCAACGTAGTGTGTCTGCCAGGCCAGTCGGACAGGATTTGGGCTGTACAGGTGGATCCGACTGGCTCTTCCCAGAATGCTTTGCGCCGTTTCAAAAGCCGAGTTACCTTTCCCCAAAATCAGAACGGCTTGGTCTCGGTACTCCTCGGGGTCGGTGGGAATGGACTCGTAGCCCTGCACCAAATCAGAGCCCAAAAAGTTCACCTGCACAGGAACCCACAGGCCCGTGGCCACCAGGAGAACCCTGCAGAGAGCATGAAGGAACGAGAATGAAGGATGAAGGTCAAATAAGGGATGCACCAATCCAATATATCTATGGAATATTGCTCCGATCAGATCAGATATCAGTGAAATAACCAACATGGGCAAGAGGTTTTGATATCGGTTTCGGTTCATTTTCAATTAAATGCCCAGTGCTACCTGCATCTGTACTCGTCCCCATGCTGGTCGGTCAGTACGTAGCCTTTCTGTCCCGTCCCTCTGTCTTCTGCCAGTTTAATCCGGCCGACGTCTATCCCATATCTGACGTTTATCCCCAGCGTCCTCTGGAAGGCAGAGAGGTAGAGCGGGAAGACGTCAGCGTCAGGATACAGATCTCTGCTGAATTTCTGAAACAGCAGCTCGGGCCGGTGGCTCAGCAGCGAATTCCAGTCGTGACGCAGGTTAAATTCCCTGTTCCTTCTGCCCGTGTAGATCTTGTTGATGCTGATGAGTTTTCTGTGACGAGGAAACCTGCAAATAAAAAGCAAATGCTGTAACCACACTGTCAGACTCTTTAGTACGGCCAGTAGGGCTGTAACAATACAGCGATTTAATGATCAACCAGCCCACAGCTTCCATTCAAATAGAAAACTTCGATCTGACACTATGCACTGCGGTGTGTTGGCGCCTGCACAGGGTTGTTCCCCGCCTTGTGCCCGTGAGTTCCCGAGATAGGCTCCGGTCCCCCGTGACCCCAGTTGGGATTAAGTGGTTCGGAGAATGAATGAATGAATGAATGACACTATGCATATTAATATTTGAGCTCAGGGGGAAAAAATGTCAAACAATATTTAAGTTGTTTTTGTGATTTGATATGAATGGAAGTGATGATAAATCAGCTTATGATATCATCTCACATAGATATAATTGTATCATGATAAAACTTGTTATTTACACTCCTTTATTTTTTTAGCTGTCTTATTTGTTATCTTGATTTGTTTAAATTCCAACTGCTAACTCTCAAATATCGATTTGCTTCCAGTTTCTTTTTTGATTGATTTTATTAGGGCTGTACCGATCCAACTTGTTCAGTTCCAATACCGATACCTGTGCTTTGTGTCTTATTACAATAATAATTCGATTGACATCATGCAGGAAGATTGTGGTATAAGAGGATTTCAGACAGCACTAATGTGGAACATACCATTTCTTACCCTCTTCTGGGCTACCAGAAGCAGCAACTTGTTAACTGATTCTCATCAGTGACTGTGTGACGTGCTGGTAAATGTAAGAGGCAGCAGTTTGTTGAAAATCTCTTATTCTACAAGCTTCATCTTCTCGTCGTTGTTAGTGTTTGGTCTACGGATGCAAGCTAACATCTAGAAGTTAACTTATTCACCATCGTCTTTCAGAGGCTGCTTTAGTCAATGTTAGTCAGCTAAGATAGATAGATACTTCTCCTGTTATAGCAGGTGCTCATTTTGCTGAGCTAAAATTCATCATGATCATGTTACAAGCAGATCAACTCCCTGTGTTTTCATGAATAAATTGAACCCTAATGTGTAAAGTGTTCAGCTGTTACGCGATGTGGGTATGTGTAAGTGCAGTAGCTGCTAATCACTTCCAAAGACTCAGCCTCGGAAAGTCTGACCCCCGACTGAGCTCGTTTACCTTTGAAAAAAACTTCCGGGCACCGAGTTTCGCTCCAGTATTATGTAATCTCTTTTACTCCGGGAGAGGAAGTAGCCCATCTGTAGTCCGGCTGGCCCCGCCCCTAGCACACAGTAGTCATGGTGATGGATGCTGTTATCACCATGGTGATTGCCAGAGACGTTCAGGACCAGAGAGAAGAATATCAGGGGCCAGAAGAATGACCAAACCGCCTCCATGTGGACTACAGGAAGAAATGAAACATAAAACAAAATTATTATAACTCAAAGACAAACATCAAAGAATGCAATATATTTTATATAATTTTTAATACCTTTAAAAGAGCTCAAAGAGTGCAAAAGTGGATTGTTAATTTAAGATGAAAAAAGTCATTTGTGTTTCCAGGTCACTAAAGCTTTAAACTAATTTAATCCTTAAACCAAACCGCCTTCTCCAACTTGCACCTCAAGGGGGTGAAATCCAGCTACTGAAGTGCCTCTTTTCTTTTAGCCTAACTTATTTTCGCAATCAAGAACATGCAGCAGTGTTACAGAGCCCAGTTTAAAAAGACAAAAGCTATGCATCAGTATATAAATATAGAAAAGACGCAGACATAACATACACAAATGCACATTTTATGGAAATTAAACGTTTAGAATTTTATTATTTCTTTTTTGTCTGTATTTGTTAATACTTTAGAATTGAATTAAACGCTCAGGAGTGTACCAGGTTTACATTTCACTACATCTAGAATCTTTCACGCACATGTACAACTACTGTTCATAGTATAAATGTCTATTTCTATTTTTCTGTATTTTTATTACACCATGTACAAATATTTAGTGCTCATACACATCATGTTTTTATTTTTACATCATACCTCCATTTTCTTTCTTTATTATGCTTCATTAATTATATGATGCTATAGTTTCAGGTTTTATATTACAGACTGTTCTACGTATTTTTAGTATTATTATGAAATGTTCATTCAATTTTTTATATTTATGTATAGACCTTTATGGGAAATGAGAAGGCCAGGGCCAAACATATTTCGCTGCATTTTATCGCACACTGTACCTTGATATACATATGACAATAATCTTGAAATTGAACTATTTTTATTTCACGTCTATTTTCATTTTATTTGTATTAAAACGTCAAGTCAAATGAATCAATAAAACGGATTCTGATTCTATAGTTTTATCTTGATAACGATCCCTTAACTACTATTGTAACATGCTCAGGAAGGTATTTCACTAGGTATTACATTATTATTTGTATAACTATGAGTATGAAAATAAAGAATCTTTTAAGGCCTCACTCCGTCAGGACTCGACGCTCGAATTCCAGCCGAGTCTCTCACTTCGACCGCGATTCTCACTTTATCCAGGATATTCTATACTTTATTCTTACTTCAGACCTCACCCTGTCATAACCAACTCCACTTACCCCTCTATGAAGAATTAAACTCCATAAATGCCGTTCCAGAGAGATTTCTAATCCCGAACCGAGTCAGCATCTCGGCGATCCCTCACAACCTCCTCCATCTACAGCAGCGGAGAAGCCGCACACGTCACCAAACGGGGCGGAGCTTCAGCCATCCTCAGCCAATGAGAGGAGAGGAGGGAGGAGCCAGTGCGCAGGCGCAAAGATTCTTCTGTTCTTCTATTTTTGGTTTAAATTTTACTTCCAATGTTCAGAAGTGACAGGTAACTACGGAGGAGGATTAGAGCCACTAAAAACAAAAAAGGGTCATTCTGAGAATAAAGTCAGAGTTGTGAGAAAAAACTCAGAATTGTAACATTGAAGTCAGAATTGTGAGGAAAAAAAGTCAGAATTGTGAGAAAAAAGTCAGAAATGTGAGATTAAGTCAGAATTGTGAGAAAAAAGTCAGAATTGTGAGATTAAAGTCAGAATTATGAGAAAAAAGTCAGAATTGTGAGATTAAAGTCAGAATTGTGAGAAAAAAAGTCAGAATTCAGAGAAAAAAAGTCGAAATGTGGAGATTAAAGTCAGAATTGTGAAAAAGTCAGAAATGTGATTAAAGTCAGAATTGTGAGAAAAAGTCAGAAAATGTGAGAGATTAAGTCAGAATTGTGAGATTAGCCAGAATTGTGACTTTATTCTCAGAATAGCTATGACCTTTTTTTTTTTTTTTAGTGGTCAATTCTTCCTCGCGACAAATCTCATTATGACAGAACACTCAAAAATAATAATAATAATAACACATTAATAATAATTTCATTATTATAATTAATAAATAAAAATACAGCAAGGGTTAATGCAAAGTCAGAGATTGTCATCATATCAGCAAATATAACAGAGCATTTCCTAGCAATTATGTCTATACATCAATTAAAAAAGGTATCAAATGAGGATACAGTTCTGACAGCTTTTTTATTTTTAGATTTTCTGATTAAATTTATGTAATTTATTAGCTCCAATTTAAACAGGAAAAAATTTGCCGATGACAGATGTACATTTATGGAGATAAAGTTTAAGCAAGAGAAACAACAAATTAATAATATAAACTTTATCTGTATTCATCCGGTCATCCGGAAAATTATTATGTACATGTATTTGGATCATGTTCAGCATGTCAGACCAGAATTTTTCAGCAAGGGGACAAGACCAGATTAAATGCATATCAGTTTCACAATCACATTCACTAAAAGAGCAGCTGGAACTCCCTGATCCTTTTAGAAAGAAACATCTTTGAAGGATAAACTTTATGTATTAATTTAAAAGGTACCTTTACTTTATTTGTTAATAGAAACTTTGAAGGCAAGGTCAAGACAAGAGCAAAGATTCTTCCACAGATAGCAGCAATACCGCCGTGAATGCTCATAAATTAAGTAATATACACACTAGTTTCTATTATTGGTTTTATTGTATGCATTCTTGTTTTAAAACTATCTCTTTATAATGCCTTTTTGTTGCTGCAAAGCAAATTCTCACATGTGGGACTAATAAATGCTATCTTATCTTATATACATCACTAAATATGTATCACAAAACATAAAAAATATATTGAGGCTCTAATACATACTGTACAGTACTACAGTTTTGACGTAGCTAACTCTAAAAAGTAACTATACAGATAATGAATAGAAAAGTTTCTTTCCTAAAATAGGTGTTTGGTACGAAAAGTAAGTGTGCATATTTTGTAATGGCAAGTTAGTTTCAGAAAGAGTCTTTCAGTCCTCCGGTCTGTGTTGTTAAGAACAGTTTTAAGTGGGATTGAGCAATTATTAAAGATATACAAATCTATTAATAAGTAGTACTGTATTAGTAAAACAGCTTATTTATGCTCTCTGTAATTCATAATCCCTTTCCATCCTTGTATGATATTGTTTATTCATCAATGTTACAGCTGTCTGATTTTGACGATCATTTTAAACAAACTAATATATACAATATTCAGGGTTCTTTATTTGTCACTTCCAAGTAGAGCACAGTGAAATGTGTCCAGACTCAGTATACAGTACTATTACAGAGAGAGAGAGAGAGAGAGAGTAAATGAGTGTGTGAGAGAGATTGTGATTAGAGCAGGCTTGTGGCGGTCATGGTTTGCGCTGCTCCTTCCATTCAGCTGAGTCATGTTTAGAAACACTGACAAGCATTTATAGATAAAAACATCAAACGTCAAGCAATCACCTGGATCATGCGTCTACAATACCTGCCTCTGCTCTGCTGTACGGTGCTGAGAGTGATTTTACCTGATGATTATTCACGGAATTTGTCTACATTTCTGCCCAGGGTCATGTTTTTCTCTCTATGAGTAATATGTTCACTCATGGTTAGCTCCAGCATGAATAAACTACCAGCACTCTCACTTCCTTGCTTGGAGTTAAAGAGCGGAAGTGGCGGCTATAAAAGTGGAATAAAGCACTGAGAGGCACAGTTCATCTCCGAACATTACAGCTAGAGAGCTGCTAGAAGCAATCCTCACAATCCAGCTGGAGAAACACAATAACTCATAAAGTAAATCAACATCTGAGAGATGGAACACACCAAGAGCAACTCAACCAACACTGCTGGCAGGTAACACATCATCTATTAGACATGATCAAAATTAGAAACAAATATATAAAATGTTTGGGATCTTAATTTCTCACTTTTAAGTACAGCACAGTGAAATATATTCTGACTCAGTATACAGTATTATTCTGTACAGCCTAGTATATGACATATTTGTAAAGAAGTTTAAAATCTCTGGCTTAAAGATAGGCGATTTATTATCGTGATGCAGCTTAATATATTTTAAGTTTTGTGAACCTTTATTTATATATATATATGTTGGTATTATATAATAGCTAATATATATATATATATATATATATATATATATATATATATATATATATATATATATATATATATAATATATATATATATGTTTTGTAAGCTAGCTTAAAACCTTATTTATTATATAAAGTAAAGACGTGCAGTGTACAAATCTATTAATAAGTTGTAATGTATTAGTGAAAATAACTTATTTATATGTAGAAGTTGTTATTTCCTTTTCCATCATTGCGTGATCTATTTTAGATGACATTTAACCAGAAATTTAATAGCAATTCCCTCAAAAATTCATTTGATAAATTGTAAAGTTTAATTGTTGACAATACAGTAATGCTTCTGAGATTGAAATCCAAGCTGACTGTTAAAGTCAGACGTTTTTAAGATTCTTATTTCTTTTCATATCAGTTTAGATAATGTTCTTATTTAGAATACACACATACAGCACACATGTACAGTATTATTCTACACAGCACTCTATATGGATCCTGGTTCAGTATACAGTATTATAACACACAGTTTAATACATATTTTAGAGTTCTGCAAACTTAATTTATTTGATAAAGTCACACAGAAGGAAATGTGTACTAATCTAATAAGTAGTAATATATTAGTAAAAATGGCTTTATAATTCATATATGCAAAAGTTGTTATACCCTTTCCATCCTTGTATGAGTGATTTTTACATTACATTTAATAAAACATTTCATTTTAATCCTCAAAAAAACAAACACTTAAATCTTAGCAATACAATAATGGTTAGGAGAAGAAAACTTGCTGTTAATGCAGACTAGTTCAACTTAAACAAACGATTTCAAGGTTAACTTTATATTTTCCTTTCATATCAGTTTAGATAATATTCTCCTTTAGAACAAACACACACATATACAGTACACGTGTACAGGTATTATATACATATATATTTCGTTATGTAACAACAGTAGAATGTGTTTTGTATGTTAATTAAAATGTTCTTTAATAGATGTTGGTTTAATGAAAAGAAAAGCAGAAAAATAAAATCTTAAGCGTTCTGTCTTTTGGCAGTGCACATGTAGTTGATCTCTACCGACACAAACTCACAATCTCTTGGTCTGTAACTTGAGTACTGTACCACTGGAGCACACCACAACCAAACATCAACCAATACATTCCTATTTAATTAAATTTAACATCATTTCTTCACCTCCACAGTGATCTGTCAGAACAAATAAAAGCTGCAACTAAAGACAGCCACGTCCGGGCCGAAAACACACAGCTAATGCTCAACTACCAGAAGGGACAGATCACACTGCCTCAGTATAAGGTAAGTTATGTGCACTAGTGAGTAATAATGCATACATATACAAAATTACATATGGTGCGACTTCTTAGTTACATCACAACCAACTATGATAGTTAATGTGCTGATAAAATGGTCAGTGTAAAAAAACAGTGTTTGTCCCCAAGCTAGTGTTTGATACAACATTAGCTTGTGAGTGAAATAAATAAATCAGGAGTGTAAAAAAACAAGTTTCATCACGATATTATATCGATTATATTGATTCAGTAGATAATAATTCCATGTCTGCTGATATCAGCTACAGTATGTTTTCCATTCAATTTGATATATTATTGTATTACATTTCCATGAAAAATAACCTTCCATCTTACTAACAAAAGACCTCCTGTTCAATATAAATGTTATAATATGGCGTCAATGTTGTGAGTTGTAATGTTGTAATTTCCTTAACAACACCAGCTCTCACTCACAATCTGATGGTTTTAGCACTGCAGGTTTGGGGAGCGTCACTAAATGACACAACTGTGTTTAAAGGAATCATGTTTGAGATGTTATTTTCTATTTTCTTTTTTAAAAAGACTCAGAGACTGTATCAGATTTGTATTGTATCGGCAGATATCAAAATGTACAATATTGGTATCGTATCGGACATAAAAAGTGGTATTGTGCCATGTTTAATCAATATGAGACAATAGCAAATCACAAAAGGCATCTGAAGTTTAATTTGATGTTTTTATTCCTGAGTACAGTAACCAATGTGAATAATGTTTAATCGATGTTTTCATTTTGCATTGATGTTATGGGCTTGTTGATCATTGAATCAATGTATCGTTACACCCCTAGTGGAAATCGTATTGCTGCTGAGAGTGAAAAGGCAGAAGAAGAAGCACAATCCTCTTTGTTCTGGCAATGGAAAAGTAAACCTCAACTAACCCAGATCTTTCTCTTCCTTTCTCAGAACTTCCCTAAAATTTTAGATCTGCTTCTCACAGCTCTCGCTCTCTGCGTGTTGTTTTCAGCTCCTGCTGTGTTCTCTGTATGAGATTTACCATGCGCTGGAGCAGGAGCTGGATAAGAACTCGGCTCACCCGGCCGTGGAGCCCATCTACTTCCCCCAGGAGTTGGCCCGAGTCGACGCCCTCGAGAGCGACCTGGAACACTTTTTCGGCCCCCAGTGGAGGAAGAAGGTCACCGTGCCAGCAGCTACGCACAGATACACGCAACGGATTAGAGAGGTATGACCTTTTGTTACATTTACATTTATAGCAGTTAGCAGAGGCTGTAAATGGCAGAATAGTAAGGATGGTTAGAGTGTTAGCCCCATGATCAGAAGGTCGTTTGTTCAAGTGCCAGACCGGGTAAAGGTACCACCAAGGTACTTATTAGCAAGGTACCGTTCCCATGCACTCCTGCCTGGGTGCTGCCAGTGTCAGCTGCCCACTTCATGGATGGGTCAAATGCAGAGGTCACATTCTGTTGTGGTGCACTGTGTGCTGTGGTGTGTTCACAATGACAAAAAATCACTCACTCACTGAATTAAAGGGACGGTCTCCCTATTAAGGGTCTTGGCCAGGGACAAGCAATGGCTCCTTTATCATTATCCATCATCATTTTTTATTATCTGTTAAATAAAGAGACAAAAGATTGAGTGACATGTTAAACTAGATTTCTAGATTTCTAAACAATTCAGAAAGGGACGAAAAAGGAGGAGTGGGTTCAGTAAAATTGGGTTTGGGTTATGATAAAAAAAAAGAGACTAAATAAAGTAAAAAGTAAGTAGGAATAAAATAAAAAGGGTAAAAGAAGGTAAATAATGCAAAATAGTAAAGACCAGGAATAAAATGAAAGATACACTGCCCTCCAAAAGTTTGGAAACGCCCCTGGCAAAGTGGGGTTCTGGACGATATCAGCATAAATCCTCATCATGTTTTGGTGCAAATACATTAAAGTAACTTGACATTATCTTTGAACACCAGCAATAATCATTTTTATTTTGATTACATAATAATGGCAGTATACCCATGTCGAAGTCAGACGTGCCCCTCTGCCAGCTGTGATGTCTGGTTACTGCTTTAAACTTGGCCCAGGTTTTTAATAGATTTTTGGCTCAGCACATCTTAACAGCTTCAACAACTGATTGGTTGATTGACCGCTCGGACGCCCAGATTATGCAGAGCTGTAATAGCTGCTAATGGTGGATATTCTGATGAATCCAAAATTGAAGTGTTTTCTATGTAGAAACTGTTTAATAAACTGTTGATGTAATAAAATATGTTTTGGTAGTTTGTGTCGTCCCTTATCAGTGCAACATTATCACAAATTAAAAAATGGCAATACTGTCCAAAACCACACTTTGCCAGGGACGTTTCCAAACTTTTGGAGGCAGTGTATATATTCTTGTTAATACACCCATTTTTTAACCTGAGAATGAGTTTTATTTTAATTTAATTTAGAGTTAAAAGTTTCAGCTCTGGGTACTGCATTTCTTGTCCTCTTCCCTCTTTTGTTTCTCATCAACAATATGGTAATACTCTTCTTTGACCACAAGATGGTGAGCCCTCACTAACGTTGTTATTCCATATTTTGCCACCAGCATTTCTTGTCACTAAGCCTGCTGCAACTCCTTTTGGGCAGTTAGTAGTATAACGTTTAGGGAGTCAACCCCATGATCAGAAGGTCACAAGTTCAATCATGGACCAATAAGGGTACCGCTTTGGGGCAGTTGGTAGTGTAACGGTTAAGGAAAGTGAAAGCGAGTGATTATTTGTCATTGTGAACAAAGCACAGCCCACAGTGCACCACAACCAAATGTGACCGCTGCCCATTTGACCCATCCGCGAAGGAGCAGCGGGCAGCTGACATGGGCAGCACCTGGGGAGCAGTGCTTGGGGACAGTACTTTGCTCAAAATACCTCAGTGGTGCCTTTACTGTTCCAGGACTGATCATGGGGTAAACATCCTAACCGTTACGCTACAAACTGCCCCAGATGATTGTTGACCCTGACGTGATTTAAACCTTCTGATCTGGACTCAGATAGGCTAATGTTGTGCCACGAGGTCTAGGCTAGGTCTAGGGCGTACGCCATGTGATCAGAAGGTTGACGGTTTGAAGGTACCACTGAGATATTCATGAGCAGGGTACCATCCCCAAGTACTGCTGTCTGGACTCTGCCAAAAAGCTGCCCACTGCTCCTTCATGGATGGGTCAGATGCAGAGCTCACATTAAGTTGTGGTGCACAGTTAATTTCTGCAACACTTTAGCAGGTATTTTTTGTGGTATTTTTACAGAACTGGTTTATGTAGTTCAGGTTCATGGAAAGAGGATGTGAAAATGCGATGTACAGTCATGAAACCCCAGCTCTCTAAACCAGAGTTCCCTCTTTGATTTTTGTCCAGATCGGCAGGACGAGTCCGAACCTGCTGGTGCCCCACGCCTACACCCGCTACCTGGGCGACCTGTCCGGGGGTCAGGTGCTGGGAAAAATCACCCATAAGTCTCTGGGGCTGAGTGGCCGGGAGGGCGTGGCCTTCTTCTCGTTTCCCGCAGTGACCAGTCCTCATCGCTTCAAGCAGCTCTACCGGAGCAGAATGAACAGCATCGAGCTGACCGAGAAAGAGAGACAGAAAGTTCTGGAGGAAGCGGTTCAGGCGTTTGAGTTCAACATCGAGGTAAAGAGCACCTGGGGACGAGTTGGTTTAGATACGCTGTGATACGTTCATAGATGACCTGTTGGTTTGCACTCTGTGATTTTTCACTCAGTAATTTTTACTTTCCACAATGATTTTTCACTTTTCTTTTTCACTTTCCTAAATAAGCACTGCTCTGCCCACAACTGCTTCACAAATGACTCAAATGCAAAGGTCACATTTTTCACTCTATGCTGTGCTGTTTTCACAATGACAAATAATCACTCATTTACACTAAGTTAATAGAAGAGACATTATTTTTCTTCTGGTTATCTCGAGATCACCAGTTACAAATTCATTTTCTATTAATTGCATTAATTAAAAATAATTCAGTTATTTTAAAATCACTAAGATATGCCAATCCCAAAAATACTTTCCATTCACATGGGAAAGTATTAACAGAATTTAAAAAAATAGCTGAAGTAATCATGATGGGGAAGATTACATCGATTAGAGGTTATGAACGTCACCGTAATTTTCTTTTCTCGTTCAGGTGTTTGAGGACCTGCAGAAAATGCTGAGCATTACCGAGGAGGCTTCAGGTGAGCGTTAATTATTATTTTCTCTAATGTAAAGCATTAAAATGGGATTTTCTTTCTTTCTTTTAAAAGATAAAACTAATTCTTCCTTTTCTGTCTAGGTGCTAACAGGAATCAAACGTCCCTCACTGCACCTTTAATGACCGTCTCCAGGTCCCCCATCGTTCAGTTCACGTTGGGAGTTTGCGTTGCGTTGGCGACTGTTGGCATGGGGATTTATGCTTTTTGATAAAATGTGTTTGATTGTCTAAAACTGATGTCGACTGATATGAAAATATGAAGCACTGTGATCATGAACTCAGCTGTAAATTGATCTGAATCAAATTTCACACTGTAACTTACCTAAAAATCTTGACTAAAATTGGTTTTAAAATCTAATAAACTTGTTTTATAACTGCTATGAAATGTAAATATGGTGTATATTAAAAAGTCATCTTGCATCCCTACACTTTACTGGATGTTCTCTTAGTTCTTCTTCCAACATTCTACATTTCACTCCTCGCAGTTTTTGTTTTAGACACTGTTTCTGTTTTAAAAAGTTCATTGAGGAGAAATTGAATATTACCTTCTTCTTGCGTCTCTGTTCATCTGTTATCACTATTAACACCACAAAGTGTGGAGATCTGGCCACTCGGTGACATCGTCCTGACCGTTGGGGGAATAAAGTCAGATGGTTCATGTGATTTCTCCTGTTCATATTTTCTCCACCGGTTTTCAGCTTGATGTGTCTTTTTACCTGTTTTACTTTCTGCCATTTTAAGATGTATTTTTGAACAAACCTGTTTTAAGTCTATTCCTTCTTAAAAACCTTTTTACTTCATTCCTCCTCTTTACATATTTAACCCTAACCCTGACCAGACTTTGACTGTATTCCTCCATTTTTCACCTTATGTAGTTTGTTTTAACTGTATTCTTCCTCTCTACTTTTTACTTTTGTTTTTCATTTTTACCGCTTTCCAATTTTATTCTTCCTTTTATTTTTTTTTTAAACTTTATTCCTACTCGACTTTTTTCTTTATTCCTCTTCTTTACTTTTTAAAAACCTAACAATGACCAGATTTGACCTTTTCCCCTTCTTTACCTTTACTCATCTATTCCTCCTCTTTGAACTTTTAAAAATGTTTTTCTCCTTAATATTTTTTAAAAACCTATTTACTGTTCAACCTAATCCAGACCCAGTGTAACGTTATTCCTCCTTTTCTGACCTTTTCTCACCTGTATCTTTCACCTGATTTCTCCTCTTTATCTATTTAAAAACTTTACTCCGCCTTTTGATCTTTTAAAGTCTTAAAAAGAAAAATAATTTTCTCCTTTTTTACCATTTTTTTAAATTCCTCTTTACACTTCATTATTCTTCCTTTTGACCTTTCGTACTTTATTCACTATTGTATTTATTTTATATGATCTATTATACTATATTTTTTTAATATTCACGCACAGTGAATATAACGCTTGTCACAGATGTCTGTGCGCACAACAGATTTACTTATGCTTGTCATTTTATTGTCAGAGCGCATCAACCGTGACCTGGCTCCCCTTAAAAAACTCTTCGGATCTGCACGACTCGCGGAAAAGAGAGCTGTTTGCATCCCTGCTTTCTTACCTGCCCCCGTTACCTTTACCTATCTGTACCTTTTACCTTATTAAAAATATTATTCCTCTTTAAAGCGCTCCTCTTTACCTTTTAATACTTTTTAAAACCGTCTTTACAAAGCGTAAATTCATCCTTATTTATCCTTTTTTAACCATTTTTTGCTTTATTCCTATTTTACTTTTTCTCCTTTAGTTTAAAAACTTACGTCCTGCTTTTAACTGATTTTTCTCCTCTTCACCCTTCTTATTTTACTCCTTTTTACTTTATTACACCCTAACCTTTAAAAAACCCTTTCCTCTCTCTCCACTTTCCCCACAGTAAGTAACCACACACTTTCTGCAGTTGCTCGTCTAGTTATTTATTTATTTATTTCCATACAAAACCCACCATTTTCTCCAAAAATTACTGTGGCAAAGATATTGTTACAGTGAAGTTCCACCACGACAAGTCTGACCACAAACACATCATAAATCATAAATCTCAACGACAAACTAAACGTACAGCTTTTCCACCGTACTTCCATCAGACACATTTATGCTCCTTAATTTTGAGGTGAAAGCAGGACGCGCGCGTAACTGATCGTATCCAGACTATTTACAGCGTTTCATGAAGATCAACCTTCTATTTATTCGATTTTTTCCAGCACATCCTTCATCTACTTGACCCTGTAGAGCACCTTCCTCTGCATGCGATGCTGTAACTCTCCTCTCCTCAGCATCAGGTGCAGCACCTTGTGAATGGCGTGTTCCGGATATTTCTGCCAGAAATCAGAGGAAAGAAGCACAATTATATTAATCAGTGAAATGCTTTTGCTCTCCCTACACTTCTGCAAGTCCATCCCTGCGCGTAGGTGCGACTAAAACCTGCGTTCCCTCTCACCTGTTTGGTGAAATCCTGGACGATGCTGTGCTCCGACACCTGAGATCCGATGGCGAAGCGTCGCTTCAGCTGCTTCTCGATGCGGGAAATCATCTCCTGATCCTCCTGAGTGGTGAAACCCTCCACGCCTAAAGAAAGGTTGCATTAGTATTGTTACTAATCACTTTTACCACCAAGATCGTTACTCGTAAAAGACTTCAACATGCTCCGTTACCAGCAGAATGACATTAAAACCCAAAATGATGGAGATGAACATTGATTTTTCTTATTACGTATTAAAAACACATCAGTTCAGTAAAAACAGATGTATAAAATATAGTTAAAATTCTGGGGTAAAAGTGACTGTAACAGGGCTGTAGGATAAGACCCGAATCTCATCCCATTGTTTTATATATATCACAATGTTTACCTGTTTCTGTAAATTCATGAAATATATTCTGTAATAACTACATGGACAGGACCATTTCTTTTGTTATTCATTTACATTTTAAATTATATATCCAAAAATCATATTTATTCATGTAAATGTATTCAGAACCACTGGGTTAAATAAGTAACGTTTACTTAGAAAGGGCTTACAGTGTGTAACAATTCATAAAGAAAAATATATAAAATAATATCAAATACAGGATCATTCAAAAAATGAGAACATAATAGTAAATATATAGAATGCTAGTTATATTTTTATATAACTTTTATATTTTTTATTTAAGCTTTAACTAAATTTTCTGGGTACTATTCTTTATTGTTCGGTCCTTGTGTCTCTGTGAATTGTGCAGTCGTGATGTGAGCAATTTCCTTCGGGAAGTTTCTGATTCTGATATTGATAAATTAATAAAGTTGTGGCAATATTAATAAAATTATGTATATTTTATGTATACTTTATACATCTAGCATAACAGGGCAGGAAAATAAGCAGTTGAGAATTTTCACAGTCTCAGTCACCAACACACGCTCTGCCCCGATGTGAACGTGTGAAACACACACACACGCAAAAAAACCCCACACACCTGAGAGGCTGCCGGACAGCGCGGCGTCCAGCGTGGACACCTGGAAGAGCCGCAGCGCCTCGTCCACCTCCTGCTCTCCGGCCACCGCCTGCAGCTTCATCTTGGCCAGAGACTCAGCGATGCGGACCACCGCCTCCAGCTGCCTGCAGGGGGAGACATCAAGTCAATAAGCTCCAACGCCAACCTGTCGTACGCTGCTGCGTTTGCCTGCCGCACGAAACTGATCAATTTTGTCGTATCGTTATCATCATTGTAAGGTTGAAAAATCACAAGTTGAACCACCTGTGACTCGGGGAGCATCTGCACGCTGGATTAAAGCTGCTGTTTGAGTCTTAGTTAAAATATTACAGAACAGCTGGTGTGAGGTGTGTTACCTGACGGTGATGGGGATGGAGGCCCTGCGGTCGCTCTCTCGTTCATGTTCCCGCGCTCCGCTGCGCATCACCACGTATCGGTTCTTCAGCTTCTCCGCTGCAGCCGCAGACAGACGAGGACCACATTTCCTGTCAGGACACACTTCACCGTTACACACACGCACACACACACAGTCCACAAAAACCTCAGGATCAGGTGTGTGTACTCACGCTCTGGAGTATGCGATGTACTTCTTGAGCGTTGCTAGAGGAATCTCTCCCTCAACTCCCTCTGTCTGCGTCTGAGCACTCAGGTGGACGTTCATCACGTGACGGGCCAGAGTCTACACACACACACACACAGTTACAGAACTACTGTATTATGAAAACAAAAATTACAGTCTCATGGTATTTTTCCGAATGTTAAGAACTTCTTTTTCAAAACCCTGAACACACCACGTTCAAATGTAATGCAATTATGCCATATCAGAAATAGCACTGCACTTTTAATCTTTAATTGTACTGTTTTATATAGAGATACTATTTAACTTCAATATTAATTAATTCATATTATTTGTACATTTTATATACACAGTATATATATATATACACACACACACACACACACATATATATATACACACACATATATACACACATTACTTTAAAAAAGTAATTAGTTATAGTTACTAGTTACTTCTTCCAAAAAGTAACTGAGTTAGTAACTGAGTTACAGCATTATAAAAGTAACTAGTTACCAGGGAAAGTACCTTATGCATTACATTTTTTACAAAATTTTCAAATATGTCAAAAATGTGGATCCCTCTCTCCACTTTGATGGAAATTTAGCTGTATGTTCAATTATTTGTAATAACACTGACTATTAAATCTGTGTAATTAATTAAATAGACACTTAAAATAAATAAAAGTCAAAATATAAATAAAATACATTTTTAACAGAAAACGTACACAAATCTACACTATTGTAATATCGCTGTGGGACAATGTGAGACAAGACACCTATCAAATTTAATATATCACTGTAGATTTGCTCATTACTATGTATATAATAGTAGAATGATAAAACACAACAGACTGTTTAGAACTTTTCTAAGAAAGGAACAAAGCTTTGCCGCTGCTGTAGCTGAGAGCGTGGTGGGATGAAAACAGCTTAATAACAGTAACGCGCCACATGTTATTGTCAATAACAATAACAGTAATTGGGTAGATTACCCGTTATTTTAACGCTGTTATTCCCGTCACTGATCATAATACTTAAAATAAAATATAAATAAAATTGAAAAGAATAAAACAAAAATAAGTAATATATAATTAATATATCAAAATTAGTTAATATCTTAATTGAAAATAAAGAAATATGTATATATAAACCCTACTACATCTACTTAATCTTTTTATTATCGACTTTATTTGGACACTCCGGGGGTCTTCTGCGTACTGCCAGCGGAACCGCAGTTCACACGAATGAGATCAAATCTGCCGGAATCTGGGGGAAGCCTCCCTGAAACGACCTTCTGCAGGTGGGGCGTGTGAAACTCCGCTCCTCTCCACTCACCATGTCCCGGTGCTGGTCGTGCTGGTCCTTGATGATGAAGATCATGTCGAAGCGGGACAGGATGGTGGGCATGAAGTCGATGTTGTCCTCGCCCTTCGTGTCGTCCCAGCGGCCAAACACCGAGTTAGCAGCGGCCAGGACCGAGCAGCGCGAGTTCAGAGTGGTGGTGATGCCAGCCTAAAACACACACACACACCAGGTCAGTCAGCTGGCACAAGATTTTACAGAAATGTGTAAAAAATTTCCAAGAAAATCTGAAAGGAAAATAATGAGTTGAGACATGGGTGTTTGTACCTTGGCAATAGAGATGGTCTGCTGCTCCATGGCTTCGTGGATGGCCACTCGGTCGTCCTCCCTCATCTACACACACACATATATATATATATCATCAAACACTTATTGGGTTTATACATTAACGTGTAAGACAGGGTGGCACAATATCGGAATCTAGACATTAGGGGTGGGGGAAAAATTCTTAGACACTTTACGATGCAGGATTTCTTCACTTTCTGCGTTCTGACAGCACTGCGACCAATTAAAACTTTCTGAATCAATTAATATATTTTTAAAAAAATTACTCAAAAATGAGTTCAGACCAAAATCAGTCCAAATGCTGAAAAAAGACCAAAACTTCAGTATGTCTTCATTTTCCATTAGTCTGAAAATAATTTTACATTCTATAGTGTTAGAGAGTAAAAAATAAATATAGAAAAATGCATGATTTGTTATGAAATAATCTTATTTTATATTCAGATGGATTCCAAATGGATAAAGAAGTGTTTCCACCTGCACTAACCTTATTGTTCTTCATAAACTAAACCATAGAATGTCTCTGTATAATAACAACTCTGAATATCAATATGAATGTGCTGATGTTCACAGTCTTCTGCAGACATTTTCACACTCAAAAAGATACTCAGGAATTGATAAGAAAATTGATAAGGAATTGCATTGAGAGGCAAAATCATCAATAGCACTGATACTGATCAATTCTCATCGATTCCCACCGCTAATCAGCGCTAACCATTTTGCACTACTTTCTGGGACTTTTGCTTGGACCCCATTTGTTGCCGCTTGTGTCTATATTTCTAGTTATAATTATAGTTTGAATATGAATTTTTCAGTGTTTGAACATCAAGGGCACAATAATCATTTTATAATCATATCACAGTAGTCTCAAACGGAACCGTGAGGTCATCAGAGATACTGGACGCTCCTGCTTTAGGGGTAGTGTACCATCCTCATACTGGTCAGCGCATGATTACCTTGTCGAACTCATCGATGCAGACCACCCCTCCGTCCGCCAGCACCATGGCTCCTCCCTCCATCACAAAGCCACGCGTGTTGGGGTCACGCAGCACCGACGCGGTCAGACCGGCTGCACTGCTGCCCTTACCTGATGTGTACACCTGAGAGAGAGAGAGAGAGCGAGAGAACAAGCAGGTACAACTTTTAGCAGCTGAATAACGGCCTCCTGCGTAACGGTGCAGGGCACACCTCAGGTTTTCAGCTACAGGTTGGTTCACAGCAGGTTTTGACATTTGCGAAAGTGTTTTGCAGCCGAATAAAGCCTCACCCCGATAGGAGAGCATCTCTCCACAAACTTCAGCAGCTGAGACTTGGCCGTTCCCGGATCTCCCAGCATCAGCAGGTTAATGTCTCCTCTACGGGTCAGACCGTCCGGCAACCTGACACCACACGCACACAGACGCAGGGAAAACGTTATACAAAACTCTACAATAAAAAGAACCACATCTACCAGTAAGTGTAAACACCAAGGCATTATAAATCCCCAGTTGTCAAGTAGAACTGCAACAGTACATTGATCTACATCACTCGCATGGGCGCAGGTTTAGCGATATCAAATCACTGTCCATCGAATCAATATATAATATGCCTAATTGCAGTCAGGAGCGGTTCAGGATACATTTCACTGCATTTTGTATTTGTATAACTTGCATGTGACAAATAAAGAATCTTGAATCTTGAATCTAATATGATGAAACTTGTGATTTACACCAAATATGTGACCCTCCACGGCAAAACCAGTCGCTTGTCGCAGATTCTCAAAATTGAGTTATGTTTTGATGAAAGGGCATAAATCAGCTTCAAAACGATACCTATATGGAATGAATGGGACGACATATGACTGAGATATCAACATTCAAAGGAGTCGGGTTTCTCCTGTCACGCCAAGTGAGAAACGGAGAAATCTGCCGTCGAAGTTGACTATCGCCGTAGCACTCACAGACGCTTGGTGCGGTCGCGGCTACGTTTGCATTTACGCTAGCCTACGCTGCATTCACAGCCACACGGATAGCCTACCTGCGTTAGGTTAACTGAACTCGGGAGACGAAGATGGATTCCGGAGAAATATCTTCACGCTAGTCAACCAGTGGATTTAGCGTAAATATTCAAGTAGAGCGGTCAAAACACAAACTTTTAACATTCTGCTGGAATTGAATTCCTCACCTCAAGAAAGTCACGTTTTTAGGATGGAAAGGGTAAGTTTTTCAGCGTAATTTATTCACAACAGTACAGTATAGACCTTCCACTGTTTCAAAACACTAAAAACAAAAAATCCAACATTTTACCCCACGCAACATAAACGCTTGTTTTTCTCGGAAACCTCCGTTGCGACAAGCGACTGGTTTTGCCGTGGAGGGTCAGAATTGGGCAGCAGCAAGATTTTAGTTGAGCATTAATGAACCATTGCTATAAACACAAAAACATAGCCAGAAGTGTAACGATACATTGATCTACATTCATATATCAATACACTCATCAGCGATCCCATAGCTTTGATCCAAAATGAAAACATCAATCAGACATCAAACATAGTGTAACATCTATCAAGACTCTACTACCCTGATTATTATTACCTTATTATGTCTATTTTATTCAAAAGAGATTAAATTTTATTGACATATGTGTTTGAGCTCAGGAGCAAAAAGATCAAATCATATTTTAGCTGCTTTTTGTGGTTAGTGATTTCGTCAAATCTGCGTATCTTCTCGTATCCCAGAGTCCTGAATCGAATCAAAATCGCATTGTATCAGAGCACAAGCCGCCGAACAATACAAATTAAAAAAAGACAAAGTTCCACAACTATTTACAACGACTGGCTAAAAATAGTAGAAAGGGAAATGTAAATGAGGAAACAAATTTAAATTATATCCGTTTCTGCTGATTCTAGATGACCTAACTGTGTTAAATGATGAAATACTACATTTCCTCAAAATGCCAAAGTGGCAGCAGCAGCAGGTAAAAGGAGAAATGAAGTAAATAAAGGAGGGATCATGTGGTCGAGGAGGATGAAAGTGAGGTGATGAGCGTCTGACCTCTTCCTGGAGCCTCCGAACAGCAGACACGCGATGGCCTTCTTCAGGTCGTCACTGCCGTAGATGGAGGGAGCGAGGGAGCGAGCGATGGAGTCGTAGACGGAGGGAGAAGCAGCCAAACTCCTCAACTCCTCCTCCTCCTGCGGGGAGACCGAACCCGTCGCTCCTCGCCCTGGAAGAAGATGAACCAGAGGGAGGAGTGAGGGATGACGGATGACCAACATCTCTCCCTCCAACTCCTCCTGTTTCCTCTCTCTCTCTCTCTCTCTCTCTCTCTCTCATTGCTCCAGCCACTCTCCTTCAGTCTTCTCTGCCTCCCTCGATCCTTCCCTGCCTCTCTCTCTCTCCCTCATTACTGTACATCTCTCTGTCTCCCGCTCTCCTTCTCTGACCCTCTCTGTCTTCCTTCCGCCTCTAAAAACATCAGAACGGTCATTCATAAATAATTTCAGCTCCGGATCAGCTCAGTGATGAAGTTACAGCAAACACTGTCGCAAATTCTTACTCAGAAGTGAAGGAGAGAAAGAGATGTTTTGTCAGCGGTGACGTGAATGTAAACCCTGTTTTACTGATGAGAACGTCACCATACATCCAGCAGCACCGTTATCGTCTTAACCACACCTGTAGCTACCCATAATGCACGGCGTGGACTCACCTGCCCCCTCGGTGTCCACCTGAATGCCCACCACGCGCAGGTACGCAGAGCGAATGCCCACGCCTGCCCCCTTATCGCGACCCTTGCCCTTGGCCTGAGCCACCTTCTTGATGGAGTAGATGCCCATGATGGTCACTCTGTTACCTGGCACCACGCGGTCACACAGGTACCTGCAGGACAAACAAGGCCACACAAAAATCAATAAAAACCAACCGACGTTTTATCTCTTACTATTTAACATTTGATTTTAAACTCTTGTTTTATTATAGTTTAAACTTTATTTTTGGAGTTCAAATGTATTTGATTTGTTTAAAATGGCTTTAGAACATTACTTTAAAGCAATTTGAGCTGCATTTCACGTATGAAAGGTGTTGCACAAATAATTTATTATTACATCTGGCAATAATCACACCCTCAACTTCTTCAACGCCGTGTTAATGCAGAAAACATTAATAAACGTCTTTAGAGGGAATGAGGGAGGTCAAGAAACCGCAGAACAATTGATTAATTTAGCAGTTTATGATTAATGAATAGTTTGGTTTTTGCTGCAACGGTCATAAATGTGTGTGCACCTGTCGCAGTAGAGCTGCATGTGTCTGGGCATCTCTCCGTGAGGAACAGCATCAGGAGATTCCTGCAGACGCAGAGTCTGGAAGTCCACACACACACACCGGTCGGGAATGATAAAGTACGGATCCACTGGACACTTCATTCGGCCGGGCTGCTCGCTGACCACACGAGGGGAGAGAGAGAGAGAGAGAGATAAATGATGAAAATCTAGGGGCAGTTGGTAGCGTAACGCTTAGGGAGGTCGCCCTGTGATCAGATCAGAATCCTGGACTGGTAAAGGTACCACTGAGGTAGTCAGTGACAAATAATCACCCACTTTAATTCAATTAATTTATTTCATTTTTAAATTATGATCCCATGTATTAAGGTTGCAAATCAATTCCATTAAAATGATCAGGTTTAAGTTTCAAACTCACATTTCATCAGTGATTATTTTAATTTACTTTAATTTAACTTGTGTTGTGAGGGAATTTTGATTAGATGTTCTGAATGTTGGTTTTGATTCATTTCTGATTATTTGACCAGTCCTAATACCCAGCCACCAGAAGTGTGTGTATATGTGAGAGAGACTCTTACGAGTTGCACTTGCGTGGCAGAGCGTAACCCTGCAGGCCCGGGGGCAGAGGGATGTTACTGATGACGGCACGACAGCCTCGACACTTCAGACAAACTCGGGTGGCCTTGGCTCTGACCGCCGTGGACGAGATGATGATGCCCGGGATCTTCACCAGACGAGACACCTGCTCTGACTGCAGAAAAGACCAGAGATTTCTTTTTTTTAATTGACAAATTAGAGCACTACAATTAGGGTCTGTGTTCACCAAGCACGTTTTTTTTCTGCTGAGAGCACCAATAACCTCACTTTCAGAGAGCTTTCTCTCAGCGCTCGTTGTTAAGTTACAAAAAGTACCATCGGGCACTTCTACGATCGTTCCTATTTTAACGGGTTTCTTTGAGAGCTATTTTAGTCAACAAGATGGAGAGAAATGGCTTCTTAGCATTAGTAGCAGCGTTTGAAATAGATTCTCACGTCTTCGAGACGAGATCGGGTGCACAAAATCATCTCCCACTGCTCCAGATACGCTGCCATTTGTAGTGAGTTCTTGAATGCGTATGCCCCGCCTCTTCCCAGATTTTGATTGGCTAGCAAGAGACGAGTGACAGTGACGAGCCCAGCGCTGTTCTAAAAATTGAACAGATTTCAACTTGAAGCGCTCTGAGCGCCGCGCCACTGGCGTTTTTGTCCCCCCACTGAAGGCACTTGGCACTCTGAACAGCGAAGCTCATGGGATTTGTATTACAAATAGCCACTGGCAGCAAAACAACCCAGTTTGGTGGACATGGGCGCTTAAAACTAGAGGTGCGTTTTCACAAGAAAGTGCCAATGTGATTACTCAAGTTTTGACGCCGTGACATGAAAACTGTAGAAAGAGCTTGATTAAAGTGCAATGGAGTGAACGGGGAAGAAGGAGGGATGATTTCAGTAAGAAAAAGACGAGTGCGGGTGGAAACAGATTGAGATGTGTGTTCAGTGAGGTGGTCCGAGGTGGCATAAGAACCGTGTTGACTGTTGTGTGAAAATCCTATTCCAGCCCCAAATTCCATGTGTTCTTAATGGGAGAAAATAAACAGGTTCCTACAGGATAAATAAACGACAGGAAAACAGGATGAAAAAGACAAGTGTGCGTCATGAAGGTTACATATTTGTGAAGAGGCTCGCGGACACTCGAATCATGCCGAATACGGTGGTGTTAGGCGGTAAAGCAGTGAAATTTGAGCTCCATGTTAATCTACGAGGGGAAAACAGACGGAAAAATGGACAGAACATGCAAATGAGTGCATGTATCACACACACTGCTATGGGCCACGCATCTTAGAGTTGGAACAAAGTTTCTAGCACAAACTGTAGGAGGAGATGCAGTCAGAAACAGTGTGTGAAATAAAAATCTGTTAAATTTGTATTTTATTTTGAAATCCTGATGTATTTTTCTGCTTTCGAGCGTCTCACCTTGAGGCTGCGGATGGAGGCAGGATGAGCGTCACTCTTCAGCATCACCTGGATGTCTTGTACAGTCTCTTCTCCTACAGGTCGAGGACGTGTCACCTCGTCCGCTACCTCCTGCGCCGCTTCCTCCAGCTACAGAATACAAAGCAGGGTTTAATAGGCTTTGTTTTTACCTGCACCACTCATAAATAATTAATTCCGCTCATATAACTACAGTTTTATCTTGAACCACATGTAAAGACGCAGCATTTAAGCATGTCCCATCTGTGCTCACCAGGGGCAGGTTCTCCGTGGGCAGCTTGTAAAGACAGTCGGAGAGATCTTCATCAAAACTGGCCAAATCCTCCATCTCCACCTCCACCCAGTACTCACCCAGCGTGTAGTGCCTCTTCAGCTCATCTCTACAAAACGCCAGCACGGTACACAAAGGTTAAATAAAGCCATCATGTTTCATACATTTAGTCCATCATTTACTGCACATTTGGGCGAAATTTTGCCCATCATGTATAGTAAATTAGGCTTTTCACCCCCCACTTCTCATACAAGCAAGAGTTTGTTGAGTTGGCCATGTATTGTACATTTAGGCTTTTTAGGCCATCATTTACTGCACATTTAGCCCTTTTGCCCATCATTTATCGCACAATTATGCTTTTTTAACCATTATGCAAGAACATTTCTGTTTTTTTTAATCCAACATTTCAGCCATCATTGATCATACATGTATGCTTTTTGGCCATCATTAACACCACATCATTTATCACACATGCAATAATTTTTGGTCATCAATTATTGGGCTGTAAAGCTTTTTGGGCATTTTAAAGCCATCATTCATCATACATTTGAGTTTTTTGGCCATCATTTATCATATGAGAAAGATTTTTAGGTCATGAATTGAACATTTAGGCTTTTCTGGCCATCATTCAAGAACATTTTGGATATTTTGTTCATCATTTACTTCACAACATGCACATTCAGTGTTGCGTCTCGTCTCCTTGTGTACTTGTACAGCATATAGCAGATATAAAAGTAAAGTATACTTTGACATTGTTTTGGTCATCATTTATCACACATACAATGTTTTTGGTCATCATTTATCATGCTGTAAAGCATTTTGGGTCTTTATTTATGGTACATTCTGGCTTTTTGCCCATCCTTTACTGCACATTTGGCCTATTGTTCAGTTAGGGCTCTGACGTCAGTGCTCAATAAGGAAAGGCCGAAAATTCAAGTTTCCTCAGCTTTCTAACGTTATTACAGAAAATACATCGTGCAAGTAAATCATTTTTTCCTTAATAACGATTTACTAAGTTTTATTTCTTCTTTTATTTACCACGACTTCTTGTGAGATTATTTGTCTAGTTCCAAATGTGTAACGAGCCTCCATAAGTTATGCGAATGTGCTATGGTTGGCAACTGTTTATTCTGCATTTTACTGCCAATTTTGTCTATAAGCCTCAACGCAATCTCTAACGCAAGTTGACTTTTTCATTCTCTCCTATAAATTACCTGTATTTGTAGGTGAATCCTGTGCGATCAGTTCCAACTCGAAACTGCCTCAAAAACTCCCTGAACCTCTTCTTGATTTGGCTTCTTTTCACAACTCCCTCATCCCCGACTCCTTCTCCTCCACCGAAACTGTCGCTGTAGTAAACTCCGGGATCGTCAAAGCCCGACATGATGCTGACTTTTAGGCTCGACTTGCTCCAAAACAAGCAATAAATAAGCAAATATAAATGTTTAGTTCTAAAACCGAGTCCGAGAGGAAAGCGTCTCCAGCTGCACAAAGCGCGCCACGCTACAGAGTTCGCGGCAAAACTTCAGGGACCGCCTCGAGCGGGCGTCAGACTCCACCCATCCGCCACTCTGATTGGTTCGCTCATGTAGCGCGTCAATGAAGGGCGGTGCTAAGAGGCCGTGTGGCGGGAAAAGTTGTGGCGGGGGATGGGCAAAGATGGCGGAGACGTGTTATTACATATTATTTTGACATATTACACGTTTTATTTTGAGTAAATTCCACAGAATATCTACATAAAACAGAAGAAAAACTCGATGCAAACGATATATAACATTGTATATGTAACTTTCGGATCATATGTATGTGATGGAAATCGAGATACCAAACAGGAAGTGACTTATGTTTACTCCACATTGTTTTCACGTTAGTTTTAGAAGATTTATTCGTCATGTAGGTCAGAAATACTTAGAAGAAATTTATTTTGGCTAAGTATAGACAATGTGGACACATGAAACAGATTATAGATACTACAAGGCAGATCAGTATACAATACACAATGAACACTAACAATGGACACCATACAATACAAAATATACACCAGAATATACAAGATAAAACTATACAAAATACAGACAGTGCCCAATACAAAATGTACAATACTATATACAATACCAATTTGTTCATTAATATTTATTACTATTTAGTTGTACGATGTCAAACTACATTTATAAAATGTCATGAAACAGAAAAATGCAATAATACAAAAGATCCACCAACGTCTTAAGATGATTTTGATATATATCAGAGCGAAAACAGGAACTGTCTCATGCTTACATTATATTATTTTAATTTATTCATTATTATTTAGTTAATCATCGTGGATAACCCCAACCTGACAACTCTTCTGACATTTATTAATATGAACTTAGCAAAATATCATGAAACAGAAAAATATAACAATACAAAATTTGTGTTAACGTTTTAGGATGTATTTGATAGGACTGTGATTGTGAAGATGGTGGTCTAGTGGTAGGATACTCTGTTCCAGATGGTCTGCCACAAGTCGAAAAAGTGAAAGTGAGTGATTGTCATTGTGAACACAGCACACAGTGCACCACAACAAAACGTGACCTCTGCATTTAACCCATCCATGAAGGAGCAGTGGACTAAGTGGGGCACCTGGAATATCAACACCCAATTTTAGGATCACCAACACAGTCACAGTTTCAATCACTTATGGCAAAGCAAAGTAGGTTTATTGATATACAGTAGCACCCCTTGCCTAGGGGTCATTCAGTGTGCTTTACGGAAGTGCAATAAAATAATATAAAAATAGAAGTAAAAAAGCTATGAATAAGAAATAAAGGCATAGATAAAAGAACATCTAATTTAGAAGGCTTGGATCACTGCACCAGATCACCAGCAGCTTTAGAATTCATACACTGCTTTATAAACATCTGCCCTGTTGGTATACAGTTTGTGTTAGACCAACAATAGCTCAACAATTACTAGTTTCTGACCACAAAAACCTCCACAGATGAGTGGTTGTGAGTGTAAAGCAACAGGAAAGGTATAACCTGTAATTATACATCTACAGGCATCTGGTAAAATGAAAATTGACTTTAAACCAAGAGATGCAGCCCACCACTGGTACTACCACCACTGACACTCTGATCAAGAGCTTTAACCTCAAGTGAAGGTCTAGAAATAGTGTCCCTGTAATTAGAAAACGAAAGTTACTCTGGAGAAGAACAGTCTTAAAGATCAATGTGATTTAATTTGTTCTTTAAAAAGTTCCTATGAAGAGTTAATGGGGCATTGTGACGTGTTCTTAAACTGTCCAAGTTTATTCTTAGAATGATTACATTTAAAGAGTTTATTATATTAATATAGACTTGGACAGCGGCATGGTGGCGCAGTGGTTAGCGCTGCCAACTCACAGCGAAAAGGTCCTGGGTTCGAACCCCGGAAACGGCCGTAGGGTCTTTCTGTGTGGAGTTTGCATGCTCTGCCCGTGTTTGCATGGGTTTCCTCCCACAGTCCAAAGGCATGCACTAGGTTGATTGGCGACTCCAAACAGGCCTCTGTAAGGTGTGAATGTGAATCCTGCAGTGTGTTGGCACCTGCTGAGGGTTGTTCCCTGCCTTGTGCCTGTAAGTTCCCAGGATAGACTCCAGTCTACCTGCGGCCTGAGTTGGGATTAAGCTGTTCAGATAATGAATGAATGAATATAGAATTGAAGAAAACCCAAGGAGCTAATGTCTTAATGCAATACTTTTTGCATTGAAATGTTCTCCAGCATTTATAGGACTCTCATAACATTAGTGAGTGTCAGAATCCTGGTGAAAACTGGATGAGAAGTGAAAATTGTAAGAAGCCACTGAAATGGACTTCTCAATTTCAAAATAAAACTGCAAGCAGTGATTACAGGGGCCATGCAGTTTGCAGCTTTATCAGTTTTTGATGAATCGAAGTGGCAAAATGCAAAATAGCTTATTATAGCGCCACCAACTGGCAGAGTGGTGCAGTTTTTTTTGCCTGAGTAGTGGGTGGGGTACCGGACCTACCTGCCAAATTTCAAAGCTGTAGGTCTTACAGTTTTTTCTCCACAACTCGTTTTAAGGCAGAAAAAAAATAAGCACGATTCCAATAGGGTTCCACGAGGTGTTCCACTGCATGGCCCCCTAATTAAAAGTCTGTTTCTCCAACCAAGTCAAAATCCATCAGTTATCAAGAAAAATGACCAGCCTGTTGGTAAATAAGCTTTTATTAGTGCAAACACAAAAGCACCGTTATATTAACTCGAGCAATATACATTAAGTGTTATTTTTTGCTCTAATCCTGAGCCTGGCTGTAACAGTTCCCTAAAAGCTGATTGTACTGCATCTCAATTCCTCAAAGGCACCTAGTAGTTCTACTCTGTCTAGACTGTGAACTTAGGGAATGACGCCGTGTTTGCGTCCGGTCTGTATGAAGGCATCTACAGCATGATCAATGTCCGAGTCACTGTGAGCTGCAGAGATCTGCACCCGGATACGAGCTTTTCCTTTGGGGACCACTGGATACGAGAAACCAATCACATACACACCTGCGGGAAAAAGTACACATTGTTTTTTTAATATTCCCTGTCACTTCACTGTGGTCACTTCATTTAAACCCAATTTTATTTATTTATGGAAACTTGATTCTGATTTTGATTTTTTTAATGTGAGATCTCACCCAGTTTGAGCATGTCATCAGCCATGACGGAGGCCAGCCGAGCATCTCCCAGCATCACGGGGCAGATGGGGTGAGCTGTGCCTGCGATGGTGAATCCTGCCTGGCTCATACCGTTCCTAAACCTGATAAAAATGAAGAAAACATTTAATACACATTTGATCAATTTACTATGCTGGGAATCATTTAAAATATATTAAAAGCCTGCCTGGCTCATATCATTTGTAGTCCACGACTGTTCTTTGATCTGTAAAGCTATGTTTAAAATCAACAACTGTGATTAAACCAAGTTACCGCCGACTAAGTTTTATACTTGAACGAAAATGGGTTAGAGAAACGAAAGTTCACAGACAAACATACGTTAGTGTTTTTTTTTTTTGCACATGCTATGCATTAACACTCTGCGTGACAATATATTTGGCCAATCAGATGGAGCCACCCCATGCAGATGCAGTAACACCTCGGATTACGTTGTTTCCACATGTCCTTTTTCAGTTACACGCAAATTCTAAAATAATAATGCCACATTATTAATAAAAAATAAAATTCTATAAAAATCACTATCTACTGTACTAACACTGTACTATACTGTATTAACACTGTATACTTAAGTTTTTGTTTATTTATTGTTATCACATATTTTCCTGATATTGTGCAGCCCTAATTTACTAGGGGTGTAATAATACATTAATTCAAGTTTGAGCGTCTCTTCTTGTTTTTACCCTTTTTTATTTTAACACAAAATGGGAAAAGGCAGAAAATGACATCAACATTCTTTTGTTCATTTTAGTTTTGGAAATGAACATTGAAAAGAGACATAATTTTAGTTTCTGGTTTTATAATTAAAAAAACAAATGAACAAATGACAATAAATTAAGTACATCTACAAAAATGGAATATTATAATATCATTAATAATAAATGATAAGTAAATAATATTTTTTGTAATTACGTAGCATTTTGACACATTAATTAATTTACATTATTTGTAAAAATAAACAATAGTTAATAGAAAAGCTAGAGTGTTATAAAAGCAGACACGCTATTGAGAAGCTACTGAAAAAGTATTTAAGTTAGTTATTTTAATTAACTTAGATACTTTAATTACTTAATTACAATATATGGTACAATATGGTCTATGTTAGCACTAGAAAGACATTGGCAACCAAAATTCCTTATATGTTTTTTGGCAAACAAATCTGAATCTTATTCTGATATTTATTTCCTTAATTACTTTAATTACACTGAAGTGTTGTTATGCAGCTAGGTGTAGCCACTCCGTCTAGTCTCAATTTACACAACAATCTTGGCTTACCTACTGTCTACATAAGATAAAGCTTTAGCGAGTGCGAGGGCGTGACCCTCCTCCCCCCCCTCGTCCTCATCCTACCTCATGGTTTTGGCCGCCATGCTCTGAGCGATCTGATTGGACGCCAGCAGCAGCTCGACGGCACGAGTGGCCGAGCCCACCACCGGCGGAGGGAGAGAGTTGGAGAAGAGATAAGGACGAGAGCGCTGACGGAGAAGCTCGATGAGAGGCTTTGGTCCCACCGTGTAACCGCCTGCGGAAAGGAAAATTAACATTAGCATTTGATGCCAAGCAATAAACCAAACAATCCCACATTTCCCTACACATTTTCCATTTCAAAACTGCCCATAAATTTTGCAAATGTCTGATTTGTTCAGTATTACATTCTCAATTAAATTTGCAACAATACAAGCTACAATACCTTGTAAAACAGACGTCCTGTTTTGACACCTAATGCACGTTCATGAATGCATTTTAGGCTATATTTTATAATACTATCAATTTAATGAACGCAACAGATAATCATTAAAAATATGATGAATGCATCAGTTTCTTTTGCCAAAAGCATTGATTTAAATACCAATACATTCAACTTCATCAGCCATGTGACAGAAACAAATGTAAAAAATGCATTTTGATCAGGTGAACAGAGATTCAGCAGAAGGATAAACTTGTTCCCTGCTTAATGCCACACTCGCCTGCTGCTCCTCCCAGAGCTTTTCCCAGAGTGGAGTTGATGATGTGCACTCTGTCCATCACACCCAACATCTCATCAGTTCCCCTGGAGAAAACAAACAATACATTTAAAATACAACATTAAAATACACATGAAATACTTGCAACATTATTACGACAAATAGTAAGGTAAGGTAAATAGTAAGGTAGTAATAGTAATAGTATAGTAATAGTAAGGTAAATATTCAACTAAGACATGAACATATTAATGCATCATTTACACACTTACAAACATTTACACATAACACTGATGAATCTGAGGTTGTAGTTTGCTTTAGCAGCAATATCAAAACAATGTGCAACATTAAGACAACTTTACCGCAGTTTAAAATGTTGTATTTAGTTGTGAAAACAGAGTCGTGAAGCAGCTTTAAAAAGTACACAAACCTAGAAAAAGTTCAATTAAATAGATCAGTCTCATACTGTATATCGGCCCACTGTTTCCCCCGTCCAGCTGTTTGACTGATATCCCATATACGATATACGAATCGCATCGATGAATCCCTGAATGAGATGCCCCAAACCTCGTCCTTATTTACTCACCGTCCACGAGGTCCCAGGAATCCTGTAGCATGGCATTCATCAATAAAGACTAAAGCGCCGTACTGCTCCGCCAGGTCACATATTCCCACCAGAGGAGCAACGTCTCCATCCATCGAGAACACTCCATCTGTCACCACTAGTCTCATACGAGACGACTGCAGGAGGAAAATAAAAACACTTTTTAAAATACATGTTGCGTTACCCTGCGGTGTGCTGGCGCCTGCCCAGGGTTGGGTCCTGCCTCGTGCCCACAGGATTAAGCAGTTCTGAAAATGTAAAAATACTGCATCTACAAAGGCTGGGCGACATCACCTCAAATCAGTATCATGATTAACTGAACATTTGACCTCGGTTATGATTAATAAAGATTATTCTGTTTCATTTTGTGGGTATGTACACATCTAAGTACTGGTTTAGCCACTGGTCAGCTCATCTCTATGGAAATGGGCATGACCTGCTGGACGCTGGTCAAAGATATTTTGCTCACCAAAGTTCCACTTCATGCTAAGAATTTTAGCACAAAAATAACACCATCACTTTTTAATACAGCGCCAAGTCAAGCGAGCATAAAAGCAGAGTGGAGCAAGGGCGGAGCATTTCCAGCGTAGTGCTCAACATTTTAAGAAAAAGTCACTCCAGCCCTATGTAGTGTACCAAGTCAAACAGAGTGTGTGTGACTCTCCATGTGCACTACCTAGTGCGTAGAGAGCCGTTAAGCTACAACCCCGGCTATTTCCTGAGATGCATACTACCACATAGAAGAGTATGATAAGAGCACCTTACCTACCACACTATTAAGTGGAGTAGTACACGGCTCGGGACACAGTCCACGTGTGAGCTCACATTCACTAAGTAACGCAAACGCAATTTAGTTAATGAAACATCACGTGTGCAGCAGAGTTGAGCGTAAAGACAATAGATTTTATTGGTGAATGTTCCACTGTGTTGCTCAGAATTTTGGCACAAAATAACGGCATACATTTTAAGACAGAAGGCGAGGGCCGCATAAAATCCCACCTCGAACTCTGGACTTGAGGTGGGATGACACGAGAGCTAAATAAATGCGTCATCAAATATCGCCTAAGAATATCGGGCAAATCTAACTATCAGTCTGATGCCGATGATGTAAAAAAGAAATTATTGTCCGATTACAATATGACTCTGATATTAACGCGCATCCCTGGAACTGAGTCTTTGTTGTGTACCTGCGTCTCTTTCAGCTTCTCCTCCAGGTCGTCCAGGTCCATGTGCTTGTAGCGAAGCCTCTTGGCACGACACAGTCGAATCCCATCAATGATGGAGGCGTGGTTCAACTCGTCAGACAACACAGCATCCTCAGGACTCAACAAAACCTACAGGCAGAGAACATTACACACACAGATGAGTAATGTATATAATGAATATTTTATTAAGTGTGAAGGATGATATAGAACAAGAGAGCACTTATATAGAGCAATGTAGAAGATAAATCACATAATCCAACATCAGGGGTATAATAAAAAGCAAACATGATTTAAAAGCATTTCTTAAATCATTTAAAAAATAAAATCGTCCAAATCCTGCATCGTGATGAACCTGAGAAAAGATTTTTTACCCATGAAACAATGAAATCATAGGACAAAAGATCATTTGTGGCTTAGAATATTAATTATATAATGTCATGTCAGGGTTGTAATTAAAGGCCTTCACCATTTGAGAGCAGTCATGATAAATTACAGTCCAAATCATATTTTAATTTTAAAAATTATGTTTAACATACCTCAAAGAGGCCAGCGTTAGCGTCAAAGCAGCTGGCATAAAGGATGCAGTCCTCTCTCTGGTGGAACTCAGCAAGCTTCTGCTCCAGGTTCTTATGGAGATCCTGAAGAGAAAAGGTCACAGACAAAAAACATATGAGCCAAAAAAAGAAACTGGGCTGGGTAATAAACCGTCAATGATACGCTCAATGGACAATGATATGTTCTTTTTAACTAGAATTTTTATGCAGCAGCCTTTTTAGTTACCTGCGTTCCACAGATGAACCTGACAGAACTCAGGCCAGCTCCGTACATCTGCAGCGCGTCTATTCCGGCCTGAATAACCTCTGGGTGACTGGACAGGCCCAAGTAGTTGTTTGCACAGAAATTCAATATATCTAAAGAGTTAAAGACAGAAACAAGTTCAATTGAGGAAGCTGGTCAATGCCACAATTAAAAATGAATCAGGTTTTACTTGCTGAGTCTTTCTTCCTGATGCGAGTCTTTAAATTGTATTATGAGACAACGGACTAAAGACAACATTATAAAGATTTATTAATGTGATAGTAGTCACTTAGAGCTGTGACAAGATCTGGTGATATTAAGATGTCATGATATTTCTGGTCAAGGTGAAATAGTACATCATTATTATTTTTTGTGCCAAAATTCTGAGCGTGCAGTGGAACGTTCAACAGCAAAATCTGACGTCTGCACACACTCAACTCTGACTGCACGTGCTCAACTCCACGTTCACGCTCGCTTCACTTGATACTGCGTTATAAATGTGGCACAACAGCAAAATACCCTGCACCCCCACAGCACTTTTCATGTCTTTCACTCAAATAAAAGACCACATTTCACTCATATGTTAATTATTAAAGTTTTCTTTAAAATAGTTTTTTAAACAATACAGTTAAAATAACTTCTTGTCAAAGGCTTACTAAACAGTTTCTCTAATGCAGTGTCATCAGGGACTAACGTAACCAACTGACCGACAACAATGGAAAGAGATTTTGGGAAAACAATAGAGCAGTGATTAGAATGTTGGGCCGGTTGTGTTGTGCTCATTGTTACTCTGTTGACGCAAGGAAAAGAAAAACTCCAGCCGAGTTAACACAGAGGACAAAGTGTGTGTAAGCAAAAATGACAAAAAGTACTTTGGTTGTCGTCTCTAAAGGGGAAAAATATAAACTTGTCACCAATACAGTTACATCAAACTGTAGCTAGTGTTCAATTTCATGTCGCCGACTACAACTTATACTGAAATATCAGACATGACTCAGTCCATTACCGTAAAAGGAGAAACGGAAATAAAGTAATGCAAGTTGCCCTGCATACCTGTAAACAAATCCCTTTCCTTAACATTTAAATGTAATACGATTCCAAGCGAAGGTATATTATTAAATCTCTTACATAACTTAAACTGCACATTTCTTTTCTACCTTTATACTTTATTTATATACAATATATTGCCAAAAGTATTGGGACATTCTTAATCCAAAGGCTTTAATATGGTGTTGCTCCACCCTCTGCAGCTATAACAGCTTCAACTCGTCTGGAAAGGCTGTCCACAAAGTTTGGGAGTGTGTTTGTGGGAATGTTTCACCATTCTTTCAGATGAGCGTTTGTGAGGTAAGCAGCGACTGATGTTGGACGAGAAGGCCGCTCTAATTCATTCCAAAGTTGCTCTACAGAGTTGAGGTCAAGTTCCTCTTCCACACCAAACTCCCTCATCATCCATGTCCTTGGGTGTTGGTGGCCTAGTGCTAGAACACTCACCTTTGGACCAAGAGGTTGTGGGTTTGAATCCGACCTCCGGCGTTACCAACATTGGGTCCCTGAGCAAGACCTTTAACCCTAAGTTGCTCTCAGGGGAACTGTTCCTGAAATTAGGAAATGTAAGTCGCTCCGGATAAGAGCGTCTGCTAAATGCTGTAAATGTAAATGTCTTTACGGAGCTTGCTTTGTGCACTGGTGTGCAGTCATGTTGGAATTACTTCATATAAATTGCAAAAACTGACCTCTCTAAAAGACAGTGGCAGATATAATCTGTTACTATTAAAAATTGCACCATAACAATAATTTCTACCCACATCTACAAGTAAATCAGTAGGTTAGGCACAGTGTCAGTAGTCAGTAAGGTCATCCTTCAACTTTAGTGTTCTTTAAAGCACTGAAAATGATAAAATATGTCACTTAAAGAACTCTTTTTAGCAATCACTTCTCCAAAGAACCTTAAACTTCATAAAACGAGTCTCCAGAGCACTAATGAAGAACCGGCTTTTCTTGGAGTGTACAGTAAGGGAGTTTGAACAGTAAGACTGGTCAGTGCTCACCGCCGCGGCTCCCGGTGACGTTAATGCGCGCGCCCTGCCGTGACGTGATCACTCTCTCGCCCTTCCACGTGCCCGCCGCGCGGATCGCCTCCAGCTCGTGCTCCAGGACCGAGCGCGCGTGGCTGACGGCGCTGCAGCGGCGACTTGACCCCACGTTAGTCCACGGTAGAGTCCCGGTGAGAGGAGCGCGGAGGTGGCGCACGACGCAGCGGACAGACATGACGCTTCCTTCCGCAGACGCACACGGAGAGAACTGCAGCAGATTACCCAACGCGTGACGTGGACGTGGGAGGAGAGGGGCAGGGCTCAGGCGGAACGCGAGACAACCAATCAGAAACATGGGGAGGAGCACACTGGGCCGGGACGAACACACACACACACACAGAAACACACACATACACACACACACACACACACACACACACACACACACACACACACACACACACACACACACATACACATACACACACACACACATACACACACACAC
>JAVGVS010000131.1:387702-502473 GCA_032718565.1 Distichodus sexfasciatus
GCGGTTTCAGCTGCAGTTATTGATTATTTTTTCTTTATAAAAGCTTTCCCTTTACGTTCATTCAGGCACGTTCTTTAGGTTGTAGTGTGTAGTTCCTTTCAACAGAGTGTTCACTTTTTACCCAGAAATAGTTTGGTTACAGAGGTTAAGGTTAGGGTTAGATGTAGCTGTAGTGTTATTTACATCTAGTCATTGTGTGTGTGTGTGTGTGTGTGTGTGTGTGTGTGTGTGTGTGTGTGTGTGTGTGTGTGTGTGTGTGTGTGTGTGTGTGTGTGAGATAAAGAAAGTGAGTGCTTGAGTGAGTGATGGGAGGAGCTAAGCCATGTTTCCTTGGTGAAGTAACGCCGACTCCTCTCCCAGCGCGGGAAGTCTTGTTCCGCGCCGCCTGAGGAAGCTGCGGTTTCAGCTGCAGTTATTGATTATTTTTTCTTTATAAAAGCTTTCCCTTTACGTTCATTCAGGCACGTTCTTTAGGTTGTAGTGTGTAGTTCCTTTCAACAGAGTGTTCACTTTTTACCCAGAAATAGTTTGGTTACAGAGGTTAAGGTTAGGGTTAGATGTAGCTGTAGTGTTATTTACATCTAGTCATTGTGTGTGTGTGTGTGTGTGTGTGTGTGTGTGTGTGTGTGTGTGTGTGTGTGTGTGTGTGTGTGTGTGTGTGTGTGTGTGTGAGATAAAGAAAGTGAGTGCTTGAGTGAGTGATGGGAGGAGCTAAGCCATGTTTCCTTGGTGAAGTAACGCCGACTCCTCTCCCAGCGCGGGAAGTCTTGTTCCGCGCCGCCTGAGGAAGCTGCGGTTTCAGCTGCAGTTATTGATTATTTTTTCTTTATAAAAGCTTTCCCTTTACGTTCATTCAGGCACGTTCTTTAGGTTGTAGTGTGTAGTTCCTTTCAACAGAGTGTTCACTTTTTACCCAGAAATAGTTTGGTTACAGAGGTTAAGGTTAGGGTTAGATGTAGCTGTAGTGTTATTTACATCTAGTCATTGTGTGTGTGTGTGTGTGTGTGTGTGTGTGTGTGTGTGTGTGTGTGTGTGTGTGTGTGTGTGTGTGTGTGTGTGTGTGTGTGAGATAAAGAAAGTGAGTGCTTGAGTGAGTGATGGGAGGAGCTAAGCCATGTTTCCTTGGTGAAGTAACGCCGACTCCTCTCCCAGCGCGGGAAGTCTTGTTCCGCGCCGCCTGAGGAAGCTGCGGTTTCAGCTGCAGTTATTGATTATTTTTTCTTTATAAAAGCTTTCCCTTTACGTTCATTCAGGCACGTTCTTTAGGTTGTAGTGTGTAGTTCCTTTCAACAGAGTGTTCACTTTTTACCCAGAAATAGTTTGGTTACAGAGGTTAAGGTTAGGGTTAGATGTAGCTGTAGTGTTATTTACATCTAGTCATTGTGTGTGTGTGTGTGTGTGTGTGTGTGTGTGTGTGTGTGTGTGTGTGTGTGTGTGTGTGTGTGTGTGTGTGTGTGTGTGTGAGATAAAGAAAGTGAGTGCTTGAGTGAGTGATGGGAGGAGCTAAGCCATGTTTCCTTGGTGAAGTAACGCCGACTCCTCTCCCAGCGCGGGAAGTCTTGTTCCGCGCCGCCTGAGGAAGCTGCGGTTTCAGCTGCAGTTATTGATTATTTTTTCTTTATAAAAGCTTTCCCTTTACGTTCATTCAGGCACGTTCTTTAGGTTGTAGTGTGTAGTTCCTTTCAACAGAGTGTTCACTTTTTACCCAGAAATAGTTTGGTTACAGAGGTTAAGGTTAGGGTTAGATGTAGCTGTAGTGTTATTTACATCTAGTCATTGTGTGTGTGTGTGTGTGTGTGTGTGTGTGTGTGTGTGTGTGTGTGTGTGTGTGTGTGTGTGTGTGTGTGTGTGTGTGTGTGAGATAAAGAAAGTGAGTGCTTGAGTGAGTGATGGGAGGAGCTAAGCCATGTTTCCTTGGTGAAGTAACGCCGACTCCTCTCCCAGCGCGGGAAGTCTTGTTCCGCGCCGCCTGAGGAAGCTGCGGTTTCAGCTGCAGTTATTGATTATTTTTTCTTTATAAAAGCTTTCCCTTTACGTTCATTCAGGCACGTTCTTTAGGTTGTAGTGTGTAGTTCCTTTCAACAGAGTGTTCACTTTTTACCCAGAAATAGTTTGGTTACAGAGGTTAAGGTTAGGGTTAGATGTAGCTGTAGTGTTATTTACATCTAGTCATTGTGTGTGTGTGTGTGTGTGTGTGTGTGTGTGTGTGTGTGTGTGTGTGTGTGTGTGTGTGTGTGTGTGTGTGTGTGTGTGTGAGATAAAGAAAGTGAGTGCTTGAGTGAGTGATGGGAGGAGCTAAGCCATGTTTCCTTGGTGAAGTAACGCCGACTCCTCTCCCAGCGCGGGAAGTCTTGTTCCGCGCCGCCTGAGGAAGCTGCGGTTTCAGCTGCAGTTATTGATTATTTTTTCTTTATAAAAGCTTTCCCTTTACGTTCATTCAGGCACGTTCTTTAGGTTGTAGTGTGTAGTTCCTTTCAACAGAGTGTTCACTTTTTACCCAGAAATAGTTTGGTTACAGAGGTTAAGGTTAGGGTTAGATGTAGCTGTAGTGTTATTTACATCTAGTCATTGTGTGTGTGTGTGTGTGTGTGTGTGTGTGTGTGTGTGTGTGTGTGTGTGTGTGTGTGTGTGTGTGTGTGTGTGTGTGTGTGAGATAAAGAAAGTGAGTGCTTGAGTGAGTGATGGGAGGAGCTAAGCCATGTTTCCTTGGTGAAGTAACGCCGACTCCTCTCCCAGCGCGGGAAGTCTTGTTCCGCGCCGCCTGAGGAAGCTGCGGTTTCAGCTGCAGTTATTGATTATTTTTTCTTTATAAAAGCTTTCCCTTTACGTTCATTCAGGCACGTTCTTTAGGTTGTAGTGTGTAGTTCCTTTCAACAGAGTGTTCACTTTTTACCCAGAAATAGTTTGGTTACAGAGGTTAAGGTTAGGGTTAGATGTAGCTGTAGTGTTATTTACATCTAGTCATTGTGTGTGTGTGTGTGTGTGTGTGTGTGTGTGTGTGTGTGTGTGTGTGTGTGTGTGTGTGTGTGTGTGTGTGTGTGTGTGTGAGATAAAGAAAGTGAGTGCTTGAGTGAGTGATGGGAGGAGCTAAGCCATGTTTCCTTGGTGAAGTAACGCCGACTCCTCTCCCAGCGCGGGAAGTCTTGTTCCGCGCCGCCTGAGGAAGCTGCGGTTTCAGCTGCAGTTATTGATTATTTTTTCTTTATAAAAGCTTTCCCTTTACGTTCATTCAGGCACGTTCTTTAGGTTGTAGTGTGTAGTTCCTTTCAACAGAGTGTTCACTTTTTACCCAGAAATAGTTTGGTTACAGAGGTTAAGGTTAGGGTTAGATGTAGCTGTAGTGTTATTTACATCTAGTCATTGTGTGTGTGTGTGTGTGTGTGTGTGTGTGTTTTTTCATGCATTTATCGCATTGTGGGGACCTTTTTGTCCCCTAAAATCACTTGTATCTGTTTTTTGGGCTTTGTGGGGACATTTGAGAGGTCCCCATGAGGAAAAATGACTTTATAGAAAATGTGCTTGTTTTATTTGAGAAACTAAAAGAGGTAAAAGATGTGCTTTTGGTTACTGAGGTTAAGGTTAGGGTTAGGATTAGGTGTAGGTGTAAAATTATGTACTTTAGTCATTATGGGAGTCTATGGAAAGACCTCACGAAGATAGTAATACAAGACTGTGTGTGTTTGTGTGTGTGTGTGTGTGTGTGAGAGAGAGAGAGAAAGAGAGAGAGTGTGTGTGTGTGAGAGAGAGAGTAAGTGATTGAGTGAGTGATGGGAGGAGCCATGCCATGTTTCCTTGGTGATATAACGCCGACTCCTCCCCCAGCGCGGGAAATCGCTGTCGTCGACGGCAATTCAAGCTGCGGGTGCAGTTATTCATTCATTTTTATTTTTAAAGGTTTTATATTTACGCATTTCTTTCCTTCTTTTCGGGCACGTTCATTAGGTTGTAGCCGATGATTTCATTAGTTTAAAGCCATTGCAGAAAATGCATTAGATGTTTGATCAAAGCCCATTGATGACCATGGATTCTGGGTGAGTGTCTTGATATTACTTTATGTAAGCGCACACGGTAGAATATGTCTACGTTTACTTTTTCAGTAGCACAGTCCTGCACTATTTGGAGCTCCAGAATTGAGCTTTTGTTAGACTAATATCTAGATTCAAGATTCTCTCTCTCTCTCTCTCTCTCTAGTTGGTCTATATATATATATTAGTTACCATATGCAAATTTAAAGCAGAAATTTGAAATTTACATCAGATTAAGTTGATGTTTCCCCTGACAAGACCTACATCTAAAAATACATTTATATAGTACGTCTGCACATTGTGGTAAAAGTATAAAAGTATGTAGTAATCTCCATAAGATGTAAGAAGACGATCCAGTAATAATTTTTGTCATTTATTGCTGTACTATGCTTCTTCATCCTGCTCCTGATCTCACTTCATACAGCTTGTTTCTTCAGATCCAACTTTAAGTGATATGATTTGTCTGACCATAATGTCCTTTGCTGTGTGATATTTGTGTAACTATTGATTCATCATTGTCCTATGTTTGTAAATGTCCGTTGTTTTGTTCTTTATTCGTGTAAAAGTAAAATTATTAAAAGAAATACATGTAAAGTATTATTATTTAATGAGGAACATATTAAACGGGATGTTCACATCAACGAGGAGATATGCATGTGAAGCACGACTAGGCGTCACAGAAGCGTATTTATATGTTCGCTATATCATTTTATTTACATTTGTAATGTGGGACCGCGGTTTGCGATTTTGCAGCACTGAATGAAGTTCAGCACGTGCTCTCAGACGTCCGCATCGCCATGTCACATGACTCGTCCGCGATTGGCTGAGCCCTCTTGCGGTGACGGCATGTTGGCGCGAAATGTCTCTCGTTTGCCGCGAAAGTTCGAAAATTGCGGGAGTGTTAGTGCGTGACGTAGGTAGTTAGAAAATGGATGTTTTCTGGATGACAGCGTCTGCTAAATGCGGTAAGTCTACACACACTCAAGTTACACTCCAACTCAGCTTAAACCAACCTCACACTTTTGTCTCTACAGAACTCCTCCTGCACTGGCTGTTCCGCGTCAGAGCCCTGAGATGTTGTGGCTGCTGGAACTCGGCAGGTCAGCATCCTTTGTGTGGGTTTATATGTTAGTTTAAAATGTAACTGGGTTTATAAATAAGAGTAGGTATCTGCAGCCAGGTGGACTAGCCATGTGGTCACTGTCTTAATTCTGTGCTGTGTTTGCATTTGAAATTTGTGCGGACATTAAAGCTCCCCCCTTTACTTCACGATGCATAACGTCATCATCTGAGATGGTCTCAGTTCAGCTGGCTTTAGAGGGGTCTGAGTTTGTTTGGAGTGGTCACTGACTAGTCGATCTGAGTTCGTTTCAAAGGCTAGAGGGGACTGTATGTGTTTTACATTTGGCCATTTTCAGCCTTTGAAATGAACTCAGCACTTCCACCGCTTATATGTTTACATTTCAGTAGCTGAAATGTGACATGGTGCTGATGAAATATTACAAGTGTAGTTTGATTTACCACAAGTCGGCTTTTATATTTTTACAGTGATAAGTCTTTATGGGATAATTATTAACAGCCAGAAATTACACCAATGACATGAGTATACAAATGATAAGATAATTCTCCAGTGTGAGAGTTTATGTGTTGATGGCACTAAATGTCTCAATTTCCAACAACAACAACAACAATAATAATAACTATTTTTTGGAACAAGCAAGTGAAAATAAATTTTATTCTCATCTCTACTATATAGTTTCTATGGTGCTACAAACAATAAGACACATAGAGCAAGCAAATATAAATACAAATTAGTCACATAGAGTAAACAAAAATATATACACAGACATAAAAAACCCCTTTAAACTAGAAGCAGAAAAAGAGACAGTGCAATATAGTTACATGCAAAATTCAAACTACAATTTTGGCCCTGGAATTATCTTTATGAATATGAGAATTCTAAACAAGCGGTCTGTTAAAAAGGTAACAGTATCCTTATAGTGTCTAAGTTAACTGTGAGAGGGTTCAATGATATGCTAATATCGTAACAGAAAAAACAGAAAAAAACAGAGAAAACTAAAACAGCAATATGTACAATAATTATTAGTAACACATACAAATATCATAACAACAGTCCCAAGTTGAGAAAAAGTACAGTCAGTAGTATGTGCAAATAATCTTTCAACAAGAGTCATAGAGTTTCAGTTGTACAATTATAACCATGGAATACAATTCTACTTTAGTGCAGTAAAATGTACTCAATATTAGCAGCAGTTACACATGAGTATACTGTACAGTCCATCTGTAAACATAAAGTGTTCCTGCTTTACACTGTTACACATTAATGTGCATCAACAAAGTGTGTAATAGGATAATTGTTGTTGTTGTTGTTGTAAAGCGGTGGTTCTCAAATTCTTTGACAGTATTAAATGTAACACAATAGTTTTTTCCCCTGTACTCTAATACAAACTGGCTCTTCATTAGAGCTCTGGAGAAACTTTTTATATAAGGAACACCTTATATCTTTTTAAGGTTATGTAATGAACACAGGTACAACGATACAAAAACAATTTACACTAAATTCTGTAAGATCACTTCATGATAAATGGTTCTGTAAAGAACCCATGGGTAAAAGGGTCTTTGTAGAACCAAAAAAGGTTCCCCTATGGCATCACCGTGAAGACCCGCTTCTGTTTCTATTATCTTTTAAGAGTGTGGTAACTAGTTACTTGTATATTGCTGTAATTCAGTTACTAATACAGTTCCTTTTTATAAGACGTATATAATCATAACTTATTACTTTAACTCATAAAGATCACACAATAAAAAAAACACAGAGTCACAAATCATGAGGGGTCCAGAAACATGTTAAAATAACTTAAGATAGGAGACTGGGAGAAAAATGTAGCTAATCTTCACGCATAGTGAGAAACTGGAGTAGGCCTACAGTTTCATTAGTATTGTGTGTATTTTAGATAAGTACTTAGTTGTATTGTACATTCTGTTTATGAACATGTCTGACGTTAGTGACGCTCGGTTCAGAGCTGAAAGTGGTTATGTAATCTGACTTCCGCTACGCCGGTCACGTGTCTCGTCTCCGATTGGTCGAGTGTCCGGTTACGAGCTGTGGCGCGAGTTCGCTCTGACTTCAAGCTGCAAGTACACTAGTGCTACTGCGTCACGTCTGCGCCGGGATCCGCGATGTTCAAGTGTCTCGGTAAGTGCCGCTCTCTCGATTAAAAGTTCATTTTTTATTCCTCGAACACGCGTATTCGCGATTTGAAGATTGTCCGGTGTGTTTTTTTTAGACGTAGTTTCGGTCTTTTTCCGCCGCTAACTCCGGAGCTCTGACGCTAGTTATTATTAACTCGCCTTGTTTTTGTTCGGGTTTCGCCTCCACCTTGTCGGTGTGTCTGTCGATTAACGGCGTCGCCCCAAATACGCGGTTTTCGCGTCGGTTATCACTTTAAACTTCAATTTAAACTCGACAGCGCGCTAAACGCGTCAAGCCCCGGACGGGGCTTTAATATGGACGACATCTTGCGGCGCGTTCCACAAGCTGATCTGAGTTCAGCGCACGTGTGTTTGTTTGAAGCGCTGTGTTTCTCTGGTGAACTGACCTGAGGTCGGTCTCTACTTGTAACCTCGTCGTCGGTGAAGATGGAGGACGCTGTTGTAAAATTTAGTGCAAGGGTATGCTGTCTGTTTAGAATACTGTCTCCTCCCACTGGATCCCTGCCAGTGCTGACGGGGAAAACCTGGATATAGTGAAACTTAATGTCTGTAGTAGTGATGCGCGGGTCGACCCGTGAAAAATATCGTGGGTGCGGGCGGGTCAAAAAGTTACAAAACGCATTTCATTATCGATCAAAACGTGTTGTAAACGGGGTTCGAATGACCATGAGGATCTCCTAGTTCCACTAGCAATCACAATCAGGGAGGCCCTCACAATTCATTGATGCATTGAGCATGAGACATATAAGAGACATGCATTCTCCAGTTCATAATATTAATAAATAGGCCTGCATGTTCTCGCTCATAACCTGCGATATTAGCACCATTTCAAGATGCAGTGGTTCTCTGTATCAACAAGAGTGCACACAAGTTCCAATTCAGCATGTTGGTTTTTTAAAATAGAGTGCGGATGGGGTACGACGGCGTATTAGGGCCATTGTATATAAATAAAATAAAATAAAACGGGGTTGGGGAGGGGGGTAAAATTACGAGGAAAAAAAAGTCAGAAATTCTGAGATTAATGTCATATTTGTGTGAAAAAACTCGGATAACTGTCAATAAGCACCTCTTCACACCGGCCTTGTGGTTCCGTGATTTCCTCCTTTTTTGTGACTTTAAAATCTCAGAGAATCTCTGACTTTTTTCTTGCAAATTTGTGAGTTTTTTCTTGTGTATTTACCACTTTAAACTCGGAGAGTATCCGAGTTTTTCTTCTCGCAAATTTACTACTTACATCTCAGAGGATTTCGGAGTTTTCTTTCTAGCAAATGTATGACTTTACAATGTCTGAGAATATCCGAGTTTTTTCACACAAATATATGACATTAATCTCAGAATTTCTGACTTTTTCCTCGTAATTTTACACCCCTCCCCAGCCCCGTTTGATTAATTTTTTTATATACAATGGCCCTAATACGCCGTCGTATCCAATACAGGATCACTGGCGTTTTTGTTTTTTTTTCTTTCCTCGGGTCGGGTCGGGTTTTGGGTCATTATCCACACGTATTTTTGCAGGTTGGGCGGGACGGTTTGGATCTCCTGACGGGTCGGTTTGGGGCGGGTGTTAAAAAAAAAGCCGACCCGCGCAACACTAGTCTGTAAGTTCCGTCAACCTGGGCATGGGATTCCTTTAAGTGAGTGATTGTTATTGTGAACACAGCACACTGTGCACTGCAACCGAAAGTGAGCTCTGCATTTAAGTGAGAGATTGTCATTTTGAACACGCCACGCCCTATCCCTGAAGGATTTGAATCCACAACCTTTTAGTCCAGAGTTGAGCTTCACCACCCACAGCAAGGTTAAGCTCAAGGGGCAGCTGGTAGTATAACTATTAGGGAGAGTGGTTCCGTGATCAAAAGGTCCATGACCGGTAAAGGTACCACTGAGGCTACACATGAGCAAGGTACCCAAGCTCCACAGATTTACATTTATAGCATTTAGCAGACGCTCTTATCCAGACCGACTTACAACAGTGTTTTGTAGTCCACGACTGTTCTTAGATCTGTAAACTATGTCAACAACTGTAATTAAACCAAATTACCGCAGCCTAAGTTTTATACTTTAACGAAAAATGGGTTAGAGAAAAACCAAAGTTCACAGACAGACATGTTAGTGTTTTTTTTTGATGGGTAAGACAACATAGATAGTAAGGGTAAATTAGTCCCCTAGATACATGGGCACCCCCCAGATGCTGCCCATGTCAGCTGCAGAATAACATTTAGTTGTAGTTCACTGTGTGCTCTGCTCTGCTGTGCTCACAGTGACAAATATTTACTAGAAAACCCATCTATAAACACATGCTGTTAACCTACATAGTCATGACGTTTTTTTGTGTGTTTTTTTATTTAATTTTTTTTTTTATTTTCTGCCTTCTTCCTTGATCATATTTTCCAATTTTGTGGAACTGAGTTCCAGGGCAATCCAAAAGGGAAAAAAAATCTTGCTGTTAGAATTTTATATTATTTTAATAAAGTGTGATTTTTTTCCCCCCCAAATAAATAAGGAAAATGTTTTTATAAAGTGCCTTTCAAAGACATGATAGTATGAAGCATGAGAGTGAGGAGAATGTTTAAAAGCAGAGTGCTGCTGTATTGCTGTATCACAGAGAGGAATTGTCGTGTGGTTTTCAAAAGTCACTAATTTCAAGAACACACATTCGTACACACACGTGGTGGTGGTCTAGTGGGGGGATTCTTTCGTATGAACCAAGAGGTTGTGGTTTAAATCCTACCTTTAGTGCTACCACAGTAGTGAGTTTTCAGTCGTCCAGGTCAACATAGTCTTGAATTAAATCCAACTGGGCTTCTTTAAGGTTCTTGGAGATGTTTCACCTCCCCATAAAGAAGCCTTTTAGACAAGGGGTGAAACAATTTCAAGAACCTAAAAGATGTCCAGTTGTGTTTGGTTCAAGCTCTTAAGACCATTTAGATGATCATTTAGGGTTGAAGAGGTTTCTGCCAGTTCCACATGATAAGGCCTCTCTTGGTCCTGTTCATCGTCAGTTCAAACTCACCTGTTGGAACATTTAACAGGCCCAGGTACAAGCTCAGGTTAATTTATCCAGTCTGAACATGGTTGGAAGTGGACATGGAAGTCTGAACATGGTCTAGTGGTTAGGATACTCGCTTCTGGACCAAAAGGATGTGGGTTTGAATTAAACAGCACTACCATCATTAGATCACTGAGCAAGACCCCTAACCTCAGTTTTCTTTATTTATCTCTAAAGATCTCTTTTGCTGTTGCCTTTGCCCTGTGAGAGCCCTGAGAAGTTGTGGCCCCTGGAACTTGGATGATCCTGATACAGGTTGGCATCCTTTTTGTGGGTTTATAGTGCCATGTTCATTTTGAGACCTTATTGGGTTATAAATGAGTAAATGTTAACAACCAGGTGGACGTGTCACTTTCTTGATTCACTGCTGTATGAAGTTTCTAGCTATATTAAAGTGGCTGCCCAGAATGTTTCTTTATTGAACCTTCTTCTCCCATTTAAATACATTTGAAATAAATTCTAAGTTTTTTTTAGTGTTACATTATTTAAGTGAGTGATTATTTGTCATTGTGAACACAGCACACAGTGCACCACAACCAAATGTGAGCTCTGGGCCAATCAGTGAGAGAGCAGTGGGCAGCTGGGGCCTAATGAGTAGCGGAGTGGTACTGTTAATATACTGTATATGTGTGTATTGCACGGACTATATTTATTAGGGATGCACCAATTGCAATTTTCTTGGCCGATTCAGATTACAGATTTTTGGTAAGTGTGATCGGCCGATACCGATTTTTTCCCCCAGGTAACGGAAAATTAGAGCTGCTGCGAGTAGTCGACGACATCGACACAAAAGAATGGGTTTCAACTTCTATAATGTAACGCGGTAGTTACTTTCCCTGTTTACTAGTTACTTTTATAATAGTGACATAATAGTGGCAGCTCTACAGCAAATACAAACAAAAACCTAATTTTCTTTAATATAAAGCTTTATTTTCATAAGAAATTTTCTTTACAAATTTAAATAAATTAAATGTAATAAGTAGGGCTGCAACTAACGACTATTTTGAGAGTCGACTAGTCATCGACTATTAAAACGATTAGTCGACTAATCGGATTATAAATTGCATAATTATAAAATGGCTCCGATTTAGCTACCAGCTTTTACATTTAGTATGAGGTTATTTAAATTTTGTGGTAAATAATAAAGACAAGAAAGATAGTTCACTCAAAAGCATATTTTAATAAATAAGTTTCTTCTTTGCCTTATCTAGCCTTACGATGGCTTCTGGTTTTCTGATGGTACTGAGAAAATGGTAACATACCATTATAACATTTATGAGCGAGACAAAGGCGTTGTCATTTTACTGCTTTTGCTATTATTAAATGTATAAGACCCAACTATTACATTATAATTATAAGGTTGATAAACTATAAGTTGCGCTTAACCGACCTGTCGCCGCTCTCTTCCTCCGACATCTTTGGTTTTTCTGTAGAACTTTCTAAGCCAATCACAAAACCAGGAGCCATCGGCCAATAGGATCTGTGAGGCAGAAGCTGCCAAAACCACGCCCCCAAACTGTCCAAACCCGCTCCCAAACTGTCCAAACCCCGCCCCCAAACCCCGCCCCCAAACTGTCCAAACTCGCCTCAAACCGTCCAAACTCATTTTCAAACCACAGAGAAATCTCACTCGAGCATAAAAGCCGTCGGTAATTCACTTTGTGTGCGAGGACATTTAACACAAGGAGAGCAAAAAAGACATTCGAGAGAAAATATCATATTATCACAAATCAAGACCGATTTTAATTTTGTGCTTTAAAGTGTCATATATTTGCGTCATGATTTTGAAATTTACTACCGCAAAATTTTGCAAGCCATTTTGGCGTCGAAGTTTTGTAATATGCTGATGACGTTATAGGCTATTCTTCAGCTGTCGCTACTAAAGGAGCGATCTCACCAGAGTGTGCTGTGTTGGAGTTTCTCTATTGAAAAGCGGTAGTACTGCACAGGTAGAAAGGAAGGAAAACGTTTCACTCCGTTTAAAAATACGTCTGGTGACAATTATCGACAATCAAATTCGTCGGCGACTATTTTTATTGTTGACAATGGCGAATAATAGTTGCACCCCTAGTAATAAATAAACCCCCAAATAAAGCTCAGTATAATGCAAATACAACTAAAATTTAACATATGCTTTCAGATAATAATAGGTGCAGTGAGTGAACAAAAATGCCGCTATTTGAACATTAATGGCAAGTTTATTTTGGTACACAAAAGCATTTCTGCCTTGTCACCAGAAATTCTGTTTCTTTTTTCACCTCCACGGTTTACTTGAACCTTACACTTGCTACAGATAGCAAAATTTTCATCCTCTTTGTTCAAAGTAAAGAAATTCCAAATGACGGACATTTCAGCACGTCTGTGAGGCTGCATTTGCAAGATGCGTCTTGTTGACGCTTGTCAGTGGACGTGTCTTCCACACAGGGAGCACAGCAGCGGCAACCAATCGCTGTTGAGCAAATTTGAAAGGCGGGCGCTCACGCACCCAAAATTCATTTTGTTGCCGCACGATGTCACCCCATTCAAAGTGAATGAGAAACGCCTCAGTTGAGCGTACATGTGAACGCAGCCTGAACGCACGCGTGGCTGTGCTGCAAGTAATGCGCAGGAGCGGTTTGAAATCGGCAATACGTGTGAGTGATCAGCCGATTCCGATCGCTGGCCGATTGATCGGTGCATCCCTAATATTTATATCTTCACTTCTTTAAAATTGATTAATTAATGATTAATCTTGAACTAATGTTTGTGTATTAAATGTTTACGCTCGCCCAGAGGATTATGGTGTCCAGTTTCGAGTCTTGGTTCCTCTCAGGTTTCTTCCTACTAAAAGGGAGTTTTTTTCTTGCCACCGTCACCTCAGGCTTGCTTGTTGGGGTTTGGGCGGGTTATGTGTAAAGCACTTTGTGACAATGACTTGTTAAGTGCGCTTTATGCATAAAAATTTATTGAATTGAGTGTAATGCTCTTGCTTCTTAAACTGATAGTCATAATTTTGTCATTCTTATGAATTCATGAAAATAAGCATCAAATTTTGCCGTATTTTCTGAAAATGAAGCTTTTATTGAAGCTGCTAATGACGCGGGTCATGTAATGTCATGATAGTGGGGGCAGTTGGTAGTATAACGTTAGGGAGTTGGCCCTGTGATCACAAGGCTGCTGCCGACTGGTGAAGGTACTACTGAGGGACTAGTGAGTAAGTACAGTCCCCAAGGACTGCTCCCCAGGCACAGGCAATTAAGAGCGTTGTGGTTGTGGTGCACTGTGTGCTGTGCTGTTTTCATAGCGACAAATAAACACTCACTGAAATTGAGGAACATCTTAAATTAGCAACGTGTGGTTGCCTAATTCATATAGTTTCATATTGTAAAAATATTTGTCACTTTCAATCCCGGGAAGTTCAAATTAAAACAGGTTATTTTATACTACGGTTTTGTTGCGCCCTACTGGTGGGGAAAAAAAAGCATAAAACCAAAATATTAAATGAGTTTGCTAAATGACATCCTTTTAACCTTTTACTATTAAGTACATTGTAGGACTATCAATGCCATGATTCATTGAACTAGGGCTGTGCGATATGGCAAAAAAAAACATATTGCGGTACATTTTGAGCCCTAGGCGATAGACGGTATATAATTAGATCTGTAAATTTCAATATAACTGTTATTTAAAGTAACAATTCTTTCCTTGCTTGTGTAAAACATTAGCTTATTGAGTTTTCTTCAGTTAATATGTTATTTAAATGTCTTTTCAATTCAAATGTAATATATAAATGTAAATATTTTACATTCATGTTTTTACTTAGTTCTTAGCTTTATTTATTTACTTTCTCAAATTTCTTACTTTTATTTACAATGACTTGCACAGTGTCACGAGGGAGCCAGGTGTTGATTTCAGCACATTATGCCTGTAGAACTAAGCATGTGGCAAATAAAGAATCTTTAATCATTTCTGCCATTAAATAAAAAGGACGTTTCTGGACAAATCCGTCGATCGGACGTGGCGTGGCGAGCGGCAGACGGAGCGGTTCCCTTGTCGAAACATACGGGCCCAGGCCGGAAAAGTAATGGCGCATTCTTTGGCTTCTCTCATATTCAACAGCGTTTTTCTGCTCAGTATCTGAGACCCTAAATCCAAACCATGTCCAGATTATGGACGTTGCACTGGTCTTCTTAACGAGCTGCTCTTCCGTACACTCTCTCTCCATTTTCCCAAAACAAATGCCTTGTGGTGTGGTTTTCGCGCATTTGACGCGACTTGATTACGTCATTTTCGCGGGCAAGGAGCGGAAAATTCAGCGGTGTGCCGGTATGATCAAAATCTCTATCGTTGGCCAAATTTATATCGCATACCTTTTATACCGTTTATACCGTCCACTCATAATTGAACATTTTACCTCCATTATGATTCATGAAGTTTTTTATTTTTATAGTTCATTGACAAGGTTTGTACTGTAAATATGCTCAACTATTATAGCTGTTCTTGTTTCTAGTGAAGACATGCATGTCTTTGTGATGTTAAACTAACTAAAAGAAACACACAGAGATGTAGTGAGTGGACGTGATGGCACACGCTAGTATGTTTTTAATGTGATGCTACGTGAACACAAAACAGCCAGAGTGTTACAGGATTGTTTTTGTGTTGTTAGTAGATGATGATGAGGATGATGTCCCGTTCCCGGTGGAGGAGACCTGTCCTGCGATGGAATACGAGCCCGTATATGAAGCACAGGATTCAGAATACTGCTGGGATGCACAGGCAAGTGAAAATATTTCCACAGCTGTACTGCAGCATTCACGGACATATTTAGCTAAACCTGCAGCTACAGCGAGGGTCCCTAATGTCTGCATGGGTTAATCTAATTAATAAAGTCTTATAGTGTAAATATTACAATGGTGGCCCTTCTGCACTCAGTTCAGTCCAAACCCACGTTATTCAGCTCATCATTAAGCTGAGATGAGACGTGGGTTAAAAACAAATTCAGTACAGAAGAGCCAACAAGGGCTGGGCAGTTAATTGAAAATGAATCAAAACTGACATTTAAAATCTCATATCAACATAATCTTGTCCATGTCGGTTATTTTGAGTACTTTTGTCGTCTTAATGTTAACATTTTCCCCAATGTGTGTTCATGTAGTGCCCCTTAAAAATCTCAAAAAGTCATGTCCAGTCTGTCACTACATCAGTGTGTTTCCTTTAATTATTTTAGTCACAAGGATATCTCCCAGCTTTAATAGCTGAGCACATTCACAGTAAAAACCTTGAACTATGGGTGCTAAAAGATATGAAGAATTTAGTTCCAAAACACTATAAATCCACACTTGTTAAATTGAGGAAAAAAGTGTCTTCTTTCCCAAAAAAGTGGTTGCATGAAAGCCAGTATTTTGTTTCAATCTGCAATATTTCGTCTTGAGTTTGTTACAACATAAAAACATCAAATCTATATTTCAAGTTTTAAACATACATTTTTTTCCCGAAATGCAGTATATTTGACGTTTTTCCCCCAAATGCTATAAATCCACTTCAGCAACAAAAACTAATGTATGAAAATTAGCCAAAATATAACCATAGGGAGGAAAAGTTATCTGTACGTAAGACAAGCACCAAACTCGGACATCTGCACTTATATTGGACCACAGATTGATAGAAAATACATTCATCCTGCCGTCTCATTCTATTATTAATGCCGTTGATTAAAAACGATATTTCTGCGTAATAAAAATGCAAATTATATTGCAGAAACGCTAGTGTTGACTGACGGGGCAAATGGATACGTTGGGTTCAAAAAAGGGGAGAAACGGTGGAGGGAAACACAGGCGGATATCGTGTTTTGTATAACAATTGTGGAGCTTTTTTAAATGTTGCAACAGTTGATTTTTGTGATGAGCGTTTATCGTGTTTTGGAACCAAAGTCTTCATATGTTCATTAAGTGTAATTGAGATAAAACATTAAATAAGGCAGTTGGTGGCATAACGGTAGGGTGTTCGCCCCGTGATCAGAACGTCGCAGGGTCGAATCCAGAACCGGTAAAGTTACCACTGAGGTACTCATGAGCAAGGTACCGTCCCCAAGCACTGCTCCCCGGGTGCTGCCTATGTTAGCTGCCCACTGCTCCTTCACAGATGGGTCAAATGCAGAGCTCACGTTTGGTTGTGGTGCACTGTGTGCTGTGCTGTGGTGTGTTCACAATGACAAATAATCACTCACTGTCACAAATAGTGATCTTGATCTGTGATCACATCAGCCGCTGTAAGGCCACCGTATTGAACTGGGACACATCATTTCATTATAGTTTAGTCTCCAGGCCCTCTCAGAGATCGGTTAAAAGTAAGCCATGAGTCTGACGTTTAGCGTGTGAGTCATGCGATAGCCGTGTTTGTTCTTCTGGTTTAGGACGAGTAAAGTTGGGTGCGGCAGGATAAACAACACAAGCACCTCCTGCAGAATCATCCAAGCAAGTTCTGCTCGTCCGGTGGACGTTTTTATGAAGACTTGAATGTGTGTGTGTATATGTATATAATGTATGTGGATTTTGTGTTTCTTTTGTAAAACTTTGTTTATGTCACACACACTCACTGGCCACTTCATTAACCACCATGTGCGAGATGTTTTGGGCCTTGTTTTCAGTTTGGATCTCGTTAAGTCCTTCATGGTGTAGGTTCAGCAAGGTGGTTGAAATATTTGAATGTGACTCATCGTTGAGCTGAGCAATTAACCAGAACTAACAAACAGGAACTGTAATTGGAGTTATCTTGCACATAATGATTGTCTCTTGCACTTCCTATCGTCACTATGACGGCAAAAACACCCAAAACAAAATAATCGTTTATTAATCGTAGTCAAGCTCAAATGTTCATTTAATCATGATCTCGATTTGTTGCAATATGGCCCAGCTCTACCACAGCTTTCCCCAGTGCGTGTTCATGTAGTGGCTCCTTAAAAACATACTGAAAATATTCTACCGTGTGATTTGACCGGTGACTCCGCCTCGACCAGTCTGCCGTCTGCATGTTCCCTTCAGTTATTTTAAAATCGCATGAGATTAGGTCTCGTTCATTAGAAACAATATCCCATATTTACAGAGCAAACCTCATCAGTGAGCCAAAAAAGCCATAACAAAAGAATCATTTCTTAATTATAACAGTGGTAATTAATAAATGATTATTTTGTTATGGGTTTTTTTGGCTCACTGACGAGGTTTGCTCTGTAATAATCATTTATTAATTATAACAGTGGTAATTCAGCAAGAATGAAAGGAACGGTGTACAAGACGGAACTGCAGGGTGCGGAACTCAAGATGTTGAGGTTCTCTTTGGGAGTGACGAGGATGGATAGCATCAGGAATGAGTTCATCAGAGGGACAGCTCATGTTAGATGTTTTGGAGATAAAGTCAGAGAGGCCAGACTGAGACGGTTTGGACATGTCCAGAGGAGAGACAATGAGTACATAGCTAGAAGGATGCTGAGGTTGGAGCCACCAGGCAGGAGGCTGAGAGGAAGAGCAAAAAGGAGATTTATGGATGCGGTGAAAGAGGACATGAAGTTAGTTGGTGTGAGGGTAGAGGATGCAGAAGATAGGACGAGATGGAGACAGATGATTCACTGTGGCGACCCCTGAAGGGAAAAGCCGAAAGAGGAAGAAGAAGAATTATAACAGCGGTAACACGTTCAATTAATCGTGATATTGATTTGATGTCTCATCACCCAGCCTTAGGACCTTCACTACCTTAATACAATCAGAAAATTAACCCTAATGTATTAACATTTATATATAATTAGAATTATCGTGTATATTTTATTTATTCCCAACATATGAAGTTTGTACAGTTTAAATCCAAATGATTAATATACAAGTGTGATAAAGTGATGTCTTTCTGAGACAACAGTGTAGCAATAAAATGTGATTTTTATTCTGATTTTAAAGCAGCACAGCTGAGCCCTACGTCTTTACAGCACTTCAGCTGTAGAGTAGTTTTATACGAGGCAGGATGGATCCACGTTTACATCAGATTCTACCACCTGAATGTGACACGCAAAAAATGATTGTGTCAGTAGGGCTGGGTTCAAAAAGTCGATTCACCGATCAATATCGATTCTCCTTCGAAAAATACGATATCGATTCAAAAATTTGCGGATCGATCTTTTCCTGCGGCTATGCACTACTTCTCGCGACCGCGCAGGGAGAGCTATAAAAACGTGAGAGCGGCGAAACCCAAACCAAATAGAGCCATGACTGAAGCTGCTCCGCTCAAATCACCGTCTGGCCTAATTTCATAACCGAGCAAAACTAGTATTGACGCAAAGAAATCTCTAAATAAATTGATAACGAATCGAATTGAGAATTGAATCGGATCATGACCTTGTGAATCGGAATCGAATCGATTCAGGAAATCAGCAACGATACCCAGTGTCGGTGTTAAAAAAAAATTAATATGTCCAAACCCAAAGTAAACCAATGTAATATAATTCCTCCCGAGTAAGTGTGACTGTTTGCTGCCCTTTTCAATACACTGTGCTTTAAGATTCATGTCTGGAAACCTCAAACCTTCTGGAAACCACCTTTTATTTAGTGGTCGGTGTAGTTCCTGCTGCGTGGCCGTCCTCTCAAACCACCCGGTCTTTCCTGTCTGATTCCTGCCGTCAGCAAGGCTCAACCAGCCAACCACCACTTGCTCACTGGATGTGTTAAAAATTTATTTTCTGTTTAAGACCTAAAATGGTCAGTGTGCAAATCCCAGTATATGGGTATTTCTCAAATATTTCAAGTGCTGCCCTCTGGACCAAGAGCTTGTGGGTTTGAGAACAAATTTAAGAAGACTGATGAGCTATTTACATAAAGATAATGTTGTAGAAGTGAGCATGATGAAGTGGCCACTGAGCGTATGTAAGACTCATGTTGACTCCTCTCTACCACTAGATCCCTTTAAGACAATTTTACAAAAGTATTTCCAGCAAGATTAGGTGTTGTAAGTGGTAATGAGGAGCTCAGTGAGCCTTATGTTATTCTTTTCTTTTTTCCATTTCAAAAACTTGTATAAAGTGTTTCTTGCTTGCATTCATTTTAAAGTTCATTTAGGCTTTTGACCAGTTTGAGAAGGAAAATCCCTGTCCTGCTGGTCAGTGAGTGATTCATCATTCCAGTGTTGTTATTAGGAAAGCAGTTATTTTTAGAAAGATAGTGCAAATACAAGAACCAAAAGTGTCTTATGCTGTATGAACTATAACCTGATCAGTAAGTCATTCATTTCATTTACCAGAGCCTCCAGGATTTTGCAACGTTGCAATCACAGCTACTAATGCAAATTCACCCAGTTCAGCAAACTCGCTTCCTTGTTGCATTTAGAAGACGCAGGAAACGAGTGATTCCCTTCGTTTGAATTCATTGTTAAAATCCCAAATCCTTCTGCAACTTTATTGCAACAAAACACAGCATCTTTCATCGCAATTTCTTTAGAAAAGCTGCCGCAAAATCAGGCGTTTTAGGACATGACAATCTCAAAAAGGTCTGTGAAATCCTGGAGGATCTGATTTACCTCAGCTTAAAACAATCATTTATGCAAGTTCAACTTTTCAGTGTTGACCACTTTATAACATGAGAATGTGACGTGTCAAACTGAAATCTGTGGGGTTGGAACTACAGCTGTGTTTAATGTGCCTTCTTTGTACTTTGTAGAAACTGGAGCCACGTCGATAACGTTTATTTTAATAGTTCCAGCAGTTGAAGTAAATGACGGAGGTATGTTATCATGACTTACTGATCAAACTGTCTTCACAATGATGCTGCAGAATGAGTCACCGTTAAGCTCATCACTCTGTTTTCACACTCCATCTCTGTAGTTTCTGCACACAGCAGTCACACCGTGTGACCAGGGACTTCCCATTTGGTCAGGAAATATTAATGCCAAAATTAGAAAACGCCAAAGACATCTTTCACATGAGATAAAATTGCAGGTGTTTACTGTGCTCTCAACAGCACCGGCATGCCTACAGGGCCGGGAACAGCTGCTTTAACGGGTTTTGCGTTGGAGCGACGTCAGTACAAATCAGTTGTGGTTTGATATGTTTGTAATTTGAATGTTGTGGGATTTAATCGCACGTGAGCCTTCAGATGTAAAGTAACATTAGCATCACCACCGCTGGCCTCGTGGGCCAGGTGTAAAACCATGAGTTTCATCACCATTACGACACGGTTTTATATTGTGGTGGTGGCCTAGGGGTGAGGATACTCGCCTCTGGACCAAGAGGTCGTAGGTTCATTTCCTACCTCCAGCACGACCCTTAACCCCAAGTTGCTGCAGGGAGACTGTGCCTGAAATTTGGAAATTAGAATGTCTGCTAACTGCTGTAAATGTAGATGTAAATATATCAGTTTAGCAGACAACAATTTGATGACACAATTCTGATATCACAGTCTGTCAGTATTAAGATTGTATCATTTTTACATCATAATATGATGGAACTTGTGCTGTACAACCCTGCTGGAAATGTATTTTCTTGATTAAAAGAATTTACGATGCAGTCCCAAGTGGAGCGAGTGTGAAGGTGGAGCTGAGCGTGAACAGACGCCAGATTCTGCTGGTGAAAGTTCCACTGGATGCTCAGGGTTTTGGCGCAAAAATGACACCGTACTATTTTACGAGACAGATTTTCACCTCGACGTTAAATATCATCTAGTTTTAATATTGCGAGATCTCGTGGATCACAAAGTCTGCCACAATATGGTTTCCATGTGATTCGATTACGGAAATCGATAGGAGACAATGTCATATAACACCATTTTGTCCATCCATATCAAATCACAAAAAAGCTGCTAAAATGTCCTGTCATTTCAATGGAGAACAAACCTGTAAGAATAACGATAGAGCTCCCGTTACAGTATGTATGATGTGTGCTCAGTGTTTTTATGTTCTGTGGATGCTGTGGGTGTGTCGATCCTGGAGTCAGCGTGTCGGACAGACGGATCAGTGCTGTTGAGAGCGTGCTGTAGTTTTGCTTGTATTCAAATAGCTTCTTATCTCTTTTTATTTCTCATTTGTTGTACATATTTTTTTGTGTGCATTTGTCCTATGTTTGTGTTTGTCTGCAGATTTTTTACAAGTAAATGTATTTTTCATTTCACCCCTGAGTTGAAGTGTTTTTTTACCTTCTTTGTACTTGTTGGCTGCTCATTACTGTTCTTCTCCCACTTGTGTTGGTCAAGCATCAGTTAAAACATGGTTTAAAGAAAAGCACAAGAGTTTTTCTGCTAAATGTTACCAACCAGTACCTACCAGAAGGTTTAAAGAAGCTGTGGGATGGCACTCTCCTTATCAGTACCTTTTATAGTAAAGCGTGAAAAGTGGAACCACACTGGAAACGTGTGACTTTGAGTCACTCTCATGCACAAGCGGAAGTGCGTTTCAAGGGAGATTGTTGTGTGGGAAGCAGAGCTGCAGTCAAGTTTACTCACCCTCCATCTCACACAGCTGTAGATGTGTTGGTCCGGACACACCGCAGCCTCAGTTTCTTGTTCGTGAGGAAGGAAGTCGGGTGCATCGTCTTCCCAAAGAATTGTTTTTTTCTACAAACCTTGATTCTAATGAACGCTTAGTTTGACTCAAACCAGTCTGGCCTTTTATCAACCACTTCTGCCATCAGCAAAAACACTTTTTACTTTTTCAGTTTTTGGAAATAAAAACAACATTAATTAAATGTATTTTGCACAGTGTTTAGTGCTTCCAGCTCACAGAGAGAAGGTCCTGGGTTTGAGCCCTGGTTGTACCTGTATAATCTGCATGTGACAAATAAAGAATCTTGAATCTTGAAGTATGGGATAGGCTCCGGTCCCCCCGTGACCCCGGTTGAGATTAAGGGTGTTTTCACATATAGTCCTCTTTAAAGGAACCGAACTCAGTCCTCTAGAAGTGATCCAAAAAGCGGACCAACAGAAAGGGAGCTCGGTTCCTTTGACGTTCACACCGTGGGTTCGTTTGAAAGGGGACTCGGTTCTCTTTCTGCTCCACTTCAGCTCAGATGGGGCCTCACTCCTTTTTCTGTTCATACTTCATTCTTATGGAGCTCTCAGACCTTTACTGCTTTGCATTCTGGGTAGTTTTCACTTTGAACAAAAACTGTAGAAGCGAACCAGCAGCGCTTTGCGTTCAGAAGGCGCGAGTTAAACGAAGCGTGCTGCGGACTTAAAGCGAACCGGACTGAGACCACCTCCCGATGTGGTCCGAGTTGGGTTCGTTTCAGAGGGGTCCGAGTTCGTTTGGCGTGTTCACATATACGTAAAAAATGCTGACTAATCGATCTGAGTTCGCTTTGAGGGCTGAAACGGACCAAGTGTGAAAACACCATTAATCCGGATAATGAAGGATGAATTTGAACACTTTCAGCACATCATGAATTAATTTGATCTGTCGGTGTGACCACTTGAGGTCGATGTCTATGTATGGCTGTTGGTGGCCTGGTGGTAGGACACTCGCCTTTGGACCAAGAGGTTGTGGGTTCGTATCCCGCCTCTGATGTTACCAACATTGGCTCCCTGAGCGAGACCCTTAACCCTAAGTTGCTCTCAGGGGAACTGTCCCTGAAATGAGGGAAATGTAAGTGGCTCTGGATAAGAGCGTCTGCTAAGTGCTGTAAATGTGAGTGTGGAATGGAAATGAGGAGCCTTCATTTCCACTTCAAAAAGCCTATCTTTTTCTTTTCAGGAACTTGTGCAAAATGCTTGTTGCTATCTTTTATTTGAAGTTGTTTGTTAATTTTGATGTTTTTGGCCAGTTTTGTGGGTTAATGAGCGCTACGTCATTGCAGTGTTATGAGGAAAATATAGTATTTTCAGAAAGATAATACAAACACAAGAACCAACAGTGTCTTACGCTGTGTGAACAACGATCTGATCAGAAAGTTATGGTAAGTCATTTATTTTATTTTTATAGTCATATATTTTACTGTTTTATTAATAGACTGGAAATAGAATTTCTCGAAATCTCGAAATAGAATTTTCTAGTTCCTATATTTAATCCTCCATTTCTAGTTTAAAGTGTATATTTTGTATTCGGTTTATATATTGTTTGTTCTATGTGCCCTATTTGTTGCCTGTGTCTTGTTGCACTGTGGAAACTGGAGCCATGTGGTCTCGTCTCTCTGTATATCTGTACAGCATATAGTAGCGATGACAAAGTTTACTGTGACTTACTTTAACTTTATTTCAGGGTAAACTGTGTGGTTTGATGCACAGTGTGCTTCCCGTTACTAAAAACCTTTACTTTCATTATTACCTCATGAGCCTTCTTGTGGTTAGGCACATGTTCTTTAGATTACTGGAGATTATACACTTCTACTTCATCAAAATGATGGAAAAAACCCTAGCAAAGACCCATTCGATTGAGCTTTTATAGGTATATTAATTTATAAGTAAAATGCAGTAATTTGTGTTAAAGATTTACTGTATGTACTGTCATCCATCAAAAATTCCAAACATTTTCCCCTTATTGTAGACCAGGAATACTGATTCTAATTTAATTTACATGACATTACACTACACCTGGAGTTATAAAAATGGAAAAACATTCAAGCTTGGGACTTTTATTAATTATTATTAGCTGTTTATTGTTGATTATTAATTATTTAAAGTTACTTTGAGTAGTCTGATCTTCAGCAGCTTTCCTTACGTATTAAAGACACTCCAACATTCTGAGTGTTTGAACGATGTGAACTCGATTTAGAGGCTGCAAATAAACCTGTTTTCTTATTTGTTTTTATCTGTAATAAAGGACACATTGCTTTATTTTTCCGTTTTCTTTTACTCTTCAGTCCTCATTTTCAACTCCAACCCTGATTCTGACTTTCCGCAACACCCGTCCGTAGAGGGAGACTCGTCCACATAAACCAGACATCACCCATCCATCTATATATCGTCCGCCCGTCCGTCCGTCTGTGCATCTGTTTATCCACCATTTTCCACACTTGCCTCTAGAGGGAGACTCCTCAACTCAAATCATAAATCAGCTCGCACCAAATTCCAGTCTGTTAGTCAAACATCTAGAAACCCTGTACAAACCGCTTTCTCTGAGCCGAGTCTAAACTCTCAGCGTCCCATTTCACACTGTTGGAACTTAACATCCCGATGTTACACGGTTATTAGAGCTCTACCAACTGTTCTCCCCCAGTAGCCACATTAATATAGATATTACAGATGGATATAAATGATATAACTAGATAATCCAGATATTCAGCATCGTAACAAATTAGCACCAAGCACCAAAATAATCGCTTGCGTCAGTGTTACTTTCTGTTTCCGAATGAGTGTCAGGCTGTAGATGAGTAAACGTTAGTGGAGGCTGATCAGTGGTACTAACCTCGCTGGGAGTGACCCTTAACCCCAAGCTGCTCTGTGTAGTTGGTGAATGGACGCTGATAAAGTGTTTGATAAATGCTGTAAATGAGGGAACTCATGGTTTAGGAGCTAGATGCAGAGGTGGAGTAGTCGACTGTGTTTAGAGGATCAGGTTTACCATTCCCTCATTGTGTGAGTTAATGTGAAGGAACTTAGTCTGGATGATGATGATGATGATGATGATGTTTAAACCAAACCTAATCAGACAAATTATATTTCCACAATATGGTACATTAAATTGACACACTATACTATATATAGAACATGCTGAAGGTCCATTAGTGCTTCAAGACCTGAGATAAACCTGATATATACTGTGACTAATATATCATAAAATGAAGTGTGTAATACATAAAATGTTGTTAAATTCTTTCCCTCTCTCTCTGTACACACACACACAGAGCTCTGGAAAAAATAAGAGCCCACTTCACTTTATTCCTGATTCATTGTTTTTTCAGTGTGTGTCTGTGTACAATATATAAGTCACTGTTACTTTTATAACTTCATCTTGCTTATTTCAAAATTTCAGACATTTTTGGAGTAAATGATCTTAATCTAACCTGGAAGTTGCAAACTACACACATTATTTTCCAATGATGTAATTAAAAGAATATGTTCCACAAGTCCACGGTGTCGTCATGTGCTGAGCTGTGTTTCCTCTAATCAGCAAATTGAATCAGCTGTTGAATATAACACAGGGAACAACTGCTATAAAAACACAACTGCAGTTATATATTAAAATATGGACTGATTTCTTATTTTACACACACCTGCAACTGCAGTAACTCATAAAGGAACAGCAACCTGTACATTTTACTCTTACTTGCAAAGTCAGAAGAGAAAAGTGATTTTTCGTTTGTGGATCTGTACATACTGTGTGTGTGTGTGTGTGTGTGCAATGAATAGTATATAAATATGAAAAATCAGCTAACAGGCTGCGTGTTGGAATGTTGAGTGACGTGTTTCTAGGTGATGGCGCTGTTTAAGATGCTGTGGTGTGTTTATAGGGGGGTCTTTGACTTGAGTTGTTTTTCGATATATATTCATATTTACCTCAGGTCTTGAAGCACAAACATCAGCATGTTGTGTGTTTGTGGTGTGCTGTCACTTTTGGTGCTCATTTTTGGTATCCAGAGTTGTGTAATATATATATATATATATATACTGGCTGACTTTTTATTTCTAAAACTCCTCTGCAAGACGTCGACTCTGCAAGTGAGAGTCCAACAACTGTGGGTTTGAGATGCTTTCCCAAGCGTTTGTGGTTGCAGTGGAAGAAAGATGCAGTTTTTGGTCTGACAGCCATTAAATCACACGGTACAGAAAACACGCAGCCTGCGACACCGGAGGTGTGGGCAGACACGATGAAGCTGCTCTGCTGCTGGTCCGAGTTACTTCCAGTGCCTGCAGGTTTATTCACAGGAGCTCTGGTGAGTGTTAAAACTAAATCGGACACTTGTGTTCAGGACAAAACTGTCCCACAATAGCGTGAATAATGATTGGACACTGCACCATAACATACACGAAACAAAACAAACTTATTATTGTTATAGAATTATATATGCAGAACTGTTCTTGAATTGTTCTTCAAGCTTCATGTGTAACTTATGGATCACAAGTTTCCAACTCTGTCTTTCCTCCAGCACTACCACCACTTTGACCCTCAGCCCCATGTTGCCCCAGTGAGAGTGTCCCTGTAATTAGGAGCTGGAAGTCACTCTGGAGAAGAACATCATCTTAATGCTGTAAGTGTATTAGAATTGACTTCATGTTCATGTTGTGGTGGTTTAAGTACAGATGTGATGTCACAGTTTTCATGAGTAAGAGTTGAGGGAAAATCTCTAACAGCTTTCACACATTATTATTATCATCCAAGTAGTTATTCCTCACCGAGAAATAAACTGATTATTAATTACACACCGATATCAGATCAATACTCAGGATCGACCCACGCAAAAAGCACAGGGATCGATATCAGAATTGAACATCGGTATCGGTGCATCCCTAGTGTCTGAGCTCCTGCAATGAGTGTAATGGGAGCCTAAAGACGTTAAGCTGATACAACAGAAACCTCACAGCTCTAAAAATGGCCTGTGGTGTGCTGGACGAAAACAGCAGGCTTCAGACGGACACACCCCGAACTACACACACACACACTCCCCACTCTAGTCCTGTTAAATTCATAAAACATTTAACACAAATGAGCGGAGCAGGAGCCGGGTGGAGCCCACGGTCAAGCCCACTTTTATAAACCAAACCTTAAATGTGTAATTAAGACAAAATGAGGAGCAGAGCAGAGTGGGATCCCAGAAGATTCCCGGAGACTTTCACATTTAGGAACCGCAAAACACACAAACACGCATTTGTGAGATGAGACACTGAGCCTCATTCAACAACGTTTTCCTCAGAAAATTAATACATTTAAAGAGTAGAATCAAAGTGAAATTGGAGGAAACCAGTAAGATGATGTTCTGCACAAGACACGTGAGTAAGAGCGGTCGTGAACAAATCTCAAAGAAGAAAACACTGGTGAATACTAGAATCTTGGTGAAAACTGTATGCGGATTTTAATATAGGGCCGTGCAATTAATCAAAACATTTAGAGCCTCTAACCGATATAATGGTACCCATAACGATTATTTAAATTATTTTTAAAAATTCTGTTAAAACTTATAAGAATTGTCACAAAGACAAGCACTCTTTGATTAAAAGAAAATTTTAAGCTTTAATATTTGAACATAGAGCTGTGAGATATGATGAAATATACAGTATATCGGATGACGAAATAAAATGTCTGTCATTTAATCTCATGGTAACTCTGCCTCTCCTCACGCTCAGCTCTTTGGAACGCCAAAAGTGCCACAATTCACCTGAAAGGCACCTTACTAGAGCGCTGTATAAATCACCCCCTTTTATATACTGTACGTTTAACGATGTAAAAAGCACCAGTTTATTCAAGCGCTGCAAGTGTTTTAAAAGAATAAAGCAGCATAAAAACAGTTTTACTGTCAGCTGCGCTAAAATATGTGTAGGGTTGAGTGCACACAGGCAAGATTTTGCTTGCAAAATTCCTTTCAATTTACAGAAAACCTACTATATTGTGATATATATCATTATTGGGACAGAAAATGATTCATATTGGGATATGAGATTTTGTTCATATCGCACAGCCCTAGTAGAGCATATTTGCAGTACAAACTTCATCAGTGAACTATGAGAACACAACAATCCTTTATTAATTGTAATTGAGTTAAAATGTTCATTTAATCATATTGATTTGAGGTCAAAATGTCCAGCTCTATTTTAAGAACAGATTTATTGTTACGACCGACTGATGGACGAGGAGCGTTGTATTCAAGAGACACCCAATTACCTTAAAAACAAGTAATATTTATTTCACATGTAAAATATCACTTGGAATATAAATATAACAAACAAAATACTCTTTACTCAATAATGCTGAAATAACACTGTTACACTGGTGCTGAGGGAACACTGGCTCTGTGTGTCATACTGATTAACAATCTCGTGATATAATCCAGGTGCATTTAATCCCAGAAGATTACAGACGAGGTACAGTGAAGTCAGAGTTTCCACTTGCAATTCTGAGTACAAACAATGAGACTTTGGTTAATACATATTTAACAAAAATGTTCTATTTACTGACGCTGCTATAACTTTTGGTGTGTGTGTGTCTGTCTGTCTTGAGTGTGTGTGTGTGTGTTAACTTCTGGAGTTTTAAACGTTTAAAAAGCCAGCGGTTTCCCTCCCACTATAAACCACAGTGAAGCTGAAATAGGCCGGTCGCTGGAGAGAGTCTAAACCACAGCTATGCTCCAGTTTTACTTTCCTTCTTGTAGATGACGGAGTGATGAACACTATGAACAAAAAATAAAGACTGTAGTGTATACAATGCTTTAAAAAATACAGATTTGCGTGGTGTTGAAACGGGGTCGGAGTTTTCAGCGTTTAAACCCAATCTGGTGAAGTTGTCTCCACAGCGAGTGTCACTACAGCGTGTTCATGTGATCACTGGGCCTCATATTACAACGGCTTCATAAGAACGATATTTCAACAGAAAAGAAAACTCAGCTAATGTTTAGCAGAAACAGGCATGCAGTAACATCTCAGTCTTGCTGAAAACCGAGTGTGTTTTAGGAACAGATTTCTTCTTAAGAGCGGTTGGTGAATGAGGCTGAATAAGAGCAGCACTCAACACCTCCAGTAGAATCATTCAGCATTAGTGTGTTCTCGTTTCTGCCGCCGTGTGCAGAGCCGACGTCGGCGGTGCGAGGTGAGCAGACGGGGTGGATGGGGGCTGGGATGGGTCAGGTGGACGTGGAGTGTGTCCTGAAATCCTCTGTGTGGTTGGACTTTGGGGTTTGGCTGCTGCTCGTTGATTTCAGCAGCGTGTGACGGAGCTGTGAGCGCTGTTCCCGGCCTCGCTTTTGGCCACCAGCAGCCGGAGACAGTCTCCTGATGAGCGGATGATCTCCCGACCGCTGAGGTGTGGACAGGAGCAGAGGGAGAGAGGGAGAGAGGAAGAGGGAGGGTGATTTTCAAGGTTATTTTGGTGTGGACTGCAGCGGTGCTGTAAGTTTCGGAGCCAGGAACAGACACCAGAGATCATTTGAGAAACCTCCGGCTTCCTCCCGTAAACTGTTATATTCTCCAAACAGGGACATGGATTTAGAAGCTGCAGTGCACTATGGGTCATAACAGTAACGATATGCGAAGAGGCCCTCAAATCTTTCCCCTACATATTTCTAGTACAAATCTTTTAAGACCTTTACATATCTATATATATATATTATTGGGATGCACGATTATATCGGAATCGTTTTGATATTGAAGACATCAACATCAGACCGATGCTTGGATTTGTCTGATATTTCCAGCAGGTATTTGATGAATTTATTGTACATGGGAACGGTAGTACTTGTGTCAGGCACGTACAGAGTCCGAGGTGGGCTTTTATACGGCCCGCACCTTTTGTCTTAAAATCTATGGTGTTATTCTGATCACGCAGTGGAACGTTCACCAGCAAAATCTCGTCTTTACGCCCAACTCTGCCTCAACTGTGTGTTTGCTTCACTTAGTGAATGTGAGCTCAAACATGGGCTGTGTCCCGAGCCGTGTCCCGAGCCGTGTACTTCTGCACTTAACAGTATGGTAGGTAAGGTGCTCTTATCATACTCTTCTATGTGGTAGTATGCATCTCAGGAAACAGCCGGGGTTGTAGCCTAACGGCTCTCTACACACTAGGTAGTGCACATGGAGAGACACAAGCACCCTATTTGACTTGGTACACTACATAGTGTGGGAAGTGACTTTCTCTTAAAATGTTGAGCACTACGCTGGAAGTGCTCCGCCCTCGCTCCACCCTGCTTTCACGCTCACTTGACTTGGTGCTGTGTTAGAAATATCAGAGTTATGGAGTTATTTTTGAGCGTGCAGTGGAACTTTACGCGCTCAACTCTGCCTCCCTCGGTTATCAGCACTGGTCTGTAATTCCCATATGGTGCAGCCCTGCTATCGTTCATTCTTACTCTTTAGCTTGTAGTAAGATTTGCTGAAAGGTGTAATGTTACAGCAAGAGTTAAACGCCCCACACTAACTCCAGGTAAACGTTATTTTCCCTCAGCGTCGTGGTGAACGTGTTGTTCTCGTGAGACGGTGGTGTGAAGAGCTCGGAGCGTGTGTACTCACGTGTGGTAGTCCATTCCCACCAGGCTGACTCCGTTGACAGCCAGGATGCGGTCTCCCAGTCGCAGTCTCCTGCACTGTGCAGCCGGCGAACCCGGAACCACCGACTTCACGTAGATCCCGCTCATCCTCAAGGGCGTTTTCTAGAAAACACCACAGAACAGCAAGTTTAATCACAATATGACTTCATATCGATTCAGCGAGTAGTGATGCATCACGACGTCTGCTACGATACGATTTCCCATCGGTTAAAGTGAGAAACTGACCATCGATATGAGAATATTCCAAACGTCATGTCCTTTTGTTATATCACTGAAGCAACTAAAATATCATTTGAGATTGTTATTCCTGAGCGCAGTCAGACACTTAACTGAGAAACAAGCTTCTCTTTTAATAATGATGGAGTTCCTGTTCAATACGTGTCATTATGTATGATGTAATGTCTGATCAGTGTGTAGATTTTGGATCGTCGTTGTGGGCTCGTGGATCAGTGAATCAATGCACGGATGAAGACTGACGTATCGTTACACACTGAAGTAAGACTATTAATACATGCTATACATGCGCAATATACATATCGCAAAAGACTGACTGAACTGCGATAAATGGTGTTTTTCCAAAGCTCTTCATATCAACATATTTGGCCAATCAGATGGAACCTACTGCCTTATGCCCGCCCCTTAGTAGTCAGCGTCTGGAGTCTATGTTACCAGCAAATCCAAAGCAGAAAAACATTAACATTATAAAGACTAAGTTTTTACTTAAACATCGCATGTAATATCGCCATCGCAACACTCAGCAACATTATCGCATATCGCATGTTTTCCTAATATCGTGCAGCCCTACTACTAATGCTAAACATGGCACGATGCAACTTTTGTGTCTGATACAATACAAATCCAATACAGTCTCAGTCATTTTTAAACAGGAAATAATGCTCTTAAAAATGTCTGGATACATGACTGAGATAATCCTGTTCTGCTTGACTTCAATCCTGTTTTCCTACTACAACAATGTAATAATTACACAGCCATATGTATATGCTAAATGATTTATTATTAAAATAACATCTCAAACATGATTCCTTTAAACACAGTTGTGTCATTTAGTGACGCTCCCTAATCCTGCGGCGCTAAAAGCATCAGGAACACAGAGATTGTGAGTGAGAGCTGGTGTTGTTAAGGAAATTAAACAGTATAATGGTGTGATGTGCTTTTGGGCTTGTAGTGTGTTGTGTTGCTTGTTCTGCTCATTGTCGTATCAATATGTAGGAATTAGTGTGAATGTTGATCAATAAACCAGCTTTACCACAGTCACACTTCACATGAAGAACCACATGAGTGCATTTACAGATCAGCTTCATAGATCACTAGTGATTGTCATTGTGAACACAGCACAGCACACAGTGCACCACAAGCAAATGTGAGCGCTGCATTTGACCCATCCGTGAAGGAGCAGTGGGCAGCTCTATCAGCCCCCAGGGAGCAGTGCTTGGGTACCTTGCTCATGAGTACCTCAGTGGTACCTTTGAACCAGCGCCCTTCCGATCACGAGGTCAACTCCCTAACCATTACACTGCCGCAGGTATAGGGAAATGTGCAGAACATAAAAGGACAAAAGACAGGAAACCTGGCGACTGATTCACAGCAGTGATGCAGAGGTCAAACGTGATGAGTCAGTCTTGTAGAAAAGCTTTATTGTCGTCTTCATGTGAGCGACACTAGAGTCATCAGGACGTTTGTTCCGTCTCATTGTGCTTATTGATGCCGCGTTCCTCATCACTTCGCTCTCAGTCCTGATCTCACTTGAAAAGAGCTGAGCGAGGCCAAAAGCACAACCGTTTGCCCCCCGTCGAGCCGCTTATTCCCGTAAAACCTGACCCCCCACATGCTAAAACCCCCGCTCCTCAGCACTCGGCCGCCACAAACTGCTTTAAGAGCGCCCAACTCGGGGGGGGGGAGCTGAACCACACAGCACCTTTTGTCTCTGCGCCGGCTCAACCTGGACGCAATTATTTCACACACAACAGCTGCTGATTGGCCTGGTCTCTAGAGCTATTAAAAAGCCGGACGAGGAGGAAGGGGGGGAGGAGAGGAGGGGGTGAGGGGGAGGGGAGAGGGAGAGGAGGAGAGGAGAAGGAGGGAGGAAGGGGTGGAGGGGGAGGGAGAGGGAGGGGAGAGGGAGAGGAGGAGAAGGAGGAGGAAGGGGTGAGGAGGAGAGGTCAGCTCAGATTGCAGTTTAAGACCTTAAGGCATAGTTTGCAGTAATGCGTGGCTCATTAAATCTAAGGCTTGCAACACCCGCTGCCTCGCCTCTGTCGGGGCTTGTGCAGGACGCGGTATTTTAACTGGAGTGTGTGTGGTAACAACGCTGACCGCATTTCCATCTGAATATGACCTCGACGACAGCGTTTAATAGGCGGTTGCACATGAAAATATGAATGAAAAGATGAGATTACAGTTTTTACTGCCTTTGACACTGCTGTCCCCTGTTACGGGTGTAACCACTCCCCAAACCCACCGCCAAAACTCCACGGCTTTGAGATACGACCCGGGATACAGAATCTCCACAGAACCTTTATATAATGAAATGTAAAAATGTAATTCTACACATCAGTTCAGTAGAAAATGTGTTGCTTACGGTGACATTAAAATGTGTTTTAAAAAGAAAAATAAATAAATAAAGCAAATTAAGAAATGTGTAGTTAGTAATGAAGACAGAGTGAGAATAAAACCCTGCGCCACTGTGAGGGTAGTGGGTAGTGTAACGGCCAGCAGGGTGTCCCCATGGTCTGGAGGTTGCGGGTTCGAGTCCCGGACCGGTAAAGGTACTAGTGAGGTACTGATGAGCAAGGCGCTGCTCCTTCACATTTGGTTGTGGTGCACACTCACTAACAATTCACCAAGTTCACTCACCAGTCCGTCCACCAGCGCCAGGCCCAGGCCGTGTGGTCCTCTGGACAGCTCTAAGGTGAATATTTCCTCCCGGTCATCATCCTCGTCTTCATCCTTCATCTCACTCCTCTCAACTGTGTTCACCATCAGACCGTTCCCTGCTGGACGAACACACACACAGAGCAGAGTCAGCAGTGCAGCGTTACTTATCAGACGTGTGTCCAAGTTTTACTTTTTAAACAGATTTTACAAACTATATATTAGATCATATAGAAGTGCAAAATATCAAATCACGATTCTTTCTGTCAATTCAAAATGGACTCAGCTAACGTACTGGCACTAGTTTACTCCCCCGGCGATTTTTATGTCGAAAGTAACTCAGCAAAATGTTAAGGAATTCATCTACGTATCGGATCACGTGAATGATTTTGAATCGAATCGTGAGAAATGTACATGCACTCTTTGATTTAAAAAATGATCCCAGTTACGACCGTACAGACGTGGTCAATGAACTATGAGGACAAAAAATTAACCAAAAAACAACTAAATTCTTGTAATTGAGGTACGATGTTCATTTCATCGTGAAATCGATCTGAGGTCATATTGTCCAGCTCTAGTATGTACCAAATAAATATTATTGAATCTCCTGGACACTCTGCTGCTCGTCCGCTCTGCCCCACACCCCGATCCCAAACACACGCCCCCTCCTAAACAGCCTTCACACCCCGAACAATGCCACCCCCGCGATTAAGATTCCAGCCACCAACTGGACTGTAAATTCCCATGACGCTTTATCCAGCGCTCTGTTCTCTCCTGACATCACCACCTCTCTGTAATTCCTGCTCCAGATTATAGGATTACCGTCGGCCACCAAAATAGCGTGAGCGCTTAAACTGTCTCTTTTCGGGATCGGGGGCGGCTCCGGTTCAGAAAGCGGGCTGGAGGGACGAGGGGAAAGTGACACGCTTTGTGTGCGCTGGGGCTGGACGAGTACATGACAATGATTCATCGAAAGTGACGTCCAGAGCCTCCAACACTCCCCATGACCACGCCTTAAATGAGTTATACACGACAGAGAGAAAAATAACATCCCAGATGTAATAGATGAGCATATTTACAGAACAAACTTTATCAGTAAACCATGAGGGAGAGAACACAAACAAAAGCCCAAAATAAATCATTACATTTCAAACGGTCATTTCTGAAAACCTCTTGTAACTTAAACTGCAAATATTTTCTACCTCTAGTTTAGCACTGATATTTATAGTTTATTTATCTATATTCTATCTGTGAGTGAGTGAGTGATTTTTTGGTCATCGTGAACACGCCACAGCACAGCACACAGTGCACCACAACCACACCTGACCTCTGCATTTAACCCATCCAGGGTCGCCGGTTCAAGTCCCGGACCGTTAAAGGTACCACTGAGGTACTCATGAGCAAGATACCACCCCCGTCCCCCGCTTCCTGGAATGCTGCCCACTGCTCCTTCATGGATGGGTCAACTGCGGAGCTCACATGTGGTGGTGGTTATTCACAAATCACTAGTCAGTGGTCGCTGAGTTCAAAGAACTGGAGCCGTAATCCTTTTGTTGAAAGAACGCTGACCCTCGCCTCCTCTAAAGAGCTTAACGCTTGAAGTGTGCGGTGCTGGAATATAAAGGTTAAATACTTTAGGTCATGTGTTGAAGGGAAGTGTCATGCTGACCGCAGGCTGGAAAACCCAATGAAAATAAATTGTGACGTTGCTTTATCTTTGTTGGACGTGTTTATTTTGAATTGCAGACACACATCTTCCAGCTCATGTTCCTACTGCTGCTTGGTTTTTACTCATGTGTGCAACAAAGATTTATTCTTTTCTATTCAATTTATGTTCAAATAACACACATTTCGTAAGTCGTACAGACAGCTCTACAGCTGAGCTAAAAGTTGATGATGGCAGGGATGGTGCGGCTTACCGCCGGAGTGTGTGAAGGACATTTGGAAAATAAAAATGGCCATCGGCAAGCAATTGGCCTATTTTTTCAGGAGCTTGGGGAGCGCTGGGGCTGGTCAAATGTTACGAAAAACTTGGTAATGGTAGGAATTCTAGTGTTAAAGGAAAAACATACTGTTTCAACATGACTTACTGATCACATCATGTCTCACAGTGCAGCGTGCGGGGACGTGGTGATGAGGGTAAACTCGGCCTCCTCCATCATGAAGCCGGTTAGAGCCAGAACTCACAAAGTCCCGCTTTCACACCCACACGTGACCTCACCACCGCTTCACCCTCCAAACACTACAGACCCGAGCAGGAGACTGCAGCGGAGCCGATACGCCCCAGGTGCCCCGCTGCAGTGCGGGTCAGGAGCAATGAGAAGAGTTATGGAATGACCGTAATTCATGTTAAACTTGAACTCGGCGGAAACTCGACTCCTCGTTCAGAACGTTTCCCCGCCTGGACACGCCACGCCACTCGCAAACCCCCAACTACGGGCCGAGGCTGTAAGAAATCACTGTGGCAGCTTTACTGCCGAGTCCCGTGTGGTATTCAGACGCCATCTGAAGACCCAGCTCTTCAAGGAGAACCTCAGGGACTAACGTTCCACACGTACGGATCAACGACGTGTGTGTTATCTATCCTGGTTTTCTCTGAAGTCCCTGGAATATTGGAACACGACTACAGTAATGTGAGGTTGGCGGTCAGTGGTCAGTGGGGGTAGCTTTAAATCTAGTTTAACAAGTATAAGGAACAGATTCCCTCAGGTGACTACAGAGCAGGCGTGGAACGTCAGGGAACGTTTACATTTACAGCATTTAGCAGACGCTCTTATCCAGAGCCACTTACATTTCCTAATTTCAGGAACAGTTCCCCTGAGAGCAACTTAGGATTAAGGGTCTTGCTCAGGGAGCCAATGTTAGTAACGCCAGAGGACAGATTCAAACCCATAACCTCTTGGTCCAAAGGCGGGTGTCCTACCGCTAGGCCACCAACACCTGTCAACCAAAAGAGATAAATGTAAAGTACGCGTGTGAGATCAGTCCCATGAGCGAGTACCTTTCTTGTGCTGCCCGCTCTCCTGCAGCGCTGCTTCCTCCGGCTCGGCCAGCTCCAGGCCCTGGGGCGTGTTGGGGGGGGTGAGCAGGCAGGACGGGTCCAGCGCCAGGCTCTTGTGGAAGGTCAGGTCCGTTTCCCCGGGAAGGTTACTCTGGAGCTCCAGGTTCTTCAGCTTTTGGGCCAACACGGCTTCACACGAGTTCAGGTCGCCGTGAGACGTCCCAAACTGAGGGGGCGATGCCGACAAACAGCACTGCTCCACGGATACGGGACGAACGACCGGGTCAGGGGTCATGCTGGAGACGGGAACATTCACATCCTTAATCACGCTGCTGCTGCTGCTGCTGGTGTCCTGATTAAAACACAAAAATGACCAACTCTGTAATGGTAACTCTGAGATACTCGTGAGCAAGGTAATGTCCCCAAGCACTGCTCCCCGGACGCTGACCAGCTCAGCTGTCCACTGCTCCTTCATGGATGGGTCAAATGCAGCCCTCACATGTGGTTGTGGTGCAGTGTGCTGTGCTGCGTTCACAATGACAAATACTCGATCACAAGAGAATTTGGTCTATTTATTTAAGTTCCTTAATTTCTTTTTGAGTGCAATTAACAAATAAAACCTCAAAAACAGAGGTGTTGATTAATCGTAATCCAGGAAAAATTCTTCAACTAATCATGATAGTGATCTGAGGTCATATGGTGCAGGCCTACATGTAAGAGGTTTTTACCATGATGGTGTAGAGAGTTCTCGCATGTGGGAGCAGTTATAGATTCCAGTGGGGAGCAGGGGGATGGACATACCTGCAGACGCTGCGCTTCATTTTGCATTTGGCTGACGGGAAGGGACTCGATGAACTCCTGCAAGCAGCGCAGCCGGGAGAAGAAGGCAGGCCGGGTGACGGGCTTCCCCAGCTCCAGGTGGAAGGAGGCGTTGGGCAGGATGAGGGGAGGATGGTTGTCAAAACTCTCCAGGATTTCAGCTGCGAGAAAGGAATCAGCAGTGTGGTGATTACAGTGTGGTGGTGGTGGTGCAGTGTGCCGAGGGACTGAAACCCACCGTTCGAATCCCAGCAGAGCCTAAACCAACACTGCTGGGCCCCTGAGCAAGGCCTTTTACCCTGAACTGTTTCAGTGACGACGTCTCTTTAAGTGAGTGAGTGATTATTTGTCATTGTGAACACACCACAGCACAGCACACAGTGCACCACAACCAAATGTGACCTCTGCATTTGATGCATCCATGGAGGAGCAGTGGGCAGCTCTATCAGCACCCGGGGAGAAGTGCTTGGGGGCAGCACCTTGCTCATGAGTACCTCAGTGGTAACTTTACTGGTCCTGGATTCCAACTGGTGACCTTCTGATCACGGGGCGAAGATCTTAACCATTACGCTATCAAACTAGCAAATAAATGAGCAAACTAACTTTACAGTACTGAAGAAAGGAAGTGGACAACAACACTGCTGTACGCTGCTCTGGATAAGAGCGCCTGCCAAATGCTGCAAATGTAGAAGTTGTAAACATTTACACCATACAGTAGACGCTCTTATCCAGAGCCACTTACATTTCCTAATTTCAGGGACAGTTCCACTGAGAGCAACTTAGGGTTAAGGGTCTTGCTCAGGGACCCAGTGTTGGTGACGGATTCGAGCCCACAACCTCTTGGTCCAAAGACGAGTGTTCTACCAGTAGACCCCAACAAATATGAAGAGCGCTGTGAGGAATGTCAGTACCAGGGTGTTTCCCGTCTAAAATTGAAAGAAGGTGGGACTCGACTCAGTGACGACACGTCTGTTCTGATGACATCCTGACACGGTATGACTTTAACTATAAACTACCTGTAGGAGTGGTTTGTACCTTTGATCTGGAAGCGTACTTGTTTGACCCGTTCTGGCCACTGGGGGTAGTGCTGCGTTAAGAACGGGCAGTTGGTAGCGTAACAGGTACTCATGAGCAAGGTACTGCCCATGTCAGCTGTCCACTGCTCCTTCATGAACGGGTCAAATGCAGAGCCCACGCGTGGTTGTGATGCGCTGTGCTGTGTTCACACTGACAAATGATCACTCACTAAGGTGTAGGCTTTAATGCTGAAAGGAGGACATCAGAGGACAAGCTTCTCTCCAAACAGCATGGGATTAACACACTACAACTAACCCGTCTCTGATTTTACACGGGGTAATGTGTAAACCTGCCTTTTAAACGGACCGGTGCAGTACCATCCCCACGTGCAGTGCGGTCATTAAAGTGTACGTCCCATCCACTCCCCACCGTTACCTCACTGTGCGGGTGTGTCATGCGTTTATTGGATTATATTGTTCCTGCACGTTGTTGTTGTGTGTTCAGTGCTGCTCACTGCTTTGTGCAATATCACATCATGAGTAACACCATCATACGCAGGGTTACATTCCTTTTTCATTACGTTACATTTCTCTACTCATTCTACTGCCCGTTTGCACCTTGTACTGAATGACCATTTGTCACTGTGAACACACAGCACAACAACAAAATGTAACCTCCTCATTTGACCCCTCAGTGAAGGAGTGGTGGCAGTTTTTCTGGCAAAAAGCATCTTGGGGACAGTACCCTGCTGATGAGTATCTCGGAGGTACCTTTACATTTATGACATTAGGGCTCTATGATTTGTGCGGTGTGGAAAACGCGGACGGAATCGCGGAATTCAACAAATCAAATGGAATCCGTTGTAAAACACGGAATGTGGTATAATTGGCTGATATCGGTGTGTGGGCAAAGCAAAGCAAGGGTTTCCAATCAGTTTTGGCCGCTGCAGCCCCCTGTACGTGTTACCTGTTGAGGCGGGACTCAGCTTTCCACACACACAAACGCACAGACACAGAGGGGGAAACGTCAACGGTCAGCTATGGAGAAGAGGCTGAAACACCGACGTCCTCAAAACAATGAGGGAATTGGAGTGTCAGTGCTAAGTTTAGAACAGAACAATACCCACATGATTTTTATGAATCGGGAGAACAACTCTTTTGTAAGTTTTGCCAGCACACGATAGACTGCACCCGCAAGAACACGTGACGACCACTTACAGTCAAACACTCACATCAGAAACGCTTGGTTTTGCATGAAAAAAATGAATGTTTTTTGTTGTTTACAGGTAAATGTTTTACCAAAGCAGGAAATGTTCTGCTGAACCCCCAGCACTTTGCTGAAGTTGAATAACAGTCATTTAATGTGAATTATTTTTCTATTACATTGTTTTTTTTCCCATCCACTCCATAATTAGACACTTTTTAGGTGAATAAATATGATTATAACATAAAACACAGAATTCAGAAGAATAAAAACAGAAAAAACAGAATTCAGGAAAAAACAAAATGGATTTCATAGGGCCCTACAGCACCTCATGCAGGAGCGTGTTGCCAAAAACCATAGTTGCTAACATATTGCTAACTACATTAGTTGCTGAGGTTAGCAACTATGCTTTTGGGAAACACATCCCAGAGTGACTCGGACACGGGGAGAGCATGCAAACTCTACACAGAAAGACCATACGGCCGAGCCGGGGCTCAAACCATGCGTCAATGCAGACTGATGATCAGGTTGGTGTGTGTGTGTGTGGTACAGGACTTACAGGTTTGCAGTGTAGCTTCTGCTTCTTCCGGTGAAGGCGTCCAGCAGGAGGGACAGGACCTGCCAGGGTCGTATTCTCTCAACATGTGATGAAGTTGTGCAGGATTGAGGTGTGGGAACTCGGCTCTAAGTGATGGCCAGGACGCCTAAACACACACACACACACACGCACACACAGGTATTAGTCAACTACTACAGGTAAAAGTCATCACACCATTCATTATTACAGGTTTTACTCTTTTCATTAATCTCCAACACACCCAAATAACCCTGCCCACATACTGTAACATCACAAGCACAATTACCAACACACACAAGCTTTTCCTTATGACGAGGGCTGGACAAGAAATTACAAATAAATATAAACCAACATCTAATCAACGTAATCGTGCCCTTGGTGGTTATTCTGATCATTTTTTAAACAGTTAATATCTAAAGTACTTAATACGTTAATACTCCTCGCCTCCTCTATACAACGTTATGTGTATTTTAAAAATGTTGTTAATATTTAACAATATAGTTTAAGTGTGTGTTTATGTAGTGTCTCCTTAAACCCAGTCTGCCACAACGTGTGTGTTCCCTTTAGTTATTTTAAAATCACAGATATACACTCCTTCATTTGAAACTATAATCCCAGTTTTAACAGCTGAGCATATTTATAGTGCAAACCATCAGTGAAAACAAAACACAAAATTGCTCATTAATCGTAATTGTGATATTGATTTGAGATGTCGTCGTCCAGCCCTGCTTTCATCTACTGCAGGTAAGAAGTAAAAGTCATCACACCGTTCCTTAAAATCCAGCACACACACACTCAAATGAACACACCCCGGTTTTTACCAGCCCCGAGAGAAGGGAGTGAGTGGAAACACAACATTCACACACAAATGCTATTTCTAGCGACTACACAAAACATCATTAAAATGCCGTACGAGACCAAAGCTGCTTTCAACAAATCCATCTGCACTTTTTATTCTCCTTTTGTCCGTGTACCGTAAATGCAAGAAGCCAAATTACAGGGCACAATGTGAAACCACTTGAACATTTCAAACCTATTCATGCCCAAAACCTCTTCCTCAGCACTTCTCTGTAATCAGCCTGCCACACACACACACACACACACACACACACACACGTATTACTATCTTTGTGTATTTTACTTTGAGTGATTACTCATCATTGTGAACACACTGCACCACAACCACACGTGACCTCTGCATCTGACCCATCCATGAAGTACCAAAACAAACCAAAATAAGTGTTCATTAATCATGCTGGAGGTCAAATGTTCCATTAATCGTGAGGAGATGTCGCCCAGCCCATCTGTACTCTCCAGCGGTCAGCACTCAGACAGGCAGCCAATGAGGGAGAGACGTTTAAACACACTCTCATTTTCCACAAAACCTGCACTCTGTCCTGGGTGTGTTGATGAGTGACTCTTTGTTTTGGCTGAGTGACTCTGGGAAATGCTGAAACCTGACAGAACGTAGGAGGAGCGCAGGGAGAGCACTTCAAATGCTTTTGGGCTTGAGTAGGAGTTATAAATCCTGCAACTAGTACAATCTGAGTCATTAACAGAGCTTAACGATTACATCGCATTTAAACACACCGCTATATAAGAAGCAAAAAATAACCATCACAGGCAGGGTCACATTTTTCTAGTGATATGAGACTTATTGGCCAGACTTATTGAAAGTAAGTGAGTGAGTGATTATTTGTCATTGTGAACACAGCACAGCACACAGCGCACCACAACTACATGTGACCTCTGCATTTGACCCATCCGTGAAGGAGCAGTGGGCAGCTAACGAGGGCAGTGTCCGGAGAGCAGTCCTTGGGGACGGTACCCTGCTCATGAGTACCTCAGTGGTAACTTAACCGGCCTTAGATTCGAACCTGTGACCTTCTGATCACGGGGCGAACGCCCTACCGTTACGCCACCAACTGCCCCGATATCTGAAGCTAACAAATGAGGAAGGCGGAGTCGAGTGCGTAAAGACGAGGTATTTTGCTTGATATTATGGTGCATCCCTCTATTTTTCCATTTTCCTTTATTTTAAGCAGTACTAGAGCAGCTCAGCGTCTACAGTCCGGGGTGTTTGACGTGAAGGGATGTGAAGTTAGCACAGTAACACACTGCAAAAAATCAGTGTCAGAAAATAAGAAAAAGAAAAGGATAATAAGACAAAAGGTACCAGAATCAAGCAACATTCTCTGCCAATATACTGAGAAAATGTATCTTGTTAAGATCTCCTAAAACATGAAAAAAAATCTTTCAGTTTTTCCATGTTTTTAGCTTTAATTTTCTTAAAATAAGCAAAGTTGTCATGAATTTCTTAACTCGTAGTGGAGAGCATGAGAAGCGTTCAGTTCTCTTAATTAAATTTCTTATTTCATTTGAAGAAGTTCTTATAATCAGTACATTTATAGATAATTGTAGCCGATGTTTCTTAAAATTAGATTATTTATTTCACACATACAAGTCTAGTCAAGTCAGTTACTCTTAAAATAAAAAAACAAGATGTATTTTTTATTTTTAAGATCTTCTGGCTTGTTAAGATTTCATTTTTTGCAGTGCAGCAGATGGAAATAAAGGGGACAGCGCTTGTGGTTGAGCACGTTTTTGGTGTTGTATATAAAGCTCAGCCTCGAGTCCTGGGTGTGTCGCTCTGAAGCAGCTCACTAGCAGCCGAGCCACACATCTGCTCTTCGTGCTGACCGGTGTACACGCCGATGCAAGTTTAACTCACACGCACACACACACAGTAAGGTGACGTGACGAGGTTCTGACCAACACACAGGTTCTACACTACACGTCTCAGTGTGGCACGGTGATGATACACACCTCATTACCACAACAGCGAGCCTTCTACACTACCTTCAGCTCCATCACAGTAGCAGCTGGGGGTGTGTGATGAAGACTGGATTACACAAGCACATTCACTCTTACTGACGAGGAGGATGAGGAGGAGGAGGACGACCAGAGGGGGAAAGTAACAAATTACATTTACTCACGTTACTGTAATTGAGTAGTTTTTGTGAGTAATTTGTAATTTTCTAAGTAGTTTTTGAAATAGGTCATTTCACTTTTACTCAAGTACATTTTGACCCAAGTATTTTACTTCGCTACATTGGAAACCCCCCATTACCGAGTAAAATATGAAATGTGGGAAGAAAACCAACCCGCCTGACCTGAAGGGAAAATGCGCGGGCGTTGGCGCGGCGTTCCCACTATTTTAATGTAGCCTATCGTTGGATGGCGGCTGGTGCCGAGCAGGAGGTAGTTTGCACATTATACCTCTCGACAGGTTGTAAACGTTATGCAGTTAATCTGTCAACTGTATTTTCTATGAAAGTGTTACCCAGTGTTACCATGGCATCGCTCAGTTGTCGTTAACATGTGAGTGTCCCGGACACTTTGAGTTTGGTTCTGCAGCTTATGCCACTTGTACTTGAAGATGTTTTAGGGGGTGGTCTGAACAAAGTTTGCACATTATACCTCCTAAACGCTGATTAAAAACAACTGGATTGGATTTATGACTAGTACTTTTATTATCAAGTAATTGAAAGTAGCTTTTGCTCAAAGTACATTTTAAATTAAGTACTTTTTTAGAGTAGAATTTAAGCAAAGATACTTCTACGTAATTACAATTTTTCAGTACTTTTTCCACCTCTGATGAGGATGATGAGGAGGAGGAGGAGAACACAGGAATACAGGACAGTAGTACAGGCTCCTCCACTCTTCTCCTCAGTTCTCTCTCTTCTCCCCGTCCTTCTCTCCCTCTTTTCTCCCTCTATTTGTCTTTCTCTCATCAGTCTTTCTCTCTTTTTCTATCTTTCTTTCTCTAGCCCTCTCTTTTTTCTTTCTTTTCCTCTTTTTCCATCTTACCTCCCTCTATTTATCTCTCTATCTGTCTCCCTCTATTTTTTCTCTTTCTTTTTCTACCTCATTCTTTCTCTCTCTCTTTTTTACCATTCTTTTTCTATCTATCCCTTTATCTCTCTACTTTCTTTCTTTCTTCTTCTCTCTTTCTCTCACTCGTTCTCTTTTCCTGTCTCTTTCTCTGTCTTTTTCTCTCTCTTTCCTCCCTTTTTCTTCCACTTCTCTCTTTATTTCCTTCTTTCTCTCTTTTCTACGTCTTTCTTTCACGTTCTCTCTCTCTCTTTCTTTCTCTCTCTCATCTGTCTTTCTCTTTTTCTTTCTCTATCTCTCTCTCTCTTTTTTCTTTCTTTCCCTCTTGTTCCATCTTACCTCCCTGTATTCATTTCTTTTTCTCTTTCTTTCTCTCCCTCTTTCTCTTTCTTTGTTCGTCTCTGTCTTTCTCTTTTTCTACCTCATTCTTTCATATTTTCTCTCTGTCTTTCACTCTTTTTCTATCTTTCTTTCCTTCATCCCCTTTCTTCTTCTTCTACCTCTCTCTCTCTTTCTTTATTTCCTTCTTTCTCTCTCTACTTTCTTTCCTTCTTCCCCTTTCTTCTTCTTCTATCTCTCTCTCTCTTTCTTTATTTCCTTCTTTCTCTCTTTTCCTGTCTCGCTCTCCCTCTTTTTTTCTTTCTTCTCCCTTGCTTTCTCTACCTCATTCTTTCTTTCTCTCTCTCTCTTTCCTCCCTTTTTCTTCTACTTCTCTCTTTCTTTCTTTCTCTCCCTCTGTCTTCCTCTTTCTCTACCTTATTCTTTCTCTCCCTCTTTCTTTTTCTGCTTCTTTCCCTCTTTTTCTAGTTCTTTCTCTCACTCTTTCTCTCTCTATCCTCTTCTCTCTCCCTCTTTTCGTTTGTTGATTTACATTAATGGCATTTAGCAGACGCTGTGATGCAGAGTGACTCCTAGCTACAGGCACCATCACTATGGCTGGAGTAAAGTGAAGAACTCTTCATTAAACTGCCTCTGTATCGCCGGCTCTTTAATTCATCAATATTTACCATATTACTGTATTCACGACGGATTTAAAACATTGTCAGTTTTTGAAAATAAACCTCCTACAATCATTCTGGGCTGAAACGTGAAATACTGCTCAACTGTTTTCACCGAGTCACAGCAGCACGGCAGGGTAAGAGCAGCACCAGGTGATGTTGAGTCACTGCGTTGACCTGTGTGTGTGTGTGTTGAGGTGAAGAACACGAGGCCCAACACGCGCTGCGCTATAAACACCACCATAAACACCAGCGTGATCTCATTTACTGCACCTCCCACCCGCACTAGCAGTCCAGAACGCAGGTGTCACTACTGGGCCGTGATTACCTTACGTCACCAGACGAGGAGTTAGCGCTCGCTTAATTCTGCTGAGTAAAAACACACACACACACAGCAGGAATAAGAACATCAACTCCTCCTCTAAAGCTGCTCGGTAATCACGGCTACACACCGACACTGCTGTAATCTCCCTCACCGATCGTGTCAAACTCGGGTTGTAAATGTCCATTTTGATTCATTTTCGATGAATTGCCCTCCTCCTCCTCCTCCTCCTCGCACATGGGCTGTGTCCCGAGCCGTGTACTACTGCACTTAATAGTATGGTAGGTAAGGTGCTCTTATCATACTCTTCTATGTGGTAGTATGCATCTCAGGAACTAGCCGGGGTTGGAGCTTAACGGCTCTCTACACACTAGGTAGTGCACATGAAGAGACACACACACCCTATTTGACTTGGTACACTACATAGGGTGGGAAGTGACTTTTTCTTCAAATGTTGTGCACTACGCTGGAAATGCTCCGTCCTCGCTCCACTCTGCTTTCACGCTCACTTGACTCGGCGCTGTGTTAGAAATGTCAGAACCATGGTGTGGTTTTTGAGCGTGCAATGGAACTCTGACCAGTAAAATGTCGTGTTTTTACTGCGTTCCTTATTATTTTGTTTTTGGGTTTTATAGTTGCCTGCACTGTGAATATGCTCAACTGCTGAAGCTGCTGCTATGTTCTCATGAGAGTGTGCATTCTAAAATAATTATAACCCAGATGTAGCGTCAGACCGGACGGGTCAAAGTCACATGACAACACACGTGCTAGTATCTTTTTACAGGGATAGAGCATGACCACAGAGTGGGGGAAGTATTAACTCAACATTAAAACAGCTATTAAAATATTAGTATTAAAAAACCAACCCAATTCTGTTAACACAATTTCAAAAACAACTGAAATAGCAGACATGGCAAGATTACATCCATGAGAGGTTGGATTTTGATGAATTTTCAATTAATTGCCCAGCCATATGTAAAGTCAACTTCCTGAAGCATGACAGTTGAGTGAAATCCCAACTTCCAGTTAATTAGAGGAAACAGAAGAAGTAAGGATTGACGTGTCCAGTCACGCTGCTACGAGCCTGCACTGCTTACGCTGCTCGTTACCGCATTGTTCCCTCAGCAGAGGGAGTCTGATGAATAAGTGGAATCGCTCATTACATCACCCTCACAACATCTGGCTTTGCGACTCAGTGGGGAACTATCTACACAACACGCCGCAGCACGCCTGCCCGAGTTTCGTCCTGGTGACGTGTGTTTAAACACAACGTCGGGCTCTTAGTTTTGGCATCTTGATCACTCGAGAAGAGCGCCGTCCCGCAGCGAGCAGAGAGCGCAGCAGTCACCAGGGAATCATAAACATGCGTGGACTGTTGTTATCAGATGGACCGGGGCACTCCGTCACGTTAACATGAACTCGACACCTAAAGCCGACTCTTTTGTTTGTGCAACAGGTTTGCTGAGCGCTGCCCCGGGGCGTGCGGTCACTTCTCTGTTTACAGGCAGTCTCAAGGACTTCGCGCCGGCACTCTAAAATTATAAAACAAACGATCTGAATTGTTCCCATAGTCACATCAAGCAGTGCCAGACGACAACGTGGACTCCTTTGATCCGGCGCAGACTTCTCACTTCAACGCTAAACACAATGGACCTCATTCACAAGCGTCTGCTCGAGTTGTCCCTTCTTTCCGTTTTTAAAATTTGTTTTTAAGAAAGTTGACTTTTGAAAAGCAGGGGTGTAAATCATAAAAGTCGTACGATACAATATACATTCAAAGGATTTAAGGTCTGTCGATATATCACAAAGTCTGATACGATACGATTCCGATTCAATTGAATTTCATGAGCCTTCACTGATGGGTGAAATGCACGGCTCACTTTTCGTTGTTACAGATTTGTGAAGATGCTCGCATGCCCTCAAATCACAAATGTGACGGCTTTGTGAAGAACAATCGACCGCGCAGTAAAGCGCTGAAATTTGAGCTCCAAAACAGACGGAAAAGTCTCACGAACGAGTGCACACATCAAAAACATGTACACAAGCAGACCACACCGCTGTAGACCACACGTTTTAGAGTTGGAACAAAGATTCTAGCACAAAATATGTACGAGTAGCGGTTAAAACGTGTGTGGCATAAAAATTGTTACTGCTCACCGCAAACACACGATAATAAAACACTGGTGAATGTCAGAATCTTCATGAAACACGCAACACATTTCTTCTTAAGAACGAGGCCCAATCACCAGTCTGATGGGTCTTTCAACAAATCCTTCAGCATTCCAGGCGTAGTGCAGGGATTAGAGCAGGTTCACATGAGTGAAAATCTGGGGTAATACCCAAATCGTATTGAGAGTGGGGTCTGACCTGGATTAGGGTCTCCTTCGGAGTGGCCAGCAGGTTGACGGCTGACGAGAGTTTCTGGAAAAACTCAGCGGCCAGCTCTCCGAGCCCCACCGACTGGGTCCAGTCCATCAGCAGGTCCAGGTTGGCCCGGATCTGAACCCCTCTGGACCACTGATAAAACCCACCTCCAGAACCTTGAAAAGAAGAATCAAAACCAACCCGGTTCTCATCTTCCAGCCTTTCACTTCAGCAGTTTCATACATGCTTTTACACGGAGATAAAATACGCAGAGCTACAGAACAGCCGTGTGCATTCTGATGACAACTGTACAATAAACTCACTATGGATGCACGATATGGGAATTATTGGCCGATGCCGATGCCGATGCCGATAAATGAGGAAGGCACAGCACGACCAGAATCTTGGCACGAAAATAACACCATAACTCTGACATTTCTAACACAGTACCAAGCCCTATGTAGTGTATCAAGTCAATTAGAGTGTGTGTGACTCTCCAAGTGCGCTACCTAGTGTGTAGAGAGCCGTTAAGCTACAACCCCGGCTATTTCCTGAGATGCATACTACCACATAGAAGAGTATGATAAGAGCACCTTACCTACCATACTATTAAGTGCAGTAGTACACGACTCGGGACACAGCCCACGTGTGAGCTCACATTCACTAAGTGACGCAAACACAATTTAGTTAATGAAACATCACGTGTGCAGCAGAGTTGAGTGCATAAAGAGGAGGAATTTTGCTGGTGAACGTTCCACTGTGTTGCTCAGAATTTTGGCACAAAATAACACCATGCATTTTAAAACAGAAGGCGCGGGCCGCATAAAATCCCACCTCGGACTGTGGACATGCCCGACACAAGCAAGTTCAAAAAGGATTTATCGGCCGATTCTGATATTATCGTGCATCCCTACTTTTAACTAATGCTACAAAACTGCCCAAGAAATGTGACAGGAATGTATTCAGCTCCTCTGCTTCTGAAGCACCGACCTCTCTCCATGAGGATGTTGAAGAGCGAGGCGTTGGTGAAGAAGAAGAGGTAAGCTAGCAGCTGTGAGCTGATGTCTGCGTGCACTTGGAATATGTTGAGCAGCTGCAGCGCCTCCTTCAGAACGTCTAGGATGTCGCCGACTCCAGCCGGCATCCGCAGCTTCCCGCTCTCCGAAAACGGGTTGCTGTCCAAGAGCCCGGGAAGCACTGTGTATAAACACTGAGGAAAGAGGGAGGAAAGTGAGACTGATTTACTTCATATAACTACATAATTTATGAGATATAGCCATTTCTTATCCTGTGTGCACTCAACGCTGCTTACACATGCACACAGGTTTATCAATATCAATGCCATTAACAATTCTGCCCATCAATCCAATTCTTTATCAATTCTCTTATCGATTTCGGAGTAGTTTTCTGGGTGTGAATAAAGTAGTTCTGCACAGCCTTCCACAGCAATAAACACCATACATCAACACATTCATATTAATAATGATATTAGAGTTGTTATTGTGCAGAGACATTCTACGGTTTAGTTTATGAAGAACAATAAGGTTAGTGCAGGTGGAAACACTTCTTTATCCATCTGGAATCCATTCTGTATATAGAATAAAATTATTTCATAACAAATCATGCATTGTTCTGTGTTTATTTTTTACTCTAACATTATAGAATGTAATAAAATATCTGAATAATGGAAAATGAAGAAATACTGAAGTTTTGGTTATTTTTTAACATTTGGACTCATTTTGGCCTATAACTCATTTTTGACTCATTTCTGGGAGAGAAGTACATTTTTGTCATGAGGGCGTTCCATATAAGAGCTGCAGCACAATAGCGCTGTGGACGCGCGTCGGGAATAAATAAATATCACGTAAATGTCTGTACTGTGAGTAGAACGCTGCTGGTTGTTGTTTATCAGCTAAAATAGAAGTTTTGTCTGTAATAAATGGGAAGATTGAACTGAACTGGAAGGTTTTAGTGAATGTTGGACTTCCCTGTGAGAGTCACTTATGCTCATGATTCCTCGTGGTTGAAGGTCAAGTCGCAGAGAGTGTGACGTAATGAACCGCGACGCAAAACTTAGGGTAAGGCTGAAAACCTTGTGCTGGGAAATGAGAGAATCGTTAAGAAGAATCCGTAACGTTGTACAATTCTGATGGAACTGATCAATTGGAACTGGTTCTGAGTCGGACCCCTACACTTTTCCCACCCCTACACTTGAAACACTCTGTGCGTTCATATGAAACACCAAAGTGCCCCATGTCGCCCACGTTTTTACACAATCGACAGTAAAACACCTGCTGTCCGGACTGACTACGGACATGGTGCATTCGGACAGGACTAAAACCACCGAGTAGCTCTGGTAACAATCCCTTAAACCCCACATCCTAATGTTAAGCTAATCCCGTCCTAATAGCCCTTCATTGTCTGTATGAGGTCACAGGAAACAAGGCACAAGACACAGACGTCTGGATTCGGGCTCTGGAAAACGTCTCGGACACCGAAATCTATTGTTACTACACTGAACCGAGCGGCTTGGGAATCACCAGATAAGTCACCTCTCCAAGCTGCACTGGTGCGTCCTACTGATAACTGTAAAAGCCGTGAGGAGAGTGGAGCAAGTCAAGATTTTGGAGCTGCCTCCATTTTATCATGAAGCACAGCAACGACTCTAAACTATGCAGGACTGAATGAAGTTCCTGTGAAAGAGGAAGGACTCACAGCATACAGGAAACGTGACAGGAAACTCTGTGTTTAAACACATGGCAGGTCTGACTTGTACCCGAGACACACGAGACACAAGAGTCGTTCCTGGGAACATTGCGCCTTTCTTTTACCACAATCAGTTAAAAAAAGAATAAATTAGAAAATGTTACAAATCTGTGTTTACGAGTGGACTTTAAAACACAAGCAGACTGTAGCAGAGCTGAAAATACTTTAAATAGAACACTATTACCAGCAGATATGACACGATACCACTTTTTATATCCGATACCGAAAATGTGGATATCTGCTGATACAAATCAAATACAGTAGCTGAGTCTTTTTTAAAAAGAAAACAATGCTTTTAAAAATGTTTGAATACATGACTGGGATTATTCTGTATTGATATTCAGAACCTCTAATCAATACAATCTTGACCATGTCACTTATTTCAATTTTTACAATTCTGTAGTGGGGCGGCACGGTGGCGCAGTGGTCTGGGTTCGAACCCCGGGGACGGCCATAGGGCCCTTCTGCGTGGAGTTTGCATGCTCTCCCCGTGTTCACGTGGGTTTTCTCTGGGTGCTCCGGTTTCCTCCCACAGTCCAAAGGCATGCGATATAGGTTGACTGGTGACTCTAAATTGGCCCCATAAGGTGTGACTATGAGTGTGTGTGCCCTGCGGTGTGTTGGCGCCTACCCAGGGTTGGTCCCCACCTTGCGCCCGTTGGTTTCTGGGATAAGCTCCAGTCTCCCGCGACCCCAGTTGGGATGAAGCGGTTCGGAAAATGAATGGACGAATGAATGAATTCTGAAGTGCGTCTTTACAAACATACTAGTACACAAATAATTAACCCCACAGGTTTAAACAGCTACACGTGACATGTACGCACTGAGAGGTACAACTATAAATATACTGCAAGGTCGTATGCAGTAAATAAAGAGATCAGTTGATGTGAAATGTCAAGCTGATGAAGCAGCGTTTTGTTAGGAATGTAGTGAAATAAGACTTTGACTAGCAGAACCCTGAATCAGACTTTTACCTAGCGATCAGACAGGTCTGATATCGATATCTCTTACTGCGCGCAGCTGAATTCTAATTCTTATTTTTTCAACAGAAAGCTAGGAAGTGCTTTCAATGATCAAAAGAGCACGTGACCCCGCGACTGTGACTCAAACAACCGAGTATGAACCGTGCCATGTGACATGATACAGTGCACGAGGTGAGCACAACCTCAATTCCAGATTAGTACAGATTAAAGGAGAAGTGAAACACCGTCGGGAGCAACATGAACATGTTTAATAATGAAGAATGAACTTGCGTAACTGCGGGGAACGTTATTTACGAGAAAAGCTATCACACGTCAATATGTTACACGAGGGATTTGGAAGAAGTGCAGAATGTTGTGGGTTTGTTGCATTTGGTGTTGTCGGTCCGTAAGTACGGAATGTTGTGGGTTTGTTGCGTTTGGCGTTGTTGGTCCGTACATACGGAATGTTGTGGGTTTGTTGTGTTTGTGCGATCTTGGACTGCTGATGACATAAAGAGTGTGTTCCATTCCCCAGACAAAGGTTATAACCCCTACCCCTTGTGACCGTTCTGACCGTTCACCTCCAAAGTAAGGCCACTCCAAATCTAGGTGCAGGGCTGAAAGGGGGAACTGGGATTAAGGCTTAGACGTGAAACATTGTGGGAGCGCTCCAAAAACACAAAGCTCGCTGGACGTTTCTCTCTGCGCTGGTTGTTGTGGTGACGACAGCAGCCCTCTTCCTGGACAGGAAACAGACGGAGTGCTGGTGCTTTTACCGCTCCGGCTCCACGTTTTTGGGACGTGGTTTCTTTCCTGCTGGCTGAAAATCAGGCGGCTGCTGGTCACTCCGTCCTTCCTGCTCACTCCAGCGTCCAGCTCACTCCTCTCACCAACATTACACTACACACTGCTCGGGGCAGAACGACTCGACGTGTGTAATAGATATATACAAATCATTTTAAGCAAAATGTCATGAGTTTCATTGTCATATGCAGTATATCCATCTATCACTTATGGTTGGTGTCGAGTTGCAGAGCCTGAGAAAAAATGCAGGACTCATCAGCTTGTTTTCCAGTTCTTGGAAGCAGAAGGACAAACCGTCACACGCCCACAAGCAGACGTTACAGAGAAAATCAGTGTTTGCAGCTCTGTGTTATGACTTTCCTCTGCTGTGTTCAGTGATTGTGAAGAATGGTGTTTACACTACAGTGTCCTGTTTCAGATATTTTGCCCGCAGTGTGCAGATCACTCTCCTGTCAGGTCTACACGTGAAGGCCTGTGGTGAACTGGGCAAATATTCCGATACTGAGGATTTGGCTCAGGAAAAGGTTGAGAAAGACAATATGGTCAAAATTAGGGACGCACCGTTCTGATCGGGACGTGGATCGGGTATCGCTAGGCTTCGAGCTGATCTACGGAGCAGATCTGCAGACTGTAGGTTTTTCTATGTTTGCGTATGTCTCGCGTTTGTGGCGATATTGTGTGGAACGCCATCATGCCAAACAACACTCATGTGGAACACAATCATGTCAAAAAAGTAGTTCTCTCGCAGAAATGAGTCTAAATCCCTAATAATAATTAAAAAGTAAAAAGATATATAGTTTTGGAATATACTGTATATATATATATATATATATGTTGGTATTGGATCGTAACTGAAAAAATGTGGATCGGCCCATCCCTAGTCAAAATATTAAAATATTATATTAAATATTGTTTTCCTACATTATCCTCAATCTTGATATTTATTAAGAAACAGAATTTCACACTCTTCTTGCAGTTTCTACTGACCAGCCGGGGCTGTGCAACATTGGCTAGTTTTAGGGAAAGAGAGAGAGAGAGACTTACTTTAGTAAGGTAGTAAACAGTTTGCTGGAAGGTGAACATGATGACTTCCTCCAGGACAGTCATGGCCTCCTCACTGGCGTTACGAGTCGAGACGATCTGAGAATTTAACACGTCTGCAAAGGAAACAACATTGGGCCTCATTCAACAACTTCTGCTGTTTCTCACATTTGTTTGGACGTGTGGAACTGAAGAAAACTCAAAAGCAAATGTTTTGCTCAAAACGTCAAAAATGACTGAATTGTTACATTGAATTGTTTGCTCAAATCTCAAATACAACATTTATTTCTGGCATGTTGTGGAACAACCCCAGCGCACCTTGACCCTCCTGCTGCTCGTCGTGCTGTGTCCAGGGCAGCAGCTTGGGCACCTCGTGCTGGATGAAGTGCAGCAGCTCGATGGAGTTTGCCATCCACAGCAACAGAGGTTGCAGACCGGGCACCAGCTCATCCACGCTGAACACACACAACTCCTCCGCCTCGGGCCTGCTGAGGCACGCCAACATACACACACTTCATAAAACGACAGTAAATTCTCGCTGACCAATTCAATCCCCATTGGGTCATTAGAAGAGAAGAGAAAGTGAAAGTGAGTGATTATTAGTCACTGTGAACACACCACAGCACACAGTGCACCACAACCAAATGTGACCGCTGCATCTGACCCATCTGTGAAGGAGCAGCTTTTTGGCAGCTCCCGGGGAGCAGTGCTTGGGGACAGTTCCTTGCTCATGAGTACCTCAGTGATAACTTTACTGGTCTGGGATTCGAACCTGCAACCTTCTCATCACAGGGGTCAACCGATTATCAGGCGCTGATATTAGACATGTTGCTGATTATCAGTATCTGTGTTTAATTTTGATCATCACTGATATTAAGTAACTACAAGGTGCTACTGTGGCTCGACTGTCGTCTCTTCTCTCTGTGTCGTTGGCTCTCGACTCATTGTTTCATTTAACGTCCTGCCCACAACAGTCTCTGATTGGCTGTATGTCACACCAGTAGTAGCCAATCAGCACTGAAGCCTTGCCGTCACTCTCACCACACTCACACTGAGCTTGAAGTTGGTGTTTGTAAATGACAAATTTTTGATAGAGATTGTTTTTATTTGCATATTGGTCCCGTTAACTAGCAAAAATCAAGTAAAAGTGAAAGTAAAAGAAAGTAAAACAGAAAAGTTCTCACGAGTCTGGCTGGAGGGCGGCGAGCTCTTTTGTTCTTTCCTGCGAGGGAGAGGAAGGAAAACAAACGTTGGCGTTAAAGATAATTCTCCCGGAGTGCCGAAGCCGTTCTGACAACCATCACATCCACCGCGGTAGTTTGTAGTTTGTCACTCACCCACATGGTGAGCTGGATGAGGCTGGCGATGCGCAGCAGCAGTTTGCGGAAGTGCTCCATCTCGAAGCTGCTGGCAGAGTGCTGGATGCACAGACCGAGCAGGAAGGCCGGGACCAGTGTGGACTCATCGTGTTCCAGAGGTTCCGCCATGGAGAGGATCTTCTCCAGCACCTGCTCCTCCTGAAGGTGGCGGTGTAAATCATCTCATCACGACACTACATTACATCCATTAAACAGACATTCATCACCTGCCGACATCGCAAGGTCTGCTAAGATACGATTCTGAGTTCAGTCAACGATGTTAGGGATGCACGATATGGGAATTGCTGGCCGATGCTGTTTTCCGATATTTTCATGCTTATATGTGACCCTCTTCTCTCAAATTTTCAAAATTAAGGTATTATGTTTTCATGAAAGGGCATAAATCAAAGCATTCACAGCCACACGGATAGCCTACCTGCGTTAGGTTAACTGAACTCGGGAGACGAAGATGGATTCCGGAGAAATATCTTCACGCTAGTCTACGAGTGGATTTACTGTAAATATTGAAGTAGAACGGTCAAAACAGAAACTTTTAACATTCTGCTGGAATTGAATTCCTCACCTCAAGAAAGTCATGTTTTTAGGATGGAAAGGGTAAGTTTTTCAGTGAAATTTATTCACAACAGTACAGTATAGACCTTCCACTGCTGATTCCGATACTGAAGCTGATAATTGAGGAAGGCAGAGTGAAGCAAACACAGTTTAGTTAGTTAAACATGTTTCACGTGTGCAGCAGAGTTGAGCATAAAGACAAGGGATTTTGCTGGTGAACGTTCCACTGTGTTGCTCAGAATTTTGGTACAAAATAACACCAAACATTTTAAGACAGACGGCGTGGGCCGTAAAAATCCCACCTCGGACTTTGGACATGCCTGACCCAAGCGCTACATTTCCCACGTACAATAAATGCAGCCTCAAATATCAGCTGAAAATATTGAGCAAATCTAAGCATCGGTCCAAAGCAATTATCGGTCGATTCCAATATTATTGTGCATCCCTAGTCAATATGAGACGATATTATCCCAATCATAATCACAATCAGCAACTAAACCAGATTAAATTATTTGTTGGACTTCATCATTCTATGTATTATAATCATTTATTTTAACAAGTGTTACTATTTTTCTTTTCTTTATGTTTCCTTCTGCAAAGACAATTTAATTTCTCTCTGTCCTGGAATCAGTAAAGTTATCTATCCACATTTATGTAAATATCACATTTTTATTCCTGATCTTAACCAGAAATTTAAATGAAAAGAATCTTATTCTTTAATTAAAATAGGCCCTGTTGAATATAAAGTGATGTTACAATATGTATCTCATCAACATTTTCCATTTTGGATCAATGCTCAGGGCAATGCGAGGTATCATCACAGCCCTACCTGATGCAGCTGGTAGCAAACGGAGAGCGTTCTTCCCTCCGGGTCTCTCCAGCGAGACGCCGCTCTCCTCCCCGTCCTCAGGGGGACGCCGCAGCTTTTACAGGGCGTGTCTGAAGAGGCCGGGCAGATTGCGGTCATCCACGAGGGCGCCTGCTGACCAGCGGGGGCGGACGGGTCCTTAAACATGAACAAGTAGTGCTCTCCGAGGCCCACCAGGTCCCCCGGGGTCAGCTCGGCCTCCTCCTTTACCGGGACGCCGTTGCAGGTGACGGGGGCTCTGAGGAGGGGGCGCAGAAGGGTCGCGGTCCTCCTGCCGCTTTCGGGACTGGGAACGTCCACTCGTCTCACGCGGCAGTGTCGAGGGGAAACGTCGGGAGCGTAGAGGGGCACGTCAACCTTTAAAAGCTCCTCCTCGTCATTGTCATCACAGTGTGCAGCGTAACGACCGAAAACGCAGCTGTTGCCGCTCATCAGGTAGATCAAGAAGTCCTGCGGGGAATCGAGCAGAAAACACATTAATATAGTTCTTCTCTTTCTTGGACGTGCTGAAGTAGGAAGTGCTGTGGTGTCTGAGGTCATTCTTAAATTGAAGCCGTTTTGGGTGTGGTGGACTTGGGACAGCGTTTATGTGCCAGGCAGCATGAATCACCGACACTGTTAACGGCTGTGACAGAACTGCAGTATTTATGAACATAAGGAGCATTGTGCTAAAAACTTCATTGTAACTCTAAAACGTGTGGCCTACAGCGGTATGTGCTGCTTGTAAACATGTTTTTGATACGTGCACTCGTTTGTGAGTTCTGTCCATCATTTGGTCCGTTTTCCCCCATAAACTAACATGGAGCTCAAATTTCAACACTTTACTGCATGGCCCCCGTTCTTCACAAAGCCACCAAATTCAACGTGATGTGAGGGCTCATGAGCCTCTTCACATATCTGTGACCGTCATGACCCGCACTCGTCCTTTTCATCCTCTTTTTCCGTTGTTTATTTTCCCCATAGGAACCCATTCATTTTCCCCCATTAAGAAGACCGTATATCTTCCAATAGTAGCCCCGGCGTTTATTCAAAAACTTATTCAGACGGCCGGGCGTTTAAGAGAAACCGGCGGTTTTTGGAGACCGGCTATTATTCGCCTCACGGACGGAATGGTGATGGGTAAACGGGGTTCATTTGGCAGTGAAATACGGTATAGTACCGTATTTACGACCACAAAATGTAGGCAACAACACCGGATGAACATTTTAGGATTTAATGAAATTATCAGTACAACAGTACGGTATCATTAAAGCAGTATACAGTACTACCGTAAGCATGAAAAACAGGTATGGTAGATGTCAACTGAACTTTCTTGCCAATGATGCCACCAGCACTGGCCTGCACCAGTCCGAATTTCGCACGGAAGCGCTCATCAGCCCGACAAGGAGGAAGAGGGCGCAGCGTTTTTCACGTGATCTTTTACTACAGACCGGCACTTAAAGGAGACCGGCTACTATTGGAGACCGGCGTCTATTTGTCGCAACATCTCTTCAAACCCGGCGTTTATTGGAAACGGGCGTCAATAAGAGACGGGCTACTATTGGAAGATATACGGTACGTTCGATTTGGAAGTGGAAAGCTGTTTTCACACGACAGTCACCACGGTTCTTATGCTGCCTCAGTTTCCACCCGCCCTTCTCTTTTTCTTATTTTAATCATCCCTCCTTCTTCCCCATTTTCTTCAACGCATGTTAATGTAATTCTTTCTACTCGTCCAGTTTTCATGTCATGGCTACAAAACTTGAGCAATCACACTGGTGTTTTCTTGTGGAAATGCAGCTCTAGTTCAAACAGCCTGTGTTTTAAAACATGAGCATGTACTTTTATACATTAGGGCGGGGAAATTAATCAAAAATTAATCACAACTGATACTCACATACTTGTTAATGAACTATGAGGGCAAAAAGACTAACAAAACACAACTTTACATTAATCATAATCAGGATTAAATCTTTAATTAATCATGATATTGATCTGAGGTGGTATTGTCCAGCCCTACTGTGTCCTGGAAAGCAGAGGTCAATACGACATCATCATTGTGCTGCTTTATTTGTTCTTAAAGTCTCCGTTCTATTTTTACCAGGCAATTCATGGAACCATTAAGGTGCTTCTTATCTAACCACCCACATCGATTTTACTGTGAGTCATCTTCCACCCCATTTTCCTCCTTTTAATAAAAAGAATAAATAGAATTTCATTCAGAAACAACTAGTAGCAGTGGTAATCTCTAAAATCAGCTTAATCCCTTCCCAGGCTCTGACTATGGCGTAATGACTAATCAAAATCTCCAACTAATCACTTTTACATTAAGTAGCTCGTCTAATCCAAAACTTCGCTGCTTACTCAATTTATAATTAATAGTACCTAGAAAAGTCATAAATCTTGACGCAACATGAGGCATAAAAGGCATAAATCTTGAGTCATGTATTTAGTGCATACAGACTGTCTGATTTACAATTTGTTGCTCTTACGATGACTACGGCGATACGACAAAATTCTACAAATATTTTAAGTTTGCATACAGCAGCATATGCGGTACGACATTTGTGAGATGTCTCACCCTCACCGGCGATGGACAGAGTTCAGTTATCTTGCCCTTGGAGCATGTACTTTTTCTGTCGTTTCAAAGCCCAATGTCAGTGGAAAAAGTTTGTCTTCCAAACGCCCAGATATGTCTCCTGCTGGTAGTTACAATGGGGTCGGCAGAAAACAAAATCTCCATCGTAAGTCAGAATTACATTCTAATTGTGGAGGAAACGTACTGGAATGACTACAATAAAGAGCAAACGACACACTGTAGAACAGGAACACGTTCAAAATGATTACAGCCTCGCTCTGCCTCAGCTGACCTCAGCATAAGCAGCGTTACCTGTGCAGAATTCCCGTAGCGAGGTTTGTCATCATCCCTGTGGAATGTTAACTCCTGTTTACAGTACCGTCAGCCGTCATACAATAATCATATACGCACAAGCATAACAAGCACTTTATTGCTTTCGCTGTAGCAGGAAGTGCTGATTCTGAGTTTCTCCCGGGAGCAAGGTCAACTCGTTTTAGTCTGCTTTACACTGATTATACCACACGTTAATAAAGCTGGTTTAAATTGGCTTCACGACTGTGTCCTTTTTCACCGCTAAACGCAGCATTTTAATGCTAATGTTCCACGTTGGTGTGATATTGGTGCTAAACCAAGCTACAAACTCCACCATGTTGATAGGATAGTGATCAGAACAAGCAAGACAACACACCACAAGAACAAAAGTCGATCAAATCCCACCATTCTAGTGTTTAATGTGCTGAACTACACCAGGTCTTACTGGAGATCTCACTGTTCCTGATGCTTCTAGTGCTGCAGTGTTAGGGAGCGTCACTAAATCACACAGCTGTGTTTAAACTAATCCATTATACAGAGTCTCCTCAGTCTCCTCCTCACACAGACATGTACTGATTATTAATCACACACCGATATCAGATCAACATAGACACAGAGCACAGGTATAGGTATTGGGGCTGAATACACTAAGTACACTGTAAAAAATGATTATGCATTTTAACATGCCTCTCTCATTTGTTTAAAACAATAATTGTGAGTTTTTTTAATCAGTTGACATAGCTGAATGTGACTAGAAAAAGGCTGAAAACACTCCTGAGACCAATCAATCAGACAAAGGTAGCTACTCAAAGCTGATGAAATTTGATCTGTGTAAAAAGTGTATAAATGTCAGTGTATAGAGGGTGTTCTGCTTTCTCTTAACCATTCAGGATGGGCTGCTAAACAAAGCACAAGTATCGGTATTGGAACTGAAAAAGGTGGATCGGTGCGTCCCTATTTTGTGATGTTAAAAATGTTACACCATTTTTGCTCTGGAGAGCACTATTTAAGTGACTTTAACTGACTATTCGCCATTGTGAACACAGCACAGCACACAGTGCACCAAAACCAAAGGAGAGCTGTTTTTAAGCTATCTGTGAAGGAACCAGTCTGGGATTTGAACCAGCGATCTTGCGATCACGGGGCGCACTCCCTAACCGTTACACTAACAACTGCCCCAGTCGGCGTGTAGTAAACTAACTCCTGCTGCGTTTGACACAGGTCAGGCTGTTTATTTTCCCAGTTCAGCACACACCCTCACCGTCCGGCCCCCAAACACACACACACACCCGCATTCACCACGCAAAGCAAACACAGCGCTCGCAGCTTCCTGCTACTGGAAATGTGGCTCTGCCGTCCACAAACTGTCTTCTGATATGAAAAGGGAAAGTTCTGTAAACAAATTAATCAGCAGGAAAAGCGCCAACTTCAACAAAGAAGGTTAAGATTATAGGATGAAGTAACCTCTTCCTTATTGGCAAAGAGACTGTGTGTGTGTGTGTGTGTGTGCGCAGGTTTAGTGGTGGGAACAAAATGTGTGTACACACACACACACACACACAGCATACTCAGCGTAACACCTAACAGGTACTGAACATTCCTTTGGTGGTTTCTGTCGGAAGACGTGGCAGGAAACTTGGCTGGCGTGTGGCAGGGCTGGACGAGATCACCTCAAATCAATATCATGAAAAAGTGAAGCTATAACTTGATTATTTCATCAAGATTAATTAGCATTTGGGCTTTATTTTTATTTGTTTTTGCTCTCAGAGTTGTGCTGTCAACATAATCAAAGTTGGAATATGTATTCTAATGAAAATTCTAGGGATGCACGTTAATATCGGAAGTGGATGATAATCGCCTGATCTTTTCAGCTGATACTTGATGATGCATCTATTGTACGTGGGAAAGGTAGCGCTTGTGCCAGGTATGTCCAAAGTCCGAGGTGGGATTTTATACGGCCCACGTCTTCTGTCTTAAGAGCAAAAATTGTATCTCTATGATTTTTAAAGAATTATAGCACACACAGATGTTGTGGCAGGCTGGACGGGGCGGAGACGTACAGTGAAGAGTATTAAGAGAATTATTAATGGACAATGGCAAGCTTAAGTCGATTAGCGGTTCTAAATGTCGGATTTCGATTAATTTTTGATGGTTTGCCCAGCCCTAGCGTGTGAACCGTGATCCTGGCAGCTGCTACGTCGACTCAAATCTGATCTTGCCACCCGAAAGCGTCTGGCCACCTCTCTCTCTCTCTCTCTCTCTCTCTCTCTCTCTCTCTGGACACCAATCCACTTATCCAGGTCTAATCCAGCATGAAACTTCCTCCCCCAAAAGCCTGCCACGTACACACACCAAACGCCGCGGAGGCTGCCGGCAGAGCGGTGACACCTGAGGACAATCTCTACCAGATTAAACTTGTAAGTTCAATTAAAGGTATTAAGCGTCTGACAACAACGTGGAGTACGTTTGGAGACGCTTCCTGCTGTTTAGGAGGCTGGGAGGGAAAAATAACACCCTCCTTGACCTTGCGGGACTGGCGATTAACGCCAATCACCTGATATTTCTCAGACGCTCGTATCCCGAGTGTTTCGTGCGCCCTAACTTCCCCAGCCAACCTCCTGTTAGGGCTGCACAATTAATCGTAATAAAATCGATTCACACCTCCATGCGATGTCATTTCTAAATAACAACCAGTCCCTCCAGATTTCTTGGGCCTGTTTTGAGATGGTTGTGTCCTAAAATGCCTGATTTTACAGCAGCTTTTCTAACAAACTGTGATGAAAGTTACGCCGTTTGTAGGCATTTTATCAAAGTCTATGTTACCAAAAAAAGTAGCGATTTTGTTCCATTTTATAATGATCCTTAAAATGAAGGGAACAAAACCACTTTTTTTTTTTTAATAAACATCCCGCGAGCAAAAACGCTTGCTGAACTTGGTGCCGTGTTAGAAATGTCAGAGTCGTGTCTGTTCACTACATTGGACCATGCATTTCCACAAGGAAACACCAGTGCGATGCTCAAGTTTTGTAACTGTGACATGAAAACTGTCCGAGTAGAAAGCCTTGGGGAACCGGGAAGAAGGAGGGATGATTTCAGTAAGTAAAAGAAGAGTGCGGGTGGAAACAGATGCAGATGTGTGTTCAGTGAGCTCTGAGGTGGCACAAGAACCGCGTTGACTGTCGCGTGAAAACAGCTTTCTCAAATCCCATGTGTTCTTAATGAGAGAAAATGAATGGGACCCTATCGGAAAAATAAACGACAGAATAAAAAGGATGAAAAAGACGAGTGCGGGTCACGACAGATATGCGAAGAGGCTCATGGACCCTCGAATCATGTCGAATTTGGTGGCTTTGTGAGGAACAGTGTTGAAATTTGAGCTCCACGTTAGTGTATGGGGAAAAAATGGACGGAAAAATGGACAGAACGAGTGCATGTATAAAAAACATGTTTAGAAGCAACACACACCGCTACAGACCACAAGTTTTAGAACTGGAAGAAAGTCTCTAGCACAAAAACTGTAGGAGGAGCAGCGGTCAGAAAAAAGTGTGCGGAATAAAGCATTTGGTGTAAAGCGTCTGTGAAGTAATTAAGCACCGCTGCAAGATAACCCGGAGAGGAAGCTGCTCACCTGTTTGAGGCTGAACCCTTGTAGGAGGAGGAAGTATGGGAACTCGAAGGGCGGATGGATGGAGTAGTGCGTGTTGTTGTCATCGCTGCTCTCCGTTTCCTCCTTCTCGGAGCCGAGGCGCTGCTTTTCCGCGTCAGCCTCGGCCTCCGGCTCCTCCTGCAGCGCTCCTCTTCTTCCTCCTTTATTCGTCTTCCCCGCCTCCTTACTCACAGTGGAGAGATCCATATCGCTCAGACTCCTCCAGATGCCCAAAACGTCCATCGCTCCATCGCTCCCGTCCACGAAGAGAGAGGTGACCCGAGAACGCACCTTCTGCAGCTTCCGCACCTGAGCGTTCAGGCCTGAGGACCGAGACAGACAAGGGAGGTGAGGAAATGATGGAGCGTGATGGAGTGAAAAAACGAACAGAAATAAAGTCTTGTGCGGCAGCGTGCTAGGGTATATTTATTACTGGTGTGGGAGGGAGGAGAATCCTGAGAAACAAGTCCCAAATTCCAAGATTAAAGTTGTAAATTTAGAGGAGATAAAACTCAAATAATCTTCAACACTCAAAAAAAAGTCATCTTAGAGTGAGGTTAGGTTTTTACTCATTAATTTACAACATCCCAATGTCAGAGAATATCCCATTTTTGTGTTTTGAAGTTCAGAGGTTTGCACCTTTTCTCGCAAATTTATGAGTGAAATGTATGAAAATATCTAACTTTTTTCTCATAAATTTATGGTTTTACTCTCAGAATTTCTGACTTTTGATTTTGGAATTTTACCTTCTCCCTCAGCTCCAAATATTATTATCATTTCAATTATAATGACCCTGATACAGCATCAAACTTTTTGTGACCATGCAGAACCAAAACAGATATTAAAAGACACTTTCATTTGGATTTGAAATTTAATTAGAGGATATGAATGTTGTTTTGATTAATATTGGGTAATTGCCGAACCCTATGTCAAATGATATTTTATTTGTTTTGGTAGACTGATATGAATGGATTCAGCAAAGGCTCCTGAATTTATTCGAACTGAAATCGTATTGGAGCGGACTTTGTGACATCGGTAGACATTGTTGTCCATTCAACAGATACAATATCATCTCGTGATGAAACTGAATTTACACCTCTATAAAACACGCAGACAAACCCTCCTTATAACGTAGAACTTTAAAAAGATTCAACTTTCCTGCTGATATCAACAAGACAATGAACCGTTGTCCTCTGAATCGTATCATAATGAAACTTGTGATTCACATCCATAATGATGATAATAATAATAAAAGACTGAACAGCGGGATATCCGGAGAAGGAGAGCGGTTCACTTCCCCCATCGCTGCTTGAAGCTGACATAACTCAAAAGCAGTTGACGCTGTGGGCCATTAAGCACTGTGGAATGTTCAGAGGGACAAACTTTCAAACCCTTTCTCAGCTCAGTGGCCGTTATCAGCCGTGGAAGTGGGCGTCTGTCCCCATTGTTCTGGCCGGAGCGAGAACTTGCTGGTGTCGACCGAGACTCCCTGGTTCCAACTCAACTCCACCGGGGAACCCTGAGAGGGAGCGCTAGCCAAAATCCACATTCTCCAGAGCACAGGAAACAAGTTGTGAAGGAAAGAAAAACAGCCACGAGGCCACAACGTGCTGGAGGTGCACTGCTCAACTGGAAAATCCCAAGGTGAAGAACGGAAATCAAACTGAAATCATTTTAACTAGGCCCTAGGGAACCAGAGATACACCGATCCAACTTTTTCAGCTCCGATACTGATGCTGATACTTTGGGTATGGGCTGATCCCGAGTATCGATCCGATACCAGATCTTGATGAATAATTTGTGTATTTCTCAGTGAGGAGGACACAGAGATTTTTCTGTTCTGTTTAACTAAAACAATGTCATAATCACACACCCATATGTATATACTATATTATTTATTATTAAAATAAAATTTCATTATTCTTTTAAACAGTTGTGTAATTCAGTGACGCTCCCTAATCCTGCGGCGCTAAAACCATCAGGAACACAGAAATTGTGAGTGAGAGCTGGTGTCGTTAAGGAAATTAGACAGTATAATGGTGTGATGTGCTTTTGGGCTTCTAGTGTGTTGATAAATAATTTAGCCTATACATATGGGTGTGTAATTGTTAAAAATTGCTAAATTTTCCTTAAACACAACAGAATAATCCCCAGCAAACAACACAAGCAAAAACAAAATAATTGTTCACTAATCGTAATCCATATAAAATCTTCAATTAATCGTGATACTGATTTGATGCCATATCGCCCAGCCCTCACGTTGAGCCTTTATGCAAGTAGTCGTCCAGCTGTTTTGGATCCGTGGAACATACTTCATGTACAACTTTAAGTCTGTTTACCTTGAAATCTAGAGCGTTACCTGCTGTAATTGTGTCTTTGTCTTTGGCACATCGCTCTTCCACACTGGTTCTCTTCTGGATCTCGAAGCGCCGGGAGAACCCTTCTTTGGGTTTCCATAGTGACTGCAGCATGAGCGGTTTCTCGTTGTCGCCGACGACCCGAAGGCACTCCGTTTTCCACTGGAGGTCGGGCGCCGTGCAGCCAATCACGTCGCAGAGGACATACGCGTCCGGATCTTCTGTTTCCAAGCAGTATCTGTAAGGTAACGACAAGTTCACTTCACTTGGGGTGTAATGATACATCGAATCGGTGATCAACAAGCACGTAGCATCAATCCTAAATTAAAACATCAACCAGATATTAGGGGTGTGAATCACAAGATTAATCACGATACGATATTTTATCGATTAAGTGGGAAACGATTTGACGCCTGCCGATATCAGGAAGACTGCCAATATATTATTATGATTCAATTCAATTCAGGAGCCACCAATATGAGATAATACCATATGCTCCTTTAACACCATCACTCTCATTCATATCAAAGCACAAAAAGCAACAAAAATATCATTTGATATTTATATTCCCAAGCTACTGTCAAAAGTAGAATTATGCTATAAAAGCTGATGTCTCTGTGCCTGCTTGGTGATGAACATTACAATATGCATAACATCTAATCAATATTTTCACTTTGGATCAATACTATGGGATTGTTTATCATTAAATTGATGTTTTCGATGTAGACAAATGTATCCTTACACCCTCATCAGACATTATACATACTGTAAAATCAGTTAATATTAAACAGTAAATCTATCTTTTATTAAAAGAGAAGATATATGATATTGTGACATATTTTCTCATGTTGATCACTGGCTCCTGAATTGAATCAAATCAAAATCATATTGTACTGTATCATATTACTCATATCGTCTCAGCTTTTGTAACATTAGATGACTTCGAACCGTTGTTGATTTAATCGATACAATATTGTATCGTGATGATACACTAGAGGCAGTTGTTTGCATAACAGGTAGTTAGTGATTAGATGGTTGCCGGTTCAAGTCCTGGACCAGTAAAGGTACCACTGTGGTACTCATGAGCAATGTACTCATTTAATCATTTGCAGTAGTAATATAATGTTAATTTTAGACAATGTTAGTTCAAAGCTAGCTGGGGACAATCATGGTACAACCTCGCAACAATAATAGCACTTTGAAACAAGTTTACTAACAAGTGGAAGTTGGATAACACATTCTGAAACTCCTCAAGTGAACCAGATGGAAAGTGCATCGGCAGACGTCGAATAGAATCCATATATTACATCATGCTGAAACTTGGTATTTACAGCCCGAAAAAGACATGCAGACAAACCCTCCTCATATCTAAGACATTAAAACGATTAAACCCTCCCCTCCTCGCTCACCTCTCCAGGGCCTCTTTAACCAGCTCCCTGGCACTGGAGCGAGTCGTGGCCAGCACGCTCTTGTAATTGGTGCCTTGGCAGATGTCGCTGCCGAATATTTTTAGGATGCCCGGGGCGGAGAGCTGGCTGGAGAGCTCGGCTGGGTCGTCGGCCGCCCGCAGGTCCCCCGGCGGGAGTCTACCTCTCCCTCCCGGACCGGCGTCCCGCAGCAGGGGGCTGCGGTTGAACACAGTGGCCAGACGGTTGTTGTGACGGCGGATCTTGCTTTTGGCCGGCTGCCTGACGCCAGCGCTCTCCGTCGACCGAGTGGTGCCATCCGACAGGTTGGACCTGAGACGGTGGAGCGGGATGAGACGAGATGAGACGAGACTAGAGAGATATAGCCTTTAAAACTTGACACGGTTAAACTCATCCGCAACGTCCTCTGACAGCACAAAAAGGACAGTATTCTGTTAAAAGCATTCCAGTGACAGTGAAGCGACGGGACTATGTTGAGACCTTTCATGCTGGAAAGAGGATTCGGTTTTTCTAGCCAGCATTTTGTAAAGGGAAAAAAATTTAAATGAGCTACAAGTAGCACAAGCCCATTTATGAGAAAGAATAAAACGATCTCTAGCACAGCAGAGCATGAGGGGGAAAAAGGGAATAACTATGTGAGTAATCTCTATTACATTACAAAAACTTGTTTAGCAGCAACTGCAGTTACAACACAGTACCAGGCAGAATCCCAACCACTGAAATTAGATCCAATACAGTTGTGAGATATATATATATAGGGTTATAGATGCCATATGTAACATCATAGTCATGTCTGGCCATATGATCATATAGTGTTAAACATAATATTATTAGCATGCATATATATATATATATATATATCTTACCCATGACAATTATATCAATTATCCTTCAAATTCTGTTAATACTTTTGAAAAACAGGTCTGTTTGTTCTTTCCCCAGTGTGTGTTCATGTACTGTCCTCTTAAAACATACCACAGCATGTATTCTATAATGGTTTCATACTTTTTACATATTTACAACTTGCTGGGGCAACTATGAATATTAAATGACTATTGAAATCTAATGTTCAGTTAATCATGATATTGATTTGAGGTTGTATCGCCCAGCCTTAATAAACAGACAAACAGACAGACTAACAGAAAAATAGATAGACAGAAAGATAGATAGCTAGATAGCTAGACAGACAGACAGACAGACAGACAGATAGATAGATAGATAGATAGATAGACATGGACAAATAGACAGACAAAAAGACATAGATAGATAGATAGATAAATAGATAGATAGATAGATAGATAGACATGGACAAATAGACAGACAGAAAGATAGAAAGATAGATAGATAGATGGACAAATAGACAGACAGACAGACAGACAGACAGACAGATAGATAGATAGATAGATAGATGGACAAATAGACACAGAAAGACAGAAAGACAGAAAGAAAGAAAGAAAGAAAAATAGATAGATAGATAGATAGATAGATAGATAGATAGATAGATAGATAGATAGATGGATAGATGGATAGATAGTTAGACAGATAGATGGACAGAAAGACTGACAGAAAAATAGATAGATAGACAGATGGACAGACAGTAAGATAGACAGAAAGATAGATAGATAGATGGATGGATGGATGGATAGATAAACAGCCAGACAGACAGATAGTAAGATAGACAGACAGAAAGAAAGACAGAATGTCGTCCATGTAATGATGGTTTCCTTACTGCATAAAGGGTTGTGATATAATAACGTATAGAGACAGAGCTGTAGAGCTGAGGAGAGACGTGTTGGTCAGCGGTTGAGACTCACTGTAGGGATCCGTTGCTGGTTTTTCTGCCCAGCTTGGCCAGGCTCTTTTTGGGGGAGCGGATCAGTAATCCCACCGGGAAGCCCAGGCTCTGCTTGGCCAGCTGGCTGCTCCGCTCTTCCGAGATCATCTTCCTCACCAACACACCAAACTCTTCCTCTCCTTCACGACTCTGACGTTCAACAACAATATTTACGCCTTCTCTGGTCGCACATACGCGGCATTATCTTGAGAACGAGGAGCGACGCTGCAGCTGGACCCAAACACCCCCGTCAGGGTTTACCATCGCGACGGTGACAAAAACGAGCATCAAGTTAAACTACATGCTGAAGTCGAGTCCTCTCGGAACCTTTCAGCGTCGAGTCTAGTCCGAGTTTAAATGGATTCTCCTTCACGGAGTTTTATTTAACAAAAGATACGCTAGAAATCAGGAAAGTTACAAAAAAAATAAGTAAAAAGTATTCTGATTTTAGACAGTGTAAAAAGTTGAGAGTTGTGTGGTAATATCTCCTGAGGGAAGGTGAGCAGTTCTAATCCGTTCCGTTGGGACTGAGCGCCCGCAGCGCAGCAACAGGTTTGAAAAGTTCGTGAACAGCGCCAACTGCGGGCTGCGCACATGACGTCATCACCGGGGAGGGGCGTGTTCACGGGACCAACACTGCGCAGCTCCACGCTGACACCAGCACAATCTGCGCAGCAGCGGAGACCCCTGTCGAAGGCTGTTTACTATAAAACTATAAAACAAACGTTCTCTTAATTGCGACTCAGTTTCTCTTAAAAACCTTCTGTCTCGTATCTCATATTTTTACTTCTATCCCTTGTCTCATATTGAAACGGGTAACTCATTATTAAACCATAAAGTTTCATAATAAAGAAGGATTTTTAGATTATTACGACTTCGTTTCTTATTTAAAAAAAACTAGAACGTCTCATTATTAAGCCATAAAGATTTTCTCTTAATTACCACTTAGTTTCGATCTCATAAAAAGATAGAACTCATTATTAAATTACATTTCATAATAACGAGTAACTTTCTAATTGTTACGACTTGGTTTCTCAGAAAAATCGAGAAAATCTCATTATTAAGCCGTAACGTCTCATAGCAACTAGATTTTCTCGTCATTACGACTCATTTTCTCATAGAAAACTAGACATTTCATTATTAAGTACATCACATTTCATATTAACGAAAATTTTCCTCATTATTACGACTTAGTTTATGATAAAAAAAAAAAGAAATTCTCATTATTAAACAACATAATCATAATAATGAGTTTATTATGAGACACAAAGTCAAAGTAAACTTTAAACGTCATCTCAGCTCTATACATGTATACAGAGAGACGAGAGAGTACCACGAATAAAGGCACACAGAATATATGCATATATAAATAAACTATAAAATATAAACTCCAATCTAGTGGTGGAAAAAGAAAATGTACAATTTATTGCATGAGGTATTCAATGATAGGTGTAAGTATTGCCAAGTCAAGTGGAGGAAAAAGTACAATTACAGTCTTGAAATTGTCTTTTTACTTTAAATGTGCATAAGATCTAGAGCGGTTTAATATGAATATTCTAAACAGTTGTAAATTATCCTAAATGATCTATTACATAATAAACAGTAAGTGTAAGCTAGAAGTCGAAAATGAATGTGCGATTTAGTTATGTGAGGAGTTATATCTGCAAATATTGTAACAGCAGTCAGGTGGAGAAAACTATACAACCAAGAAACGTTGTTTTATGCATTAAATGTGTGTAAGATCAGCAGCAGTTTAACGTCATTATACTGTCATACCAAGCTATTAAAACATATGAAAGACACGTTATGATTCATGATTAAGTGGTGGAAACAGGCTTCCATACCACAGAGCTGAGAGACGCAGACTGATATAAGTAAAAGTTGTAGAATGTGTGTAATAAAGTGCGGGACTGGTCAGAGGTTTTGATGCTGTGTAACTCCTGGAATGTCTGCGGAAAAGGGAAGGGTGGGAAAGGATTTCCCTTGACCTGGGTGTGAGAGATTTAAAGAGAGAACAAAATAATAAAAAAAAACCCCAAAAGATTCGTCACTGGTCATAACCGATCCAAACTGAGTGAAAAACATACATATTTGCTATTTTCTTCCAACCCGAGATCTTCGGAGTCTTCGCACAGTTGTCTTCTAGGTTAATAACTCCATCTAATGGTCATATCGTGTAACATCATGTCTGTTCTACTACTGCAAACCTTCTAAAAACCATCTACATTAGTGGTTTACAACTGATTCTAGATATTTGCATTAAATCCATTAGTCATAAAGATGCACAAATCTGGAAATGTTTTTGAAAAATAAATTAAAAATATTTTTATTGCAGATTTGACAACCACTAACCTTCAAAAACATATAGAGCTACATTATAATACACTGACATTTACACTTTTCATATTTTATAAAAGAAAATTTAAATTCACTTGCATACATTAAAGCAGGACATTATGTAAACCTTACTCATATTAGAAATTTTGGTTAGGACAAAGCAAGCGTGAACAATCACACATTTTTCCTAACTAAATGCAGTTGTAGTCTACCGGCAGCATAGTCACCCACTTCACAAGGTATATTTCTTGAACAAATCAATGTTTTCTCATGACCTTATGAAAATACAACATTATGTATTTTTACCTTGTGTATACTTTTGTTATGTATGTAGTGCATGAAGTGACTGGACTCTCTCTCGTATGATTCCTCCTGCATCTCTTCACACCATTACTGTGCATCAGCTTCTAACTTGTAATTGAAGTGTAAATCATCTCATTCCATCATCAGATTGTACATTATCACATCAACATCTGGATTAAAACATGTTCGAGGCGTAATCCCTGCAGCATCAACAGATTTAGGAACATTAACAGATACAATTAGACTAGGATACTGCTGAACACATCACACCCACAATCTCCACATCACACACAACTCGTCTTCTTGTTGCTGCTTCTGCTGTCGTACTGGACACGTGTTGCTGTTCACTAAATCAACTTCAACCATATTACACACCTGACTGGAGACCAGATCAGCCAATCAGCTTCATCCAAGCCTGTGGCTGGATAGAATTTTGCCACAATTACAACATGGCACCAAGTGGAGGACTGTGTGAAGGTGGAGCAGAGTGTGTACAGACAGATGTTTTCAGGTGAAATTTTGACCGCACGCTCAGAGGTTTCCCAAAAGCATAATTGCTAAATACATTAGCAACCAACTTATAGCAACTAACAGTGTATGTTAGCAACTAAGTGTGCTTTTGGGAAACACACCCCTGAACAGTGGCACAAAATAAACAGAAATCAGCTCATTACAGAGAGACGTGTTTCATTAACTAGGATCTTTATTCAGATCTTTTGTAACATCAGTCAAACAAAACAGGACAGGTAAGAGTTAATTCATTTTGCCTTTTTATTCAAGACAAATACATGTCTTTAAAATTCAAACAGAAAAAAAGAAAAATTCACTGATCTAAACTAAAAGTGATCAAACATTTGGGCATATAGCTTACAGAAGTGGGGGGAGAAGTGATGAAAGCTAAACTGTTGAAAGCCCAAGTCAGGGTCCGAGTCCAAATGCTGTACATTACGCTCCAAAACTGCTTTGTAAACTCTAATAAAAACTGAAGTGAGGCCTAACTGCACAAAGCAAATGTCACAGATACTTTCCATTTGATGCACACTAACAGAAATAATGAACCTTCATGCTTTTAAAGGCTTTAAAAGCTCCTTACAGTTAGGTATGAAGGGGGAAAACACAAATGTGGTAAAAACAAGGTCCTGTGAAAGTGCTGGAAAAGGACAACAGAACCATGTTACAATTAATCCTTTTCTTAATTAGGCCACTACATCTGGGGTTCACCTTGATTTAAGCAGCTGGAGTTTGCGTGTGGAGGGCTGGAGCTCTTCTGCTTTTCCTCACTCAACGATCCCAGTGGCTCCTGACGTGCACAAATGGTCAGAGGGAGAGAGTTAGTGACTGAAATGCAAAGTCAGTGATTGTTCACAAAACCAGAAACACAATCATTGCGATTTTTGGTCAAATTAAAATCTGTGGCTATTATCATTACACACGGAGATATAAACATCATTGTAGCTACTTCTTGGCCAACATGACAGTACTTAGTACAGTGATGACAGTTTGATGTTTCCTCACTTTTTCTTCTCCTTTAACTGTTTTGGCATTTGCTGTACTAATATCCTTGCCATAAAACTGTCAGTGACCATTCGGTTGATTGACGCAGCACACAAAAGGTCTTAGAACCACAAAAGCTAGATGTAATTTTGTAATTGCTATATTTTTTAACTGAAAAAGAGTAACCTGTTTGATATCCCATCGTCTCAATGCTTTAACAGCCATACTGTTTTGCTAGAAATGAGACATTTAAGTCCTGCTCAAAAATGACTTGTCTGGTGAAAGTCAGGGCTGCACGATATATAGAAAATTCATCGTCATCAATCATCTTGTGTGATATACATATCACAAGGACTACTTGAACAGCGATAATTCACGTTGTGTCACAATATCTTTGGCCAATCAGATGGAGCCCCAGTGCCCTAAACGCCCGCCCCCTGTGTAGATACAGCAATACCTCAGATGATATTTCCACATGCGTATTTATAAGGTACGGTCTAAAATAATGAAGGGAAAATAAAATTCTATTATAAATCTGTTTTTTTCCCCAGATGTACGTCATTTAAAAAACCACAGCACATGTCTAATTACCAATAACGAGCCAATACATCAAAATAGGAAATGTTTAATAGAGAAGAGTAAGGGACAGTATGAATTTTTGGGATAAACTTGTAAACGCTTCGTGTGGCAGGCAAAAGAGAGACGCCTCAAGGGGCTTCCAGACGGAATGCATTTTAAAAACCATGCCTACTTTTTGCGCTGAACCCCACAGCAAGCGTGGCATGCTGAACGCATCCTGCTGTTGACTGAAAGGAAGCTCAAACCCTGCGGCACTAGTCTGCATGAAGGGTCGACCAATTATTGTCCGGGCCGATATCAGACATTTTCCCAATTATCGCATATAATCACCGATATTAAGTAATTACATGGTGCGCTAACGTGGCTCCACTGCCGTCTCCCCTCTGTGCCACTCGCTCTCCACTCACTGCTTCATTTAATGTCCCGCCCACAACAGTCTCTGATTGGCTATATATATATATATCTCACATGAATAGTAGCCAATCAACGCTGTTGTCACTCACACCAAACACACACACAAGCGCAGCGTGAAGCTTCAAGGAGAGAGCAGAGTTTCAGCTGAGCTTGGTGTTTGTAAAATTCAACACTGAGATTTTTTTTTGCACATCCATCATCAGTCCCGTTAACTAACAATAATCAGTAACGATATCGGCCCTGAAAAAACAATATTGGTGGAAATCTAGTCTGCATAGTCTACTCGTTATCTGGGGTTTATGTTTGCAGAAAGACATTAACACTGCATACTTGTGTATTTATCGTCAAATCATCAAAACCACATTTAACGACAACATCGCATATTTTCCTGAAATCCTGCAGCCCTTATGAAAATGACGTCCTACTCTTACCGACTGAACAACACGCAAACAAAACACAAAATCACAAACCACAAAGGAGGCAAATCAGTATAAAAACCAAGTGTAAACCTGATTTAAAAGCTAATATAATCCTCGACTCTGGGATATCAAGCAGGTTCATCTGCAGAAAGCCCAGCATTTTGTTTCCAGCTTGTACAGTGGTCACTTCAAAACCAACAAAAATAATAAAAAAATAAAAGAATAAAAGCCTGAGGATTCTTAACCTTATTGAAAAGAAAGCACATATCAAGCTCTGAAACACGTTCACAGGCAACAGCATTCAAATGGATGTGGGTAGAGAAAGGAGTACCTTGGGTGAGTACCTGCACAGTTTGACAGTATCCATGATTTTTAATTTGGCTTTTCATGGGGTCGCTCACAACACCAACGCTGTGTGAGGCATGGAAGTCAGCTGCAATAATTCATTAACCCTACACTTCCATCATCCCAATGCTATCGGCTCTCCACTTTAAGAACACACTGCATTAAAGTGCAAGGCAAGGAAGCACACATCCATGAAACTGGAGAACAATCAATATTGACTGCAGTTTTTAATCAAGCCCCTCTCGCAGAAACCTCAGAAATTACAAACACAGCTAAAAACGTGTGCTTACATACGCTGACGCATACATACGCACATCAGCTAAAAAACTGTAAATAAAAACCACAGCATACTTCTTACTGCGAGCAATAATCTGAGGCTCGGGCAGTACAGGTAGAGGAAGGGAAAATATATATTATTATTATTAATTTGGAAGAGAACTCGTCTAAGAAGACAAATGTGTATGACCGATACAAAACAAGGTACCTCCAGGCATGTTTTTCAGGACTACACTGGCTTTTCCCTCTGGCTTTGTGTTTCATTATACCTTCTTCAGCCTCTAGTCCCATCTTCAGTGCATACTTACGATGCACTATTAAAAACAGGAAGAAAAATCACAGACATAACTGAAAAGAAAACGGGAGGGAGGGAGGGAGGGAGAGCAGGGAGGAGGATGAGGAGGAAAGAGCGAGGGAGGAGGATGAAGAGAGGAAGAGCCAAGCTGGCCGAGGGGGAGAGTGCACTTACCTGGGGCTGATCTGAGGTCCTATCAGATCAGTTTTAATTGGACTGAGTGTCACCTTCAGAATGGAGGTCTTCTGCGGTGCCGTTCAGCTCTGCTTTGGGAGGCGCTACCACCACCTCCATGGGTTCGGGCTTCAGGGATTCGCCGGGCCGCTCGTCACCCGAGCCCTTCCCACTGCTCCTCTTCTCTCCGGACTCCTTGTGATCTGGGAGGACGACAAGTTGGCTTGTCAAGATTCTTTGACACGGGAGCAGTTGGCAGTGTAACGGTCAGGGAGTTTGACCCATTACTGGAAGGTCCCCCGGACTGGCAAACGGTCCTGAGAGCAGTTATTGTTGAGCTGTGTCTAGTTTATTAGCCAGCGGGTCATCGATTTAGCTGAAAGTGCCACCTTAAACTCCAACACCTTTCACTCTCACCTTTGTCTCTTGAAGATCTGTCTCTGTCCTTGTCTCTGTCCCTGTCCCTGTCCCGGTCTCGGCTGCGACTGCGGTGGCGGTGGCTCTTGCGTTCTGTGCTGCGCGATCGTCTTCTCTCCCGGCTGCGGGACCGCCTCTTCCTGTCCGAGCGCTCACGGCTCCGCCTCCTCTCACGGTCTCGGCTCCTGATCACAAACAGCAATACATTTCATTCTGATGCTCTTATCCACAGCTACTTCCATGGAGCAAGAGCCTCAGTACAAGCAAAATTCAAGACTCTCTACCTGTTAATAGGTAATTACTACCCGTCAATGTTATATTTAATCATAATGGATTTGAGGTCAAGCCTAGTTATTGGTAGATGACTTTTTGGCTCTGTATAAACATGACTTAGAGACGTGTTATTCGTTTTGCATCATGTTCGCACCTGCTGCGTTTCCTGTCGCGCTCCTTGCTCCTGCTCCTCCTGCGGTCTCTGGAGCGACTGCGGCGGCGGTCCGACGCTCGGCTGGAGTGTCTGCTGTGGGAGTGACTGCGTCTGCCTCGTCTCTCCCGCTCGCGTTCCCTCTCGCGCTCTCTGTCCCGTTCCCTCTCGCGTTCACGCTCTCGCTCCCTCTCCCTCTCGCGCTCCTTCTCTCTCTCCTTCTCCCGCAGCTCCTCCTCCTCTTTGCGCTTCTTCTCGCGCTCCTCCCTCTCACGCTCCCGGTCTTCCCTCTCGCGATCCCGCTTTGCTCGGTCGTCTTTTTCCGGATCCTCCGAGCGTCGATGCAGCTTCTCCTGCGGAATTAATGCCACGTTCTCAATTATTAATTGCTGCAATGCAACCGCAAACCGCTACCACGATTAATTGAACATTTTACCTCAAGTATTAACATTATTCTAAGAAACATCACGGGCAAGCCTGAAGGTTTTGTTTTGATTAATGGCCCGGACCCTATTAATAATTATTCTGTGTCTGATTCTTTTCCCAGCAACTCGCTCACCTTGAGCTCCTCTACAGTAGATTTGATTTTAGCATAGCCCATGTGCTGCTTCCCCATGAGATGGTCGTCGACTCTGGACTGAGCATCACCGACGATGAGGAAAGCCCCGCACACCTCACACACTTCCATCTGTTTCTCCTGAGCAGCAAAGCTTTCGATGGTCTGAAAGACAACAAAAACTCTTCTTAACTCCGATTCGACTCAAATTACACAGCGAGAAGCATAACGATAATGCGAGTTCCAATACAGCAAAAAGGAAGAGGGTAGGGTAGTTCCAGAACCGATCCGAAAACCGAAGTACAACTGTGGTTTTGGATCATGGTTTGGGAAAATGGAATCGTGTCACGTCTCACTCCCATGTCTTTAAAACTGCACAATAAATAACCCAAGGAAATGTGTCCTTCCATTTAGCATGACATGTTCATTACAGCTGCTTAGAATCAGAAATAAACTTTCAAAATTGTCTGATTTCTCTTGTTTTGTTAATGTTTATTGGTGTGGTGCAAGCACTTTATTGTTGTAAAGTAAGTAAAGTGAAGTTCCATTCTTGTAGATAAACCTTCAGCCTACATAATTATCAACATGATTATTAATTAACCAGAAAGACATGTAACTAACCTTGCTCATGGAGTTACATTAAACCTAAACTATCTCTGATTCAAAAATGTTTTAGTTATTGCAATAATTTACTCCCCCATCACTGGGGCCACCTGTAAGTAAATAAAACCCAGAATTATTTTCTCTCATTTTTCCCACCAAAAAAATTAAATAAAAAAAAAAAAAAGAACCGAATTGTATCTCAGAAAGTGAGGTCCGATCTGAACCCTGGATTTGGAGAAATTTGAGCCCCCTGCTAATGATGCTATAGAAGTGGAATCCCAGATGCATGACTTACGGAAGGTGTGGAGCTGAGCTGCTCCCTCTCCTCCTTTAACTGCTCCACCAGCTTCATCATGCCCTGAGCTTCCTCCACACGGCCCTCTGAGCCCAGCTCCTCTATCTGGACACACATCGAGAGCAAACTCCCTCACAAAGCTGACCAACACGACAACACCAGACTTGAGTGGTTGCTTACCAATACAACACACTTTTATTATGCCGAGTTGACAATGAGTTGATATTTCCAACAAAAGTTTATCTTGAACACAGTTAATGGTACAAACATACCTGAACAACCAGGTCTTCAATCTTCTCTGTAAGAACCTGGGCCTTCTCCTCGTTCTTCCCTGATGGACCAGGTCCCTGTGAGCACAGCCAAAAATCAGACTGGATTCCAGAAAGGACGGTGGTACCAACCCTCAAAACTGCTCAGTGGGTCAGTTCTTGACCCAGAGAATCGGTTCTTGTTTTCGAGACAATCCTGGTTGGGTACTTGACCACTTACTGTGCACCTGACTGTCACGTGCTTGGACGCATCGAGGCACTGTTATCACTACATATGGATTAATAATCCAACTCGACTTTTCCTTTCTCATTTATCGGCAGATATAAATATGAAAAAAATATCAGGTGAAAATTCCCATATTGTGCATCCCTAATATAATACTATGAATAATGCTATTGGTAGGAGCCAAAACCAACTAAACACAAGTTATTACATATGGGAAGTAACCTCGACACTCGGGTACCACTAGACTTTTGCCCCCAAGTGATGAAGGGGGTGTTCGTGCGCTGACGTACCCCTGCATTCTGCTGTGCCTGGGACAGTGCCAGTCGGGCGTGGCCTCTCCTGATCCTGCGCTCCACCTCGGCCAGGAGACTCTGCAGGTACCTCAGGAAATCCCTCTCGTAGCCTTCCTTCATGAAGCGCGAGCTCTTCTCATATCTGAGACAAAACCCGGTTAGTTTTAGCTTCGCAACAAAGCTCCAAAACATATCTGATCAAAGTCTCTTATCAGAAAAATATGTGTATAACATATTTGATCAGTTTCATCTGCGAACAACTGCCTAGCCCCAGCATCAGGGTTTCTCACTTACATTTTCCGCAGGTTTTCATCATGAATCTTTTCACAAGGGCCTAAACAGGAAAATAAATAAATGTTAACTTTCTCTCTCTCTCTTTCTCTCTCTAACACAATTACTTCAGCATTCTCATTCCTACAAACCTTACCCAGGTCAGAGCGTGTGTTGGTGAACAACTCAGCTGGGCAAAAGCCACACAGATAATATCTGCAAACCTGTGATAAGAGAAGCATAATAAAACACCACTCAGGAAAGTCAACCATGTTTACACTCCTTTAGCTAATGTAATAAATAGAATGAGTTAACACCAGCTGCTGCAAATAAAACATTCATAAATACTGTGGGGGAAAAAAAAAAAAAATATATATATATATATATATACACACACACACACCGTAAGTGCAAATGCGGCCCGATACCAATTTTCCGATACCGTTTTTCCCCAGATAACAGAAAATTAGAGCTGCTGCGGTGATGCGACATTTGTCGACACAAATGAGTTTCAACTTTTTAATGTAGCAGTAGTTCGTACTTTTATAATAGTGACATATAATAGTGGCAACTCTACAGCAAATACAAACAAAAAATCTAATTTTTCTTTAATATAATGCTTTATTTTCATAACAAATTTTTCTTTACAAATTTAAATAAATAAAATGTAACAACTCGGTAACTCGGCGTCCAGTAACACCTGCCGGCATTGTGTATTTTTGGGCAGAGGTGATTTATCAGATTTCGGCTGTATCGCAACTATGACGGCTGATCATCTAGTGATCATCTTGTGATTGACTTGTGCATCTGTGTTTATGGCTGGTCAGGGACAGACAATTGAGCAAGGAGCCAGTGATTACGTGCCAATAGGCGTGTAAAGGGTACTATTAATTATAATTATAAGGTTGATAAACTATAACGTGGCAATCTACCTGCACGCTGTTCCTCTTTCTGCGCATCATCTTTGGTTTTCTGTAAAACTGTCTGTGATCAATGCAGTCAATCACAAGACCAGGAGCCATTGCAAGCCAATAGAATTCTGAGCAGAAGCTGCCAAAACCCGCCCCAAACTGCAAACCGCCCTTTCAAACCGGCAAAATCTCGCCATAAAAAAAAGCCGCTTTCGTTAGTAATCTCGCCGTCGGCGAGGACATTAATAACGGCCGAGAGGAAAAGACATTTGTGAGGAAAAATAAGTTCCTCGCAATATTATCACAACCATTTTCGATTCTTAATTTGTGCTCTCAAATTTCATTCTTGGCGGCGACTTTAAATTCATCGCAAAATTACACGCTCTAGTTTTAGCATTGATGTGACTTCCATACTCACGCACCCAAATTCATTTAGCCATGCGCGCGATGTCACCCCATTCAAAGTGAATGAGAAACGCCTCTGTTGAGCGTACATGTGAACGCTGCCTGAATGCTCGCGTGGCTGTGCTGCAAGTAATGCGCATCACGAAAAGATCGAACTGAAATACGACATCGTGTGGTGATCGGCGATCACCGATCGAGCCAAATAGAAGGCGATTCGTCATGGTACATCCTAATATATATATGTTACAGAGCAAAAATACAATTTCACTAAATCACAGTAAAGTGTAAAATAATAATGCTTATGTAGTCTTGGCGATTCTAGAAAACAAGCCAGACAAATCTTGGCCGATTAAAAGGTTATTACTACAAAGAAACACACAGATTTACATATGAAGCAAACGATCAGATGTGTACTTTTGCACTGTGCAATATTTGCAAATATCAGGGAACGTGGCACATTACTACAGTTGCACATTTTTCTTTTTCCATGCCTCCCTGGTTAGTTTATATTTTATAATCTATTTAATAAGGATACGCAATCTGATACATGGATAGGATATCAGTCTGAGAATGACTCAAATAGCTGCATTTTGTGCTTTCGTAGCACTTGATTTCTACATGGGAAGTGTTGCTGTGGTAAAGCTGGTTTATTGTTCTACATTCACGCTAATTCCTACATATTGATATGACAATGAGCAAGAACAACAACACAACACACTACAAGCCCAAAAGCACATCACACCATTATACTGTTTAACTTCCTTAACAACACCAGCTCTCACTCACAATCTGTGTTCTGATGCTTTTTTAGGTTAAAGAATACTAAATTACAAAAATTGTGATTAAAGGAATCATACTTTGAGATGTTATTAATTTAGCAGCCTATACATATGGGAGTGTAATTATTACACCGTTTTAGTAGGAAAACAGTATTTAAATCAAGCATTTATTAAAGCATAACAGTATAATCTGTTCACGGAAATACACAAGCTGTTCTTTAAAAAGCCAAGTATCGGCATCAGTATCGGAACTGAAAAAGTTGGATCGGTGCACCGCTATTTATATGCGGGTTCTATGGGCCTTTTTGTTTACTTGTGATCTGTGAATACTTTAGCCACGTAAACACCTATATAGCCGATGAGTTGAATTTAGATTATTTACATAATAGTTATATAAGTATAACACGTTTAGCAGAAACCCTAACCCCTATTCGTTATGTATATTCGCTTGTGGTGTGCACACTAAAATTATAATTAAGCAAAAGGTTAAAATTAAATAAACGTTACAAAAGAAAAAATAACTGACTATATTTTACATCCTACGACAACTAATTTCCTAATTCCCATGTGGCTAACAACATTAGCAAAGCTAGTTTTGTAATTCGGCTAACGCTATGAAACGCGGCCAACCTCAGGAGGGCTGTGTCCCAAATCGCACCTTCTACAGCATACTCTTCCCACAGTACGCGAGGTCATCTGCGCCATGCTAATACGGACACAAAGTTAGTACGGTAGTGTGTTTTTGGGACACAGACACTACTAACTTACGGGCCACTAGATCGCTAGGTATAGCTAAGCGAAATTGGGGGCATTTTTAAAATAAAATTTGCCACTGGCGTGTATGAGCTTTAATCGAATGTATTTTCCATTAACTTAAGTTTTGTGACTGCTATGGAGGATATGGGGGTGACGCGCTGTAGCTGGCAGGGGTGGAGATTGTTGCTAACAGGCTAACGTCATTAACCGCTCACCGACTCGTCGTCCCGCTGCCGAACGTTGGAGCGCTTCTCGTCCGGGGCCAGGTTCCGATCTCGGCCCATCAACTCGTCGAGGAGCTGGGCTGCGGACAGCATCTTGGCCCTGTGAGAGACTCGGGATCGGGTGAAGTGTGCTTATATCTCCGCCTGCTCGTAGAGACGCGCGCCGAAAGCTCCGCGACAAAATGGCAGCAGCGCCTCCTCCGCGCAGCTCTTATTACACAGCAACGCGGGCGGCGCAGCGCTGCTCTACACTGACACCAGAGCGGTCCGGAGCAACACCGCAGCACCTCCCCGGTCAGATCTTGAACCGACCTGGCCTGGACTTCTTGAAGACGGCTCCAGATCGCATCGAAATGCTTTTTTCTTGTAAAAATCATTGGAATTCAGGTTGTTGTCCTCGTAATGGCCGTCCAGCGGGTCGGTAATTACAAAAAGCAAGATCTGGAACAAGGTATGGCGCTGTGATTCGAGGCTCGGTTCGCTGTTGTGACGACGACGTCTGTCGATCTTTGACGTAATTGGCAGAATCAAAATGACGTTTATTTTACCAAAGTGCATTTTCACGCCTGGTGATTTGTTTTTGAATTTTTTGTGTGATGGTGGTCTAGTGCTTGGATACTTGCACTCTGAACCAGGGTTGTGGGTTCGATGCCTACCTCCAACTTTTGACTATCACCTGGGTCCCCTGAGCAAGACCTTTGGCCCTGTGATAGTAGTGCTGGAAGGTAGACATCATTCCCTATTCAGAGTAGTATCTGACCTCCACTATCTAAACGAAGACCATACTTAAGAAGTTGCTCTCGAGACCAGTCATTGGTGCTCTAGGTCGTAGGGTGCTCACCTGTGGACCAAGAGGTTTTGGGTGTGAATCTACATTTGGATAAGAACATTCATTTATTGTTTTCCATTTAATTCTACAGATGTTTATGTCTTTCTTAAGAATGTCTTTTCTCGTGCTGGACAGCAGATGCTTCAGTGTTTTCATCTCTCACTTGCACCATCCTTCCTAACTGAACACTGCTACAACATGTACAATACAAAATACTATACAAAAACAACACAAAAATGGATAAAATGCACGATGTCAGGGCTGTCATCCGCTTTATCAAGATATTGTTCCTCCAAAACCAAATTTGGAGACATTTATTTACTGACATTTATTTAATTTTTAAAGATAAATCCATATGATAAAGACCCCATAAGATCTTTTCAAATGTTTGCACATTTATAAGTTTTTCAGAATTTGTCATCCTCCACAAATAAAATAACAAACACTCACAGTTCATGACATAATATTGCAGCTACTGCACTTAAACTGGATCACAGTAAAGGCCTCTGTTTTGTGTTATAATTTGAAAGCGGTTTGTAATTAAGTATTAAAAACAGACCTGCCATTAAGTGAAAAACACGTCTGCATGTATGTTATTCAGTAGCCAGTGAACTTGAGCCGCGACTGCTGCATGAAACTGCTACCAGCAGTTTAATAGACTCTCCTGTTTCCCTCCCTCTCTCCTCCCCTACTCTCCTGCTCTCCTTTTTATCAGCCTCTTATAAGGTCATGGACCTGGGCCTCTTTGGGAAGCCAACATCAGAGGCCCCGGCCCTGGAGAACACAGCGGCGTATTAGCGCTTTAAATTACAAGTTTCGTTACAATATGAAATGATATTGATGCAGTGTTGTTCATGTTAATCTTGGTGAGCACTCCACATATTGTTAACCGACATATTCCATACACCTTTCCTGACCGCTATTATTCCCACAGTTTTTGTGCTAGAAACTTTGTTCCGACTCTAAAACGTCTGCCCTGTAGCGGTTAACCATTCGATGGTCCATAGGCCTCTTCTCTCCTTATCAATAACCGTCATAGCCCACTCGTCTTTTCATCAGTTTTTCTGTTGTTTATTTTCCCCATAGGAACCCATTCATTTTCTCCCATTATGAATACATAGGATTCGGGACTGGAAAGCTGTTTTCACATGACAGTCAACATGGTTCTTGTACCTTGAACACACATCTCAATCTGTTTCCACTGGCACTCGACTTGTTCACACTTTTATCATCCTTGTTCTTTTCCATTCTCTTCAGTACATTTTGATCAAACTCTTTCTATTTCGTCCAGTTTCCATGTCACAGCTACAAAATATTAATACGGTGTACAAATTATATTGATTCAATGTTTGCCGATATCACAAGTCTACCCAGCAATCCACGATTTCAAGTCGATCACTTCCATTTATATCAAATCAGAAGCATCTCAAATGAGTCTCAAATCTTGTATTTTAATAAAAATAGAGGCTGTTGTTCAAAATAAGCGATGTTTCCATTTTTGGATCCATGCTGTAGGGCAGTTGATCACACAGGCCGATAAATCATTCACATTTAGCGTACTATTGTCCCTACTACTCCTTCTCTGCCTTTATTTGCAGTCAAGGGTTCAAGCCAAGGCGAATAGCAGTGAAGCGTAGGTGTTGAGATTATGCTTGATACATCAGTCTACATGACATAGCAATCCAGTGATCAACAATCAACAACATCAATCAAAATAGAAACCTGATCAGATCATTATCACAGGATGCATGTTTTTATTAAAAGAGAAGATTCATTTTCATTGCTGACTTTAACTTTTTTTTTTTAACAAATGTTTTCTCATGTTTTCAGTGATTTATTTTAATGATTTAGTTTTTAAATTCTAATTTAATTATTCATCTTATTTAATTTCTGTTTTATGACTTTTAACTAAGACTATTTATTTGGCTTTTAAACTAAATGTCTTTCTCATTTTAATAATCATTTTTTAATTTAAAAAGCATCGTTTTTTTTTAAATTCTCAAATTATTTTTATATTTTGTTTTGTTTTAAATGCTTTATATTTTGCATTATTGTAAGCACTTTAGAGCTGCATTTATACTAAATAAAAATGATCATTATTTTATCTTGGCTTTATACTAGACCATCTTCATACACAGACTCTTCTTGCACTTTTTATTTTTACAATATTTTTCTCTTAATTAATAATTTGAATTTTTAGCTTTCATAAAATAGTCTTAATTTGTTTTAACTGTGACTTTTATATTTAAAATTGATTTTTTTTCCTTCTAATGGCTTTTTAATTAACATTATTTGTAATTGTAAAAAGAATCATATTTTAGAAACATTTAAAATAAATTTTATAGTTGAAATTTGTTTTTAAATTGTTTATTTATACACTTTGTCTGCATTTCACATATTAAGTGTTACTACAAATAAGTTATAAATAGTTTCATGTAGAGTTATTACTATTATTATTATTATTATTATTATTAATAATAATAATAATAATAATAATAATAATAATAATATATAAATAAATAATAATAATAATAATAAATTAAATGTGTGTGTGTTACGTCGTAAGCAGTTTACCAGCACGTGTCATGACACCACCTGGAGCCGGGCAGAAGATGAGAGGAGCACTGCAGCCCAGGGGAGCAGGGGCAACCACTCAGATGGCTTCGTGGGTTAGAAACCCCAGACCCAGAACACAACACACCGATCAGACTGACCCTCCTGCCCCTAACAAACCCCCCACCACCACCTCCTCCACCGCCGCCGCCGCCGTACAGCTGGAATGTGACCTGCTCAAGTACGAGGGCCGGCGCTGACCCACAATGGAGGAATGGAGGAGAAGGGGAGGGCAAGATCCGAGTGAAAAAAGCCCCCCCTCTTCACAATGTCCCGAAAAAAGAAAACCCCCATTGAGTTTATGCTAAACACTTTGCGCTCTTACCCACGACTATACAGAAAGAAATTAAGCTGTGGAGGGAGGAAGGAAGGAAGAAAGCAGCAAAAAAGGAAAGACACACTACACATTACGCTGTTATAATCACCTTTTCTCTCGTGTTAATACATACATTTTGTTTTTACAATCACAACAGTGATTAAGAAAAGAAAAGGTTAACAAATTGTTCATTAAAATACGGACGGGCGTCAATAGAATGTGTACAGCTAATTCAATTCAATTAGTTAGGAAAACATTAGAACTGAAAAATAAATAAACTAAAGAGCATGGTGGAGGTACGTGTACCGGAACGTAATAATAACAAGGTGCAAAATTTAAACTGAGCATATCATTTGATGATCAGCGTTGACAACATAGATATAACATGAGATTAAGTGACTGCCTGAGAGGCGTTTATTATATCCTCTCCTCAGAACTGGGATATAAACTTTGTAGAAATTTAGTCAAACTAAAATATATAATAAACAAAAAAAACCTCTTTACAACATAAGTGCTCGAATAACAATATTCAGACGGCAGTAAATTGGTTACACGACAGTTCTTTTGTAGAATTTTCTTCACATTGCCTGTCGAAATGAGTCAATATGAACAAAAATATGCAGGAGAAAATAACGCCTATAGCTCATTCTGTTTTACAGCAAAGAGGTAAAGGACAGTAACATTGTCTCACGTCAGCAACCCAACCCAAGCACGAGGAGATGGCAGAGTATACCAGAGACTACTGTGTGCCACCAAACTCCTGGAGAAAGGCGCACGTCTTCTTGTTGATCACCTCGCGAAGCTTGCGCAAGCGCCGGGAGCTCAAGCTGCCTACGAAGCTGTCCGGCTGCAGCACGGCCATGCCGTTATGCACCTCGCCCATGATGATCAGCTGGCCGTCGGCGCGAGTGATGTTGGGACACGGGCAGCTCCAGTCCATGTTGAGCAGCGTCACCTCCAGCGGCTCCTGTCCGAAAAACTTCAGCCCCATCTTCTCGTCTTTCAGGATCTCCTCCACCGTGATTAGCGCGTGGCCCGAGTCCTGATCCTCGGTCAGCTCGGTCATGCGGCCCAAGATGACGAAGTCGCTCTTGCAGAAGCTGGTGACCATCCTCTGCCTCGGCTTGCACAGCTTGCAATTGTGGTTCTTGGGGAAGGGACACATCTCCTCGCAAGCCTCCTTGCTCTCAAAGTTGTTCTCGTTGCCGCCGCAGCCGCCATACACGAAGGACTGGCACTGTTTGAGGAGGGGGTTGTAGGCCCAGCGTGGCTCGTAAGCCTTGCAGGGTCCCTGGAGGCTGGGCAGGGAGCAGGGGGCAGCCAGTTCCGCACCGCAGGACAGCATGCACGACTCGTAGGTGTCGAAGTGGTTCCGGTTCTTGTTGCACTGACTGTAGGTGAAGGTGAAGCAGTTGTTACGCTTGGCTTCGTAATACCAGCTGACGCTCTCCTCCCCGCAGTCACCCATGTCCGGCGCTTTCAGGCACTCTTCGGCGGGTAGACGGCTGGTGTTTGTGGAACGCAGTTCGTCCTTCTGCTCCCTGCGGATCACTGACAAAGGGAAGTGGGCTTGCACAGATCCTCCCAGGTTCTTGGCGGTGCAGGTGTAGATGCCCGCGTCCTGCAGCTGGGCATTGTAGATGACGAGTTGGGCGATGTTAGTCACCACGATATTGCCTTGAACATGGTTTGGCCGCATGACCGTGTTCTCCTTCCCTTCCACCTGCTTCTCCCAGGTGATTTCGGGTTTGGGCTTTCCGGTCACTTCGCAGAGGAAGCTTGCCGTCTCGCCCACAAACACAAAGTTGTGCACCGGGTTGCTGACCATCACAGGACGCTGGACGTCCACGGGGGTCGTCTCTAGTCGGGCGGTGGTGGGGTGAAGGGTCGTCTCCTCGGGCAGAGGGCTGGTGTTTGGCCACATCAGGTGGTACCGGCACGTGACCTCGGTGAGGGTGACGCCCTTGGTGCACGCCTCGGCGTCCATGTAACACTTGTTGTAGTAGGTCATGCCGTCCGAGGCGCAGGTGAAACGAGGCTCTCGCTCGCACCGGTCGCGGCACTTGCACACCGGCTGCCCGTCCCAGATGTCACACTCTGAGCCCTGCTGGCTGCACATGAACTTGTCACAAGTGGCCTCTTTCGGCATTCCCACTGGTCCTTTGTTCCCTTTTATGTCCAGATAGCGAGCGGCCACGCAGCTCTTGCTCCCACACACGTTTAAACAGCATTTCTCAAATGTCTCACAGTCCTGCGGAAGGGGGAAACAACAATGTGCATCAGTCATTCTGCTGATTGCCAATAATCTTTATAGTGCAAATCTGTTTATCAAGGTTTGTTGCTCATTGCTGTAAAACAGGCACATATATTTTGCAAGCAGTATATGGTTTTACATATGCGCGCAGTTTGTAGATGCATAGTGTGTTCCAGTTAATATTGCAAATTTGTTGATTGAGGTTTAGAAAAACAGGAACTCTTGCTTTCACATATATAACAAGTTAAAAAACACTACATTTTGCAAGCAGTACATATAAAAAGCACATTTTGCATGCAACATATAGTAGTTTCACATGTGCATGCAATCTATAGACTGGTTTGTAACACTGTTAATATTGCAAATTTGTTAAGTGAAGTTTAATGCGTATTGCAGAAAAACAGGCACTCTTGCTTCCACGTATAGTACACGTTAAAATCACTACATTGTGCATGCAATATGCATATGAAAGCACATTTTGCATGCAACATATAGTTTGACATATGCATGCAATCTGTAAACTGGTTTGCAACACAGTAAATATTGCAAATCAGTTTACTGAGTTTTGTCGCATATAGCAGAAAAATGAGGCATTCCTGCTTCCACATGTGAACGTTCACTACATTTTGCATGCCACATATACCTTCACATGTACATGCAATCTGTAGAGGATTGACACTGCGATCTAACTAAAATGCAAAACTCAAATGCAGCTCAACTCACTGGTAACCACTTCGTTCAAGTAGTGAAGAAATTGGGGAAGAAAGCGTTGAAAACAACGTGCCTGTCCGACCGAGTGGCGCTTTTACGAACAAAGACGCGTTTTGGGAGCGTGCACGAGTCGGAACACAAAGCTGTACTGAGTTGATGTCGAATGCAATAGAGTAAGAGCTCAGAACCGAACTGGAGCAAGGTGCAAATGAAACAAAACAAAAAAAAGGGTGGCACGCAAAGCTGCAAAAAGCCAACTCACCTGATCGGATTCGCACTCGCGCATGCAGGTGCTCATGGCGTCCACCCACAGGTTGGGGTTCATCTCGTTGGGACACATTCCCGCATGAGAGTACACCACTTTGGACAAAGTCATCGCCCTGACACCGAGGTCCCGACGCAGGAGGCTCGAACATGCCACCCAAAAGCAGATCCAGCGGGGAAACAGCATCCGCCACATTTTCAGCCCTGAACAACGCGCATGCAGCGGAGCGACACAGAATCCTGCCAAAGTTGACCAAAACTTACGAGCGCACACAATTCTAGGAAAGTGCGATGTTGTGCATTAAAGGCAGAGGGCTGAAGTGCGAGTAAAAAGTCGCATGGGGTCTGCAAGAGAAGCCCTTGTCCCCACGGAGAGTTTGCCAAGTGGGGAAGACGCTGCTGCTCGCCACCTTTAATAGCCCTGTGAGGTTAGTTAGCCCAATTCCAGCCCTATTCCTTAATATATAACACCGAATTCACACAGCCTGCTCACACTTCCAGGGATGAAACCAACACTGCGTCCACTTTACACCAGTAATATTACAGATTTCACATTTATACATCGCTACCTGCGTGACGTGCACCAACATTTAACCCTTCATTACTTCCAGCAATTACAGTTGTAGCTCATTAATGGAAAATGAACATTGTTTTGTTTTTTTTGTTAACAAACTAAGCATAGATATGGAAATAACAGTGTCACTCCACTCTATTCCATTGCATTTTCTTTTGGAGGTGGCCTGGAAAAATGAACTCCAGGTGTAGGTTGCTCTGGGGTTTTAGGATCATGTGGTTTAAAGATCACCAGCCATGACAAAAAAGAACATAAGTTTGTAAATCTGTAATATTATGTTTGTAAAGTTTTGTAAAGTCAATACAATCTTATCCTTTAACCCAAGGAATACGTTAACAGGGTCACCAACCTTCACAGAAAGATCAGAGAAAGCGTTTATAAGTACGTAAATCTGCAATATTACATTTGTAAAGTTGATGCAATCGTAGTTTTCAACTTGAGGAATGAGCTAACAAACAAACACATCAAACAGTCAAACAGTGTGACCAGTTATTACAGAAAGGGTGTATAAGTATAAATCTGCAATATTTCAATTAATAAGTTGATGTAATCATAGTTTTTACCTTAGAAATTGAGTGACAAACCAACAGCATGACAAGTCAAACATTCAAGCTTTGGATGCTGATTCTTTGAACCTCTCCAATAGCTTAAATGCTTCCTTCTAGAGGACTTTCTACATTTTCTGTATTGTTTCTGTGGAATTGCATGAAGTCGATTAATAAGACGATGTAATAATAATAAATAATAATAATAAATGTTTAGACTTTATTTATTTATAACCTTTAACCTTTACCAGGCAAGGCATTTACAACAAATTCTTATTTATAATGACAGGCTGGGAGTGTTTAAAGTGCTTTTCAAGCCTCTCAAAGTGCATACAATCAACATAATACACAACACAAGACATAAAAACAATCCGATTATGGTGAAAAAAGTAGAAATACATGTAGAGCAAAACCATGAAAACAAGTTGGGTGTAAGCAGGTTTTTTGTATGTGTCAGGTTTATTTGCATAAAGCTTTATTACAATAGACATTATCACAAACCACTTTATATAAAAACCAAGTGTTTGCACAGAAGTCATTCATTCTGCAAATATCATAAAGCATAAAAGAGAAGTCTTGAAAACATATATTAGTTTTAGAAATGATATTTGAAGAAATATATCAATTTGTTTGTTAAACTTCTGGAGGCTCTGGACGCTGGAGGTCGCTCTGCTCCAAAGGAAGATCTGAAAAGCGGCACTCACATACACACTGATTTGTAGACACCCTGCAGACTTCTTTTCTTAAACTCTGTCAGTGTACAAGTTACTTGCTGAGACAGTACTACGTGCATTGTAGACAACCTCGTAGCACGATGTGCATTTTAGGAGACGCACTATGTGGGGCAATACTTTTTAAAATGAAATACAGTTCTCTCAGAGTGACAAAAACATCCACCATAGGCTTTGTATTTATTTTTTGTCCTTTTTTGGAGAGATGTTGGTGATACATGACACAAGTGAGGATGATTCTTAACACCAGAAAAGTAATTATTTTGTTATTAGTGAGGATTATACATGTTTTTAAAAACCGAGTTACTGTGTCCAGCGTTGTCAGGGTAATATGTGAAAAACCTGTCTGTTCTTCAGTCTGGTCTCTCTGAGCTTAGCTCACGCTGGGTTTCTGAGGCCCAGAGCCCCCTGTCCCTAACCCATTACAGAGACCCACTGTGTCTGCACTACACGCACACACACATGTCCACTCACACACACACACACACACATGTCCACTCACACACACACACACATGTCCACTCACACAGACACACACGGCAACTCACACACACACGTCCACACACACACACACACACACACACATACATACACACATACACACATACATACACACATACAGCAAGAGTATGACAGAAAATATTATCAAATATCACTCTGCGACATTATCAAATATAATCCATGCTGCATTCTACTGTCTTATAGATGCTGTTTATTTTCACTATTTAACTATTGTCTGTACACTGGAGATGTGAACCTTCACTGCTCTCACGATTCAATTCGATTACAATTATCAGGTTCGAATTCAAATTTTACTACAATACTTTACATTGCACGCAGATTGGGCAGCCATATTTGCTACCGGAATGTTCTTTTTAACTTGAACTTTTATGCTGTAGCCAGAAAATCACCAAACAATGTCATTACGATATAACTCAGGGGTTTCCACCTGCTCCTGTCCCCACCTGCATTACCACTCAGACTAAGCAGCGTGAGTGTGGGGGGAGTATTTTTTAAATCACTTTTTAGATATTTGCATTAAATTCATTATTCATAAAGATGCACAAAAAGAGTGATTTCAGTGGTGAAAGTGGATTGCACGTCACGGCCCACCTGCAATGCTGCCGTGGACCACTAGGACCCTCGTTATAATCGATTATGGTCTGCTGCTGCACCAATGCAGAATGGTCTACGTGATGCATCGATTATGCGATTAATTTCAGCACCCCTCATATACTCATGTCACACCGCTGCTGGTCTTATGCACAAAAATACACTGCATGATTGTAATTATAGGTTTCTCCACTTGACTGCCGTTACGATATTTGCACATGAATCAATGTAATATTTCTTGTATATATTCTTGCATGTAGTATATAGACGGTGTGTGTGCAGCTTGTGTAACGCTGAGAGCGGAACACATGGCAGATTATCACACTGGTCTTCTTAAAGCATTTTGTTTTTACCATTACGGCCCCTAAAGCCTACAGAGCACTTCAACCCCTCACCCCTGCACAGCACACAGCCGGCATTCCACACATAACACACACACACACAGATGGAGAGAGAGAGAGAGAGAGAGAGAGAGAGGATGGAAGAGAAGGAGAGGAGGAGAAAGAAAAAGAGAGAAAGGCAGGGAGGAAGAGAGAGATGGATAGAGTGGAAAGAAGGAAGAAGAAGAAAGAAGGAGAGGAAGTGATGAAGGGACAGAGAGATAAAGGTAGAGAGAGAGAGTGGAGGAGGAGAAAGAAAGAGAGTGAAAGAGAAGAAAGGAGGGAAAGGAAGGAAGGGAGGGGGAGAATTTAATGAGTTATTAATTTATCATTTCTATTTGAATTCACATCGTTGTAGGAGGATATCTAGTGCGCGTTTCCCTACTGTTCCCTACGTGTTGTATAACTATGTATGTCACAAATAAGGAATGCTGAATCTTGAGTAAGCAGCGACCGCTGAGCACAGCCGAGCTCCACTGCAGTGTGTTACAGCAACAACAGGTGGCCATGTGCTCGGGGCCACAATATGGTACATTTGATGTTTATTGTGGAAGAGCTAGACTTCATCCTCCTCCTCCTCCTCTTCTTCATGTCACACTCTCTTACACCAAAATGCCAGGTGGAGTGTTGATGTGAAGATGTTGCTGCTGTAAATCAGTCCAAACACTTTGAAAACTCTTAATTCTGCAATTACAGATCAATGACATTTTCTATATTTGATGTATATAGTTTATTCTTACTCTAAATTCTATTTGCACAGTCATAGGACGGTTCACTACATGTATGTGACAAATAAAAATGCAGAAGCATCTACTGTGTTTCAGAGATTTAATCTGGCATTTTTAAATGCTGGGATACGTACGCGCTTCTGCTGGTTTACATGCTGTGGTTTTAGCTTTTTCTATTCTTATTTATTGGCATCATTATTAGTTATTTATTTATCTATTTAAATACAGGAACAGTCTTCCTGGAGTCTTCCTTGTTTTGAGTAATATTAGCCTCCGTGAAATGTTGCCCATGTCTTTAACTGGAGAATTAAGAAGCGTTTGTCAGAATAAAAATAATATTATTATTTTACTCATAATAAAATATTCAGTAATAATCTGATTTCAATGAAGCTAAAAAGTGACACCACAATACGTCTCTGAGGGCATCTAGTGGCTGGATGAACATTTACACTTAAACACAGTTGATGTTAAATCGTAATCAGGATTCCAGAATGATTTGGGTCACTTTGTGTTACATTTTGTTTTCATTTCTGTCTTACTGTTAATGTCCTATATGTGTATTATATTATACACTATTGTAAATAGTTAAATGATAATATAAATAAATAATAATCTTTATTAAAGTATACATAGATGAAAGTGTATGATTAATGTGTCACTTGTGTCCGTTCTCCTATGTGTTTTGTCATTTTAAAATAGAAAATATTATAGTTTGGAAAAAACAGAAAATATAGTATGTATTGTAATTTAGTATGTACAGAAAATATACTATGTGTGGCTTTTAAATTTTAAAAATAGAAAATTTTGTGTAGTGGGACAAATACAGAAAATATAGTATGTATTGTAAAATGTCATTCAGAGGATTATTTAATCTGCATGTTGATGACTGAGATTTGTGCAGGTCAGTTCAACTGTTTAAGACCCAACTGGGCAGTTGGTGGCGTGACGGTAGGGTGTTCGCCCCGTGATCAGAAGATTGCAGGTTTGAATCCAGGGCCAGTAAAGTTACCACTGAGGTACTCATGAGCAAGGTACTGTCCCCAAGCACTGCTCCCCGGGCGATGCCTATGTTAGCCGCCCACTGCTCCTTCACGGATGGGTCAAATGCAGAGCTCACGTTTCATTGCACTGTGTGCTGTGGTGCGTTCACGATGACCAAAAAAATCACTCACTTTTGACTTTTTACGCCGCCCTCTTGGGTGACCTTGCTTTTACAGTGCAGCTGTGTGTCTGTATGTGCATTTCTGCACTAGATGGCAGCACAGCATTAATTAATTTCTCCTTTTTCTCCAGTCAGGCCTACATCAGAATCAGAATCAGATTTATCTGCCTTGCAGGTGAGAAAAACTCGCTCTGCAGTCTCTTCTTGTCCTGTTTTCACCAGCTCCCCTGCGGCAAACAAAACTTCCTCAGCTGGTACCTGTTGTCACGTTGAAACGGTATCCTTCTGTTGACTCAGTTGTATTTATGGCGTTTTGAAGACACTCTTCTCCACAGCAGCTTCTATTTTCCTACTACCATGGACAATCTCCCTGAAAGCAAGGGTTAAGGGTCTTCTTCAGGAACCCAATGACGGTAATGTTGGATGTTGTGTTCGGACCCACGACCTCCTAGTGAGACATCATTGTAAGCACAGCACAGCACATGCTGCACCACAACCAAATGTGACCTCTGCATTTGACCCATCCGTGAAGGAGCAGTGGACAGCTGACATGGGCAGCGCCAAGGGAGCAGTGCTTGGGGACGGTACCTTGCTCATGAGTACCTCAGTGGTACCTTTTCCTAGTCCGGGACTTCAACCGGTGACCTTCCGATCAAGAGACCAACTGTTACACTACCTTTACCCTATTGTAACATCACGATACAATATTCTAGTGATTAAATTTGAAGTCTGACAACATCATGGCGGCTGCTACGATAGAATACGATACAATATGACTTTGGTTTGATTCCATTCAGGAGCCAGCAATCTATATGAGACAACTGGACACCTTCTGCGCACAGGGCCAACTCCCTAAGCCTTACACTACCAACTGCCTGAGATGCGAGTAACCAAACCCCTAGACCTCCACCATCGTGCTCTACATTACGTCATAAAAAGGCCTTTACACTTTATATAAAAGGACAAAGATCTTTCTACTATTGTCTAAAATACATAATGTGCTTAAGAAAGAAAGTCTGGCCTAAATACACAGAATCAGGGCAAACCTACAGTGTGAGAGTATAATATTACAGAATGCACGGCTCTAGTCATGACACACGACACCATGTTTATGACACGACCTTATTTGACCTTCCAGTTACTATGGCAACTTAGCAAAGTGCTGCCTCATTAATGCTGATGTAGGAAGAACGGAGCGTAACACAGAAACAGCCGCGCATCCTCCTGTCTGTTAAACTATAAACCTTAATGTTTTACACGCCTGCTATTTTAGATGGTGGTCAGCCCTCGTCCCCCAGCGATTTCAAAAAGCAGCTGATAACAGCTGATATTCACCAACCATCCTTAAGAAGAAATCCCTTCTTAAAACCCACTTACGCAGTTTGAGGTAAGAACAGAATCTAGACATTTCATTGCATGCATACTTGTGCAAAACATTAGCTGATTGGGTTTTAGTCAATTCTAGTCATATAATATAACACTACTTAAAAGTCTGATCTTTCTTAAGAACAAATTTAAGTAATTTTCAAAGCTAAAATTGCAACAAAATAAACGAGAAAGAAATGAATAAAATATTTATACAGAAATATAAGATGTTTTGTTTCTTAGCTGAGTAGTAATTATAAGGATCTGAAATAGTAAGGAATAGAATTTTAATAAATGAATAAACTGTAAAAAAATGTGAATCACAAACATTTTTAGGCTGTAAAACTGTAAAATAATGAATATTCCAGAGGTCATTCATCACAAAGATTCTGTTCAGTATGAAATATAACACCCCAAAAATGGCCCAAAGGAACTCAGGAACTAAAATTGAATTTCTTGACACTATAACAAAATAAATTCTCTAGCGCACGATGGACAAACTATTGAGCTGTTCAATCCGCCCAAATCAAATATTCAAAAATTGACGCACATAATTAACCAAGTTCTACAAATATTATACCTTTGTTTCTTGGCAGTTTTTCAGAGTAGCTAAAGTAGTAAAACAGCTGTAAAAATTGTTTTAGTAGCAATAAGTAATATTTCAAATGAAACGTTTAAGCTGTGAAACTGTATCATAATAAATATTCAGGAGCTCGTTCGGCCACAAAGAATCTGTTCAGCATAAAATTCGGCACTCACAATCCCACCCCTACCCACTCTGCTGTTTTTGGAGGCCTGGCACAGATGGGCGTTGAACTTTGCTCTGCTGCTCGGTGACCTTCGCGTCCACGGCGAGTCGCTCAGCTTGTCAAATTGCTGCCCCGTAATTACTTACTGCTCGTAGCAGGTGGAGAGAAACCGGAGCGCAGGCGGAATAATAAACCAGAGCGAGTGAGCGAGGAAGGGAAGGAGGGAGGAAGGAGAGACGAGGGAGGGCTACGGCCTGTGATCAACATCGTAAATCATCAGCCGTATTGATCCCAGCTGCAGGATCGATCATGCAGGCGTTGGATTGGGGGCAAGTGGCACCGCGGAAAACACCGACTTTACCCTTTATGCATAAATGCGACATGCCACTGACCCCACACATCGATCCCAGCTCTAAATAAGCAGAGCGTCGGGTCACGCTGGACATCACGTGTCGTTTATCAACATCGAAAGCAGCATGGCGTCAAACGCAGGTTTGTGTCTCATTCTGCGCCAGTGCAGTGGCAGACCATGATCGATTATAACAGAGGTTTTCAACCGCCTGTCTGATGCCCCTAGTGGTCCGCAGCACCATTGCAGGTGCTGTCCCGTGCAAAGGAGTCCACTTTCACTACTGAAATCACTTTTAAAAAATTATTCATATTTTACATTTTTCAAAACATTTACAGATGATTTGTGCATCTTTATGAATAATGAATTTAATGCAAATAACTAAAAAGTAGTAATGACATCATGTCATAATGACATTGCTTGCTGATTTTCCGGCTACGGCATAAAAATTCAAGTTAAAAAGAACATCCTGGTAGCAACTATGGCTGGCCAATCTGCGTGCAATGTGAGGTAATGTAGAAAAATTCTATAAAATCGAACCGTAGACCTAATAATCGTAATCGTTTTACATCGTAATCGATTGCGCATTCAATGAATGCAAGTGAATATGAATATATGTATATATATATATATACACACACGCACACATGATTTATTATATTTACTATTATTCACTCTTCTATATTGTATATTCATAATTAAATTCATTCATTTGTACATATATATAAATCATGGTGTTTCCATTATGTTATTAACCAGTTCCTTGTGTGGATTGAGTGCTCGTGTGGTTGTTGATTGGGAGTCGGGGCAGTAAAGTGTTCAAGATAATAAAGAAGTGCAGCATCGGGCCGTGAGCCAACAGCACATTACACAGAGTGGTGTGAGCTCAGCTCCCGGCGTGACTTATTGTTTCTCTCCAGTCTCCTCATCTAGTGTGAACCCAGCACACAGCTCCATAAATCCTGTTCACCTCATACAGCATCATTCCTGCAGCTGGGAGCGTAACGGGACTCATATTCAAACCTACACACACAGGACAAATCATCTGCTCTGCTGGAACTCTGTTAAATTGGAGTCCTAAGATTTACTCTTGACATCTCTGAATCAGTTCAGTTGAAATAAAAAATATCTACATGTTTATACCGTGTAACAATGTTTTCTTTCACACGTTTCACTTCTTTAACCTTCTCCACATCTGCTTAATTTCAGTTAAAAAGGAGGAGGGAAAACATCTGTTAACGACCTTAATTTCAAGACTTAAGTCAGACGTTGACGAGATAAAAACCAGATCTTTGGTAATAAAGTTGGGAGAGAGAGAGAGAGAGAGAACATGACAGAAAGAGATAAAGATTGAAAGGTAATGGAAGAGAGAGAGAGAGAGAGAGAGAGAGAGAATGGGATGCAGGGAGATAACGAGAGAAAATGGAAATATAGAGAGAACATAAGAGAGTGAAAGAAACTGAGAGCAGTGGAGAGTAAGAAAGAGGAAAAGGAGACAGGGATACGGAGAAAATGGGAGAGAGAGAGGAACAGTAGCGACTCGGGAAATTGATGGACAGAAGGTTAGGACGATAGATGAATGGATGGATGGATGGGTTGGTGGATGGATGGACGGATAGATAGATAGAAGAAAGGAAGCGATAAATGAAGAGAGAGAGAGAGAATGATGAGTAAACGAGTAAATGTGAAGCTGCTTCTGTCACTACTGTTGTCAATGAGGACATGATTAGCACAGTGAGGAGCAGCTCTGTATCTTAATCAAACACACACACACACACACGACCACTCAAACTAATTCACATATGGATGGAGAACTTTGTTCAAAGCAAATATGGATGCAATTATCCCAGAGTAATAATAATAATAATAATAATAATAATAATAATAATAATAATTTGAGACATTCTAATAATAGATACTGGATTTCTGGCTTTCATAAGCTCTCAGGCATCAATCATCAAACTTAAAACCAAAACAAAAAAGTCAGAAACATTTCTCTTCACATGAAGTTAATGCTGCGTGTATGAAGGTTTACCCGAATCAAGTAATGTAAATGAATGATGGTTTATTTTGAGATGCACTAGTATACTGCAGCTACAGTAGTGCATTTACAGAGTAATCCGAGTATTGTGAGGCATGTGCGTAGGTAGCAGTGACGTGGAGATGTGTGTGTGTGCGTGTTCTCTCTGTTGTCAGCAGTGTGAAATGTGTGCAGCGTTTGTACACGGTGTCCCCTGGCTGTGCACTGTGAGCAGGAAAGCTGCGCTGGCTATTATTAGGAGCTGAGAGCCTGCACCAGCGCCGTGCCCATGTTTGGCTCCTCGGGGCTAAAGAGGACCTGATGGAAAACACTGTTCCAAACACTTTATGCACTACAATGCCATGGCGACGGAGGACAGAGAGTTACGCCACCCAGGAATGGCATATTATATTATGGTATGCCATGGTATGTATACATATATATCCAGAGTTTATATATAAACCCACCCACATGAGGAGAAGGGAGAGATTTGTATTTGTATTTGCATTTTTTAGTAAGTTAAAGTTAAAGTGAAAAAAAAAAAGAAAAAAAAAGTTTAGCATGTCTTGTGCTTTATTACAATTGTAATTGCAATGAATATATTGAATCTGTAACAGTTCATAAGCTTAGTCAGTCCTGAACTATATATGATATATGATGTGTATATCTATGCACATATACGCGGTGCTGGGGAATGGCTTATTATTAAATTTGGCATCATTATGGTTACAAGCAGTAATGTGTAATGTGGTGAGGGAAAATAATATGCTCTCTGCACCACAGTGTGCTACTGGCGGCTGTGAGATAGAGTCGGAGGATGGGTGCAGGAACGCTGTGTTTAATCAGAAGTAGCCTGTGGTTTGAGTAGCTGTTGTGTGTTACGCGTAGTTTGGCAGCACTGGATCTCTACCTGCTGAGATTACTGACTTCTGCTTTGTCCTTGCTCTGCCAGTCACGACAACAATAAACCAGCTCCAGTTGCAGTCCGGAGGAAACGCAGCCTGACCCTGATGTCCAAACCAATATGACCACTGGGGGGCATCACATGCTCTCTGCACCCCTCACACTCCTCACACCCATCACACTCCTCCTCCTCCAGCTGAATATCTGAATATGACAGAATATCCTGCATGGGGAGATTGACAGGGAGATAATAATAATAACAACAACAACAACAACAACAACAACAACAATAATAATAACAAGAAGACATTTTTTAATTTTTTTTATACCTTTCATATATATAAATGCAGTTTAAAGTGCATTAGTTAGAATATAAAGTGAGGGGAAAAATGTTAATGAATAAATAAAATTTATTAACTGTATTTAATATTTAGATTAAAATAGTATTTTAAAGCATTTTATTGAAGTATTAAATAATACATTTATTAAAAAATAAAAACAATTATTTAATAAAATAAATAAGCAATTTATACTTAAGCAAAGCATAAATAAGGTAAAGAGTAAATTACTTAAAAGATAAAAGAATAACTTGACTTAAAAATTACACTTTACATTTTATTAAAGAATTAAAGCATACATAAATTAAAAATAAATTACAGAATAAAATACTTAATATTTAATAATTAGCTGCAAGATTAATTTTAAAATTATATTAAGTTTTAAAGTGTAAATTAATTAGAATATTAATAAGAAGCACAATAAATTAAAGAGTTAATTAATTTTACAATTACATTTTGATTTTTTTAATTAAAAATAAACTAAATTAATAGGAAAATAGAAAAAAAGAAAAAGAAAATAAACGTAAAAAAGAGATTTAAACATGATTAAATAGTTAAAAGAAACAGCTACAAGTTAAATAATTAAAATAATTTAATTAATTGCAGGGATAATGGCAGAGTTTGGCTGTGAGTTGGAACGCGACCCGCTAACCATCTGCTGCTGCTGCTGTGAGAGAAAAGCGCTCGGCCTCGCGTTGCGTTCAGGCCCATTTTCATTTCAAAGTCAAAGACAGCAAAGCGAGAGGAAATGAACGTGAGCCCAAAAGGACAAGCTGTTCCTGGGATCAGAATTAAAGGAACCACGTGATGCAAAAATGCCATATGTGAAGACGGCAGGAGCCCTGACAACAAAACACACACAAAACACACACACGTAAAGCAGAGGACAGTAGACATTTGTAGATTTTAGATAATGTTGGTTAAAATAGAAGCTGGAAACCACTTTTAAGTCATTTCTCCTGAAAACAGCAATGATAAAGGATATTTAATAGGTGGAGGTTGTGGTGAGCTGAGGATTTTACATTCCCGACCCAGGAATCCAACCCAGGACCTTCTAGCTGTGAGGTGGCAACGTTAACCACTGCGCCACCGTACCATATCCAACATATTTAAAAAATCTTGTATCACACTTAGAAAATGCTTCAGTGTGAGAAATCATTAGTAAGATTCTTGTCTTCTGAGTATTTTCACTTTTCACCAGGTAAAAATAGAAATAATAATGAACGATTAATGTAAAATATGCTCCAGAAACACTGCAGCAGAATTTTAAAAAGGTGCCAAAGAACCCAAAGATATCGTTTTCGTCCTGTGCTTCAATCATTGTTATCTATATTTCCGCTGCTCTTATTTTGCCACTTCTAAAAATACCTTAACTTCATATTTCCTGCAGCAGTGCACAAATTCCTCCCTAAATCTGGCAGCGACAAGAAGAAAGTGGAGCAGCTCGGCTCGGTGCTGGCCCAACGCCGAGAGACTTCCAGCCACCAATTACACAACAATCTCCCAAACCAATACTCCAGAATTCGGGACGACTCTGTCAGCTAAATCAACCGCCCCAAAGCCACGTCACCATGACAACGCCCCCCCATGTCAGCCTCCGCGGGCAAAAGCTTGGCTTCCTTTCCCCTGATTGCCAGTGCGAGTGCCCGTGGGCCGAGATGCCTCTTGGCAGGTGAAATCTGTGGAGACGGCTCATTAACGCCGAGTTACAGCCCTGATCTGCGGCAGCGTTGGGGAGAAGATGACTAAAATGAACAACAATACTTTCTTCAATACGTACTTCAGTAGCTGATGATGAGCAAAATTACTTTTTAAACATTTTACCTTTTTCAGTGACTTTATTTTTATGGATAATGATGTCGCTTAGCGAAACCCTAAATTGTTACAAAAAATACTATAACTGTTCTCTCTTTACAAAGACGACTTTCAGAAATTCACCCCGGGATCGGAAGGTCGCCGGTTTGAATCCAAGGACCGGGTAAAGGTATCACTGAGGTACTCATGAGCAAGGTACCATCCCCAAGCACTGCTCGCTGGGCGCTGCCCTTGTTAGCTGCCCACTGCTCCTTCACGGATGGATCAAATGCAGAGCTCACATTCGGTTGTGGTGTGTTCACAATGACAAATAATCACTCACTTTCACTATATTTGCTTAATAATATCACTTTCCCACCCACCCGAGTGTTTTTTCACTGGCCGCTGGCCTTCATTTTTGATGAATTTTCAATACATTGCCCAGCCATATAGCCTTTCTACAGCAGGAGGAGGAGGAGGAAGGAGGAAGGGCTGGACAATTAATCGAAAATGAATTAAAATAAAAAATAACGACCTGAAATTGACATGATCTGTGACATCGTCCGTATTTGGCTAAAGAGATACTTACGACCGGAAACAAATTGAGTTTTTCTGACCTGCACGGCACATAAATCTGATTCTGGTTCTGAGATGGTCAGTAGTAATGGACCGAGTGTGTGTGAGTGTGTTTTGCGGTTCCCACAAGGGGAGGTTTGGGGATCATGTGATGGGTGGAGTGTAACGAGAGAAGAAGACAGTGATACGGGTGAGACAGATTTTCCATGCAGCTCCGAGCTTTCTTCTGAAAAACAGAGAGAAAGAGAGAGACCGAGTGGTTGTTTTCACACGCTAACACCTCTCGGCTGTGTGTGTGTGTGTGTTCATTTCTAGCAGGTGTGTGAGTAAATGTACAAGAACATGAGGATAAAACATTCTATTCATACACATACACACACACATCTTTGTAAAATGATGTTTGTTGTGTAGCGCAGTGCATTTGTCCTTCACTGCAGCGTCAAGGTTGAGTCACTCCTCCATCTCTCCATGCATCACTCCATCCTCCATCCTCCTTCTTAAAGCATTGGGATTGACATGAAATCAATAAATATGCACTTTTTAAAACCCACCACTCAATAACACACTCCTCTGTGTGTGTGTGTGTGTGTGTCATTGTGAACACAGCACAGCACACAGTGCACCACAACCGAATGTGACCTCTGCATTTGACCCATCCGTGAAGGAGCAGTGGACAAATGACATGGGCAGCACCCGGGAAGCAGTACTTGGGAACGGTGCCTTGCTCATGAGTACCTCAGTGGTACCTTTACCGGTCCTGAAATTTGAACCGGCGACCTTCTGATCACAGGGGAAACTCCCTAACCGTTACACTACCAACCGCTCCTAAAGGTGCATAAGATCTGCAGGAGTTTGAGATAAGATCTGTGGGGTGTTGGTGGCCTAGTGGTTAGGACACTCGCGTCTGGACCAAGAGGTTTTGGGGGTCGAGCCCTGTGCCTGGCACTACCATCATGAGTTCCCCGAGTTGCTCCACTGTCTAAATGAGTAGAACGGAAGTCGCTCTGGATAAGAGCATCTGCTAAATGTCATAAATGTAAATGTAAATGAATGAGTATTGAAATGGTAAGGACACTCGCCTCTGGACCAAGAGGTCATGGGTTTGAATCCTACCTCCACCACTCCCACCACTGGGTTCCTGTCCCTGTGATTAGGAAAAATGAATTCGCTCTGAGTTCAATTCCAAAAATGTAAATGTAAGTCACATATGATGGAAAAGCTGCTGGATCCTGGCTCTCTAGAACCGGACTTGTCCACTCCTGCTTTAGGTTCTCCGTAGCTCTGTAGGTATTAATATGCAACAGCATTTTTTACACAACATGCACAATTGGCAATATTTATACAATATGGTCAAAGGATCTCGGTTTTTTATCGAGAAAAATGTGATGACGATAACGATGATAAACATAGACATAGGCTATAAAATTGGAGCACACTTGTTTGCCCACGTTGCCACAACGTGTTGAGAAAGACAATGTCTTCGGCCTAATCACGTAGCGAGTGGGGTTGGCATAACGCCAATACAACAGCAAATCACAGCCAACAATGCAAAACTGCCCATTACACACAAAGAACTCGCGCAGAAAAGATGTCGGGTAACCAGGACGTAGCGGTGAGTGAAGGAGGGGATGAAAATGCAGGGTTTCCCCCAGCGCTTTAGAGGTTAAGGCAGCCACGCTGTCAACAAATGCCTCCTGCCTTGACTATGTCCCCATGGAGAAAGATTTATGAAATAGAAAATGAAAATGAACTTTTCATAATTTAAGGGAATTTTGTGTGTATATAGTTTGTGTCATTTGTTGAAAAAAAAACTTATTTGTTTAATGTTGTTTGATTTTTTTAATTTGTTCGTTCAGTTTGTATACGAATACAAAAAGCAAACATATGGCAATATATCGTGATAATTATCAAAATTTATCAATATGACAAAAATATTGTGATAATATTTTTATTCATATTGCCCAGCTGTAATGGTCAAATAAAACTGCCCTTAAGAAACTTGCTTCATAAGACTGTATTTGCAGGTTTTGGGTGATTTTTCATCAGAGTTTGCGACGAGAGGTTTTCACAGCGGAAAATACCACAAAGGCACAATGGAAGTTGCCTGTTCTAACAACGTATGAGACGGAAAAAGACAACTGTATGTCCTCTCTCTCTCTGTCTCACACACACACACACACACACACTTTCTCTCCCGGCTCCATTGTGATGCTGTGCAGACTTGACCACACACTGCCTTGACAAAGACCGCTTGTTTTCTCTGAGCTTTAGGCTGCTGGCGTGTGGGGCCTCAAACCCTGACCTCACCCATTATCCAGCAACACACACACACACACCACCAACACAACACATGCTCGGACAAAGCCGTGTGTGAGGGGCCGCGGCTGAACGAGCCGTTTTGTGGCTTTTTGCTCCTCACCTTCTAGAACTGCTCATATGAAACATACACTGCCCTCCAAAAGTTTGGAAACACCCCTGGCAAAGTGGGGTTTTGGACAGTATTGCCATGAATCCTTTTAAATTTGTGATGATGTTGCACTGATAAGGGACGACACAAACGACCAAAACATATTTTATTACATAAACCGTTTATTAAACAGTTCCTACATAGAAAATACTTAAAGTTTGGATTCATCAGAATATCCACCCTTAGCAGCTACGACAGCTCTGCACAATCTGGGCGTCCGAGCGGTCAGTTTATTCAAACATTGACTTGATATATTATTCCACGCCGCCTGAAGGATTGCCCAAAGATGATTCACACTGGTTGGACACTTCTTATGGACATCACAGTCCAGTTCCTCCCATAGTTGCTCAATTGGGTTGAGCTACATTATTATGTAATCAAAATAAAAATGATTATTGCTGGTCTCCAAAGATAATGTCAAGTTACTTTAATGTATTTGCACCAAAACATGATGAGGATTTATGTTGATATCGTCCAGAACCCCACTTTGCCAGGGACGTTTCCAAACTTTTGGAGGGCAGTGTAAGTAAATTTAATGTTAAATCCTGTATGGTTCATAAATGGTTACCAGACTTTTCTCTTACTCATTTCTGGGGTTACAACCATGTATGTTTGTGTAAGTTTATTATATATAATTATAACCACACTGATACAACCCCATGTGATCCCATATGAAAATTATATGATATTTGTGGTTGGATTTTTATAAACTATGGGTCTGTTTACACAGATGCGGATATTTTTATAAACCCATATTTTTTATACATTTGGGCCTTTCGTTTACACGCATCAACAGAATCCAGTGTTTTGAAAAATCTTTACTTTGGAGGGCGTTTTTGCGTTTGAGGCGGCTCTTTGTGCTAATGGAACTGGTTAAAGGTCTGAGGAAGTGCTGTCATATAACAGGGCACCAGACAACATGACCGTGTGAAGTCAGGTAGAGATGTAACGAGAGCTTCTTCACGCTCGTCTTCTTTTCCATAATGGATGACCTGGGATTGTTGGTAATTAACGCGCGCCGCTGCACCTTCGGCCCTTTTGAGCTCCTCGCATCACAATTTCTTCTTCTTCCAGCGTGAGCCGTCAGTCATCTCTACAGGCCTGTCTGCTGTTGCTGCTGCTCTGTGTGTGTGTGACAATGTAAATGTATTTAGGCTGTTTGTGAGGACCCCGCTGTCCCCTAAAAGACAGGAACAATTATGATTTCTCCATTTTTATGGTTTATGGAGATGTTTTGGCATGTGAGGTCCCCATCATGAAAATAAGAATATTAATCCCGAGGGAAATTCAAGTGGCCCAGTGCAACCTGTAGCTATACTGTCAATAAATATCAAAACGTGGCGTAGTGGCACAGTGTGCAATATAAATACAGTGATGGATTAGGATTCTCACCACTTGGCCAAGAGGTTGTGGGTTCGAATAATACCCAGTTCTAGCACAATCACCGCTGGGTCCCTGAGAAAGACCCTAAATACCAAGCTGCTGCAGGGAGACCTAATAATTAGGAAATGGAAGCACCTCTGGATAAGAGCATCTGCTAAATATTGCAAATATAAATGTAAATAAAATTAAATAGAATAATGCACTAATTTTTTTTAAAGCCAGGAGGTGAACAAAATAAAAACATAATGAATGAATTGTCTACATTAAATAAATAATTTTGCATGTATTTAAAACATTAAATATACAGTACTGTGCAAAAGTTTTGGGCAGGTGTGAAAAAATGCTGTCAACAAAGAATGCTTTCAAAAATGGAAGTGTTAATCATTTATTTTCATCAATCAACAAAATGCAGTGAATGAACAAAAGAGAAATCTAAATCAAATCAATATTTGGTGTGACCAGCCTTTGCCTTCAAAACAGCATCAATTCTTCTAGGTACACTTGCACACAGTTTTTGAAGGAACTCGGCTGGTAGGTTGTTCCAAACATCTTGGAGAACTAACCACAGATCTATAATCCTATAATCCTACAAAATAATATAATGACTATAATCCTACAAAATAATATAATGACTATAATCCTACAAAATAATATAATGACTATAATCCTACAAAATCCCTGACTTTGTGCAAGTGAACCTATAAGAATTGATGCTGGTTTGAAGGCAAAAGGTAGTAACACCAAATATTGATTTGATTTAGATTTTATTTTTGTTCGCTCACTTTGCATTTTGTAAATCGATAAAAATAAACAATCATTATTTATATTTCTGAAAGCATTCTTTGTTTACAGCATTTTTTCACACCTGCCTAAAACCTTTGCACAGTACTGTATACTTTTCAGAGACATTTCATATCATTTCACTTGCTTCTCACAAAGTGTATATATTCTGCACTATATATAATGTTTTATATTATTTTCTAGATTGTAGGTCAATACTGAAGCCATCAAAATGATAAAAGAACACACATGGACTAACGCATAAAATGAATGTTATATTCTTCTATGAGGGGCAGCCACCTTTTGCAGTATTGACTGTTTATATCAATATATGATGTCTTTGAGTTTTTTAGGGCGCAGGGAGGAATTATTCACCTTAATTATACATCTTATACGCCTTAAGACCCTATGGACATGAACTGAATTACCAATTTAATAATGAACTCATTTTAGCTTAATGTTGCTGAGTGGATCTTAGCAAGCGGCCCCAGCAACGACTCGGAATTCCAAAGCGTCTTTCAGATTATTTTTGTATCGTCACTTCTTTAAAAATTAACGATTATTCTTGAACTAATGTTTTCTTGTGTATTAAATGTTTTGTGACAATCACTTGACTGTTTTTAAGAGTGCTATATAAATGAAATTGAATTGAATAATAGCCACAGGTTTGAAAAAACGACTTTATAGAAGATAGGTTTCATTTGACAATCTAAAAAGGTCTGCTTTAGTTTCTGAGGTTAATGTTAATGTTGAGTAAGAGTTATATGTAGCTGTAGTGTTATCTAGTTATTATGGGAGTCGAGGAAGTTGTTCCACAAATGTGTGTGTGTGTTTGTAAACCTCCCATAATGGGGACGTTGTCCTGCTTGCACATTGATAAAGTGGGGACTTGGGTCATTACGCGGACATAAAAACCCAATTTTTGCTCAAGCTGAACTTGTCTCTTTATAATCTCAGTCCTCATCATTCTCATATTCTTAAAAAGGTGTGTGTGAGGGTGTGTGTAGTGTGTGTTGTCAGTATGTGTGTGAGGTGACTCTGTGCTCAGTGTCTCTTCAGCACAATGTGTTGGCCCCGCCGCAGGCCCGACTATAATCATAGTGCCGAGCTAAGCAGAGTGAAAGCTCAGGAAACAGAGGCAGGGGCGCGACCTGATCTGTACCAGCCCGTTTCGGAGGCGAGGGCTAGAGTGAGGGCGGGTGGTGGTGGTGGTGGTGGTGGTGGTTTGGGAAGGGGGGAGGGGGGAGGGAGCCGATGGGCAGCTGGACAAGCTCAGATTACAGGACACATAAAGGGAGACCTGCATCAGCAGCAGCAGCAGCGGTGGTGGTGAGAGTGACCTCCTATTATAGTGACAGTCACCCGGGGTTTGTGCAAGCGAAAGAAAAGAGGGAGAGAAAGAGAGAGAAGTAAAAGAGAGGGGAAAAGAAATGCTTATGGTGCAACTGCTCCAGTGAGCTCAACAGAAAGAGGGGAGAGAGACAGAATACATAATTATCTATACTCCTGCTAGAGAGAGAGAGAGAGAGGCAGAGAGACGACAAAGAGTGGAAGAGAGAGACATTAAAATAAAGGAAATGAAATGTTTGTGCTGCATCTGCTTCAGTGAGCTGAAAGAAAGAAAAAAGAAAGAAAACATAACTATCGAAACAGATTCAACAAGCTGAGAAATAGACGTAAAATAAAACGTTTGTAATTCAAGTGCTCCAGCGGGAAGGAAGAGAGACGGACAGAGGAGAGGGAGATAGAAAACATAATTGTGTAAACTCCTATTAGAGAGGGGGAGAGACAGAGACAAAGAGAAAGAGAGAGGGAATGAAATGTTTGTGCTGGATCTGCTTTAGTGAGCAGAAAGAAAGAAAGAAAGAAAGAAAGAAAGGGTGGAGAGATAGAATACATGTGTCTCCACTCCACTAGATCAGTGTGTAGAATCTTTAGGATCATGGCTGATGCAGCTGTCAGCTCCTCCATGCAGCAGGAGTTAATCGTACAGCAGAGAGCTGCAGCCTGTGAGTCAGCTGAAACACACACTCAGAGAGTTATTTCAGACCGGGGCAGGAGAGGGGGCAGAACCGGGAGAGTGGGGGCAGGAGACGGGGTAGGAGAGGAGAGAGGGACTAGAGGAAGGGGACAGGAGACAAGCATTATCACAAAGCTCTTTACATATAACCGGCCCAAGCCCCCAGCCAGCAAGCCTGGGGTGACAGCACTGCTGTACGATATGCGGACAGAGAGAGAGAGAGAGAGAGAGATGGCACATGACCCACACGTGCCAGACACAGCTGTTGTAGCAACTGCCATTAGCATGACACAAGCACAGAGTTCTCTAACCACAGGACAGATTTGTGATATCATGTGGTGGTCTTGTGGTTAGAATGTTCAGCTCTGAACCAAGACCTCGTTGGTTTGAATGCTACCTCCAGCACTACCATCACTGAGTCCCTTAGTTGCTGCAGGAAGGAAGTCACACTAGATAAGAGCATCTGCTAAATGCTGTAAATGTCAACGTCCAGTAACTGGTAGCCTTGCAGAACTCGAGGCCTCGAGACCAGGTTTTGAAAGACTCGGTCTTGTCTCGGACTCGGTCGTATTTGTACTTGGTCTTGTCATAGACTCGGACTAAGAGAACTCAGGAGTTTATTTAGAGAGCAGCCGAGACCACAACTCTGAGAATATTACTATTACAACTATTTGAGACCAACGTTGTTTATTAATTAGTGTTTAAATAACTCAGAATCCCGTTAACTTACAGACACCACACACACACCGTCAGAATCACAAGACTTTCAACTTACCGACATTATATTCGTTCCTCTGCATGTGAAATTATTTCTGAGTAATTCCTGCACAAAAACTGAAGTACTTACATATAAATGCATTAATTACATTATTCACAATGTAAACACACACATTACCTTGCGACGGAGCGCCGTCATGCACAAAAATGTAGTTCTCTTCCAGAAAAGTCAAAATCAGCTGATTTTATAGACCAAAATCAGTCCAAATCAGCTCAAAAATACCCAAAACTTTAGTATTTCTTCATTTACATTTTTTTTTTCCATTTTATAATATTAGAGAGTAATCAATAGGGAAAAAATATATAGAAAAATGCATTGTCTGCCTTCAAATAATTTTATGCTGTATCTAGGTGGATACTAAATAGATAAACAAGTGTTTCCGCCTGGCACTGACCTTGCTTGTCATGTGATGTAAAACGAGCATTGGTCCGATCTCAGTCTCATCTTGGTCTTGCCCCTTCAGAGTCTTGGGCTTGTCTCAGTCCTGACACACTTTGGTCTTGGTCTTGTCTTGGTCTCGGGTTAGGTGTCTTGACCCAAACTCTACCGACTGGAAAACTAGGATGGAAGTGATGGTGTTAAATCAGCATATAGTATTGTCTCATATCGATCACTGGATCCTGAATTGAATCATCTTGTAGCACACGTTGTGATATTGACAGACATTGAATCATTACCCATTGCAACAATATAAAAATGTACTGTGATGAAGCATGATTTACACCTCTGCTATACTCTCCAAGGTGGCTGGACATGAGGAAAGCACATTATGCAAGTGCAGTCGATCGTGCTCATTGATTTAATTTAGAATAGAGGGCACAGGTCAATGCCAACAATATGCAAATCAACAACAACAACAACAACAGTGGGATCTTTGTTCCATTTACGTCCCGGTTTGTAAGACGTCGTTTCTCAAAGCATGACACAAAAGGCAAGTATTAACATGATTTGTGATATGTTGCAGCAGTCTCCCTCCCTCCCTATCTGCCTTGTGTTTCATGGCAAAAGATTCCAGTTTCGGTGCCATGTTTGGAATCAGGGAGGATTTGAATATTAAGCACTGGGTGAATTCATGAAAATAAATCCAAGAAAAATATTTATATATAAACATATTTCAACACTTTCTACATGCAATCTGTAACTTTGCCCATAACTTTGTTGGCCAATTTTCATTCAAGTTGCTTTCATTGTTGCATTCAGAATTAAATTTGCAATAAAGTGATTAATACATTTAATATTAATACATTAATAATGCTCATCACACCTTAAAAGTGTGGCTTCAAAACCTTGTGAAATGACAATGATCACAAACAACAATATTTTTTAATGAAACACTTTAAAGGTGAGCAATAAAATATAAATGAATGACATTAACTCTTTAGGAAATTCATGTTTTTGCACTTACAAGTTATGCATGGACGAAAGCACAAGGCCACAATGCACAATACATGCTCTTAAATAAAACTGCACAAGATAAAAAATTAGGGGTGTGTGCGAAAAGAGAAACGAATCATGGTTCTTTCTCTGTTGATTCAAAATTTATTCATTCATTCCAAAAAAATCGATTCATCTTTCTCAAGTTTACTTATTCCCCAACATGAGTTCAGTTCGCTAATCCTATAGATGGTGCAATGTGGAAATCTGCCCAGATAGACCTCCTTCACACGGCCTCAATGGTGTGTCCAAAAATGCATTTGCATTTATTGTGCTTGCAAAATCAAGAAAATCAATAATTTTATGGTTTTGCAAGATATACTGTAGTAGTTGAATGTTTAACTTACATCTCACTTTCATAACCAAAACCAACTAGCAGACATGCTACTATAGGAATCAAAGCTTTATAACCAACTCTTATATAAGAATCTAAAATGGCATCAACAATTAAATATCCAGTTACAAAAATACAGACATTATACAAATGTGAAATTGTTATGACATTATGATCTCATATCTTTTTTGTTATAAACTTCTTCTAAATATATTTTTCCTCCCAGGTAACTGCAGTATGTGTGTGTGATTATTTAAACTCCTTCCTCTCTGGCTGGTTATAAACGAGCATCACAGCTGTAATAGAGAGGGCTGAATCAGACACCATCAGCACACAGGGCATGCTGGCAGCTTATACAGCATAACTCATGTTAGTGTGCGCCTCGACTCAGAGCCTCTCCTAATCTCCTCCACTTTTTAATGCCGGCTTGTGTTTCTCTTAACAGATGGCACCAAATGCTATTGGTTCTATCCCCAGTTCTATTCCCAACCAGCACAGGAAATATACGTGGGATGTATATATATATATATATATAGTATAAGCGTCATTCGTAACAATTTTACATTTAAATTCTGCATGTTTGAAATTTGTAATTGTATGTTGTTAATATATAATGTTTGTTCATTATTTGTTAAACACTAATTTCATTTGGGATATGCATTTTTGTTAAGTTTTATTGATTTTATACAGTATATAAATAATATATATACACAAATTAAAAGTATATATTCTAAATATACTGTATATGCTGTATAATATATAGCTTAGTATTAAAAATGTCAAACGATCATTAATTAATACTTAATTAGGAAGGGAAGAAAAACATATGCCAAATATAATATTTGCTAATTTAATAACAAATATATATTAAAAACATTTTAAATTATTTTTTTCAACTTGATTTCAGGACCAGTCAGAAAATACAAAGAATGAAGGCACATAAGATGCACACTGTTTAGATACTGCTTAAAATGCCATTTTACTAGTATTTATTTGAATATATTGTATATTATATAATTTATTATGCTTATCTTTATAAATAGAAACAGGACCAGTATCCGGGCCAGGGACTAAAGGAACATAAGCAGTGATTATTCCTTGTTAAATTTGACTGCACAGTCTCAGGACCAGACACCAAATACAGGCAGCATTTGTCCTTTGGCGTTGCAGGAGGACGGAGCAGTGATTTGCGATTCCCTGAAGTGTGTGTGGTTGTGGTGCAGCAGGAGGAGCAGATAAAGGGAAGAGAACACATCCAGGGCTATTTATAATCGCCCAAAGTGCATTTGACTCCTGACACGGCAGATAGAGAATGATTTGTGGCTTTCCATCTGCTGAAGCGACCGGGTCAGGACCCGAGCTGTGCACCAGGACCAGGCACAAATTCACACAAACACACTGTGTGAAAATTCCATCTGGTTCAAGTTAAAAACTTGACTCTAAGAAATTCTCATTTGGTGTTTCACCTAGAGCTATAAATTCATGAATGTTATATCTGATTTTTCTTCAAGATAATACAATTTATAGCTATTTTACAAATTTCAATACATAAAATTTCTGTGTGGCATATTAAAAGCATATTCACTCTTAAACAGCCATGAAATTTCACTTAACTTTTAAGGTAAATAAATGAAAGAAGTATGTTAACATGACATTTTCACAGTGTCATATGCAGTTAACACTGCAGCATTACTGAGTGTGTCCCATGCGGTGGGCTTAAAATCTGCTAAAGCTTACCTTTTTGATTGACCTGTGTGAGCACATACCGTCCTGGACACACACAAAACCCCACACATGCCGTACCTTTCACAGGACACAGACACAATAACCACCAGCTTGACCTTATTATGCATTTTTAACAAAGCCTCCTAGAAGACCCGATCTTGTTTCTCATTGTGATCTATTCTGAAGCACGACTGACTTCGGCACTGAAAAACTCCGGATCTGCAATGTTGAATATTTGCTTACAGGTCCCACGTGGACAGTGTGGACCTGTAACGGAACTGTGTGTAGTCTCTAGCCGAAAAAAGTATGCTTACATTTCAAATGATTAAGTAACCTTATATTTACATTTAAGTTCAAGCATGTAAATCTTCCAAGTGTACTTAAAGTAGTGAATACACTAATATCAAAGTACTAGCAGTGTACATATAAGTCTACTATTTCAGTAGTATTCTGGCCACATTTGTAGTTATTAAAGTAAGAATTATAATAAATTTTGAGTGACTGACTAGTTAATATCTTGAGCCACAAATAAACTGTGGAATATACTGGATGTTAATGTTCTAAGTTATATGCTTTTAGCTTTCTCTTTTATTGGTGAAAGTACACTCTAAATAATACTGCAAATATTTATCACAGTAAGTGAAAGATGGGCTGAAGTACAGCATCTAAGAAGACAGTAGAGGGAAAAGAAGGCTTATTAAGCGTACGCTTAACTACATGGGCTTTATATGCTATATTAGTGTGCAGAATGGAGCTCACTGAGCACGGTGACTTACGTGCTATGGTGCTTGGACCCCTCTAATTACATATTTACTTACAAACCATTGGATTTTTAAGTTATATTATTGTGTAGAATTATATTACAGTGTAGAGTTATACTATTGTGTAGTGTACTATGTACTGTGGCTATTATTATTATGTTTTGCTTCTATTAATTTGTATTTTATATTTTGTTTTTTAAGTCAAATTATTGTGTACAGTCAAGTCTGGTGAGCTCACGCTATGGTGCTTGGACCCCACTTATTGCTGCTTGTGGCTGTATTTTTCAATATTCATTTTATGTAATCATTTGTCTTTAATGTTTTGGCTCTACCATCCAGCACATAGGATTTTTAAACTATATTACTGTGTAGAATGAATTTGGTGAGTGTGGTGACTTTCAATTTATGGTGCTTGGACCCCACTATTTTCTGTTTGGGCTATTATTATTACTTGTTGTTGTTGTTGTTGTTGTTGTTGTTGTTGTTGTTGTTGACTTTTAAGTTAAATTACTGTGTAGAATGAAGTCTTTTCCTGTATGACTCACTTGTTGAAATTTCTGACATTAAGGCAATGGAAAAATCTTTTTAAAAGCATCCCAGAACCCTTTAGTGGCAGTGTGTATAAAGATGCCCCGTGGCGCTGGAGGAAGGCCGAACTGGCCTAGTGGAGGCGGAATCTCAATGAGCTCGTTGTCGTCACGACGCCCGGCACCGGGTTCGACTACGCAGTGAAGCTGAACGCTGCTGAGCTTGTGTGTCACAAGAGCACTTCAGCATTCCTCTACGCACTCACATGTTGCCAGGAAACAAAGTGTGAGAGTGTGTTTGTGTACGTGGGAGTATGAGAGAGGGAAGGAGGGATGAAGGCAGGTGGAAATTGGTGGTTATGGTGGAAAGATGCAGGCAAAAATCCACTCAGGCTGAAAAACTCACTGTCACTAGCAGGATGATGAGGTGAATCTTGTCACTAGTTTAGAATATTTTCCACTAAGCTTGTTGCTATGACAGTGTATTTCATCCATTGTAGGTAAAATAGATAATATAAAAATTAATATTTTTTTCTGGGGCGGGAAGGAAAATTCTGAGATTAACATATATCAGAAAGAAACTTTACTATTCTCTGACAGTGTAAAGTTGTAAATTTGCGAGAAAAAGTAATTATTTTAGACGAAATATATAACTTTGCAAGTCCAGATTTCTGACATTAAAGTCACAAATTTATGAGAAATAAATTAAGATATTCTTTTTAACCTCTGATAATTTCAAATACATTTGCAAGAACAATAACTCAGCTGCCTGACTTTACTTTTTTACATAAAGGTACAAATTTGTTATCAATCTACAATATAAATATAATATACATTTATTTATAAAATTTGTACAAATTTACCAATTTTACGTTTTCCGCTTGCAACAGTAACATTATGATATTCTCTGAAATTTTAAAGTCAGACATTTGCAAAAAGAAATATCAGTGTCAGAGAATATTCAAGTTCTTTTTTATAAATATACAACTTAATCTTTGGAAATTTTTGGTTGCAATGTTCATGCTGTCGTGCTCGGATCCCCCTGACTGCCACTTTCAGCTATATTTAATGTTGTTTTTAATGAGAAAAAGTTAAAATCTGACACAATAAAGTCAGACATTTGTGAGAAATATTTCTGACAATATCTGAGTTTTTA
>JAVGVS010000131.1:502483-521803 GCA_032718565.1 Distichodus sexfasciatus
TTTTGGTTGTGTGTGTGTGATTTCTTCTAGGTTATGTTAAGTCCATAATGGGTCGGCGCCGTACTCTTCCTAACATACATTCTGCAGACTGGGGCGTCCGAAACCAGGCAGAAAGACAAGCAGTCAACTTTGTACTTCAAGGTAGTGTGTGTTTGGTTCTCATGAAACACACTGGAAAACTGCTTAAGGTGCTAAAACAAATACAATGCATTATGTTGGTCTTCTTCTTCTTCTTCTTCTTCTTCATCTTATTATTATTATTATTATTATTATTATTATTATTATTATTATTATTATTATTATATTTTGGCTCTGCTGTTGAGTATGTCGAACTTTAACAAGTTAAATTTATATATTTTTCTTATGCTGTATGACTCATAAGCATCTGTACTGCATGAGTCACATAAAAGACAGTGGAGCATAATGAAGAGATCACCACGGCCAGTGTGTCTCCACTGCTGATGCATTTATACACCTACAACGCAGCCATCTTTACTAGTTTTGAGGCATTTGGTGGGTTCTCAGCTGTTAATAAACCCCTATATACTTTAGGATTTGTCCTGCTGCTGCTCTTGGCGCTGACAGCATCAGTAAAGTTAATGTAGCCCGTATGATTGGCATCCCTGTGCTCCCATGCCACGTGGTTTCACAGATGATGCGGTAGATTTTGGATCATGAGAGGTTTCCTTTCTCCCTCCACTATTTCCTCTCTCTCTGCTACATAATCTTTGTCTCATCTGTCCAGCAGACAGTCGCAGAACTCAAGCTTCTTAAACAGCTCCCCCCCTTCGCTTCATGATACATAACACAATATCAAATATCGAGACTATTTCATGTAAATAATTGCAATGGTATTAAAAAAAACTGACACTGTTTTAAATCCTTTCTGAATACAATAACATGTTAATGAATGAATGTGTAAGGTTAAAGGTAACTAGTGAGCGAGAAAAGAGGCAGTTTAATAAAGACTTCTGAACTCTACTCCGGCCATTGTGCAACTCTACATATATTTCATACATTACTATGCAACAAAATGCCTAAAAACACCACAACTTGCATTGCAATTTTTTAGAAAAGCTGAAATTTTAGACTGCAACAATCTAAAAAAAAAAGCCTGTGAAATCCTAGAGGGACTGATATATCGACCAGCCCAAGAGTCAACACAAAGCAATGAACTCATTCCAAGGTTAGACTATAGTTAGAACAAAAGCAAAAACCCTTTCATTCACTACAATAATTATACAGATACTTTATCAACTGCATTGTATATTAAGTTTCACCTCTTTCTATGGAACAGCATGACCTATATCTCAAAAAATAATGAAGACTGCATTAATGATGCACATAATCCACAGAAATTGTGCACTGCAACCAGTGTTTGGTGGAATCTATTAAATTAATATATTGTCAAAATATATTAAAAAATGATATGATAATGATTTATTACATATTGCTCATATCACAGTACTCGATATATCGTCCTGCCCTAGAATCCACCGACACCTTTGAACTCAACTGAATGTTAAACTATAAATAAAACAACAAAAAGTCTTTTATTCACTACATTGATTTTACAGATACTTTATCAACTGCATTGTATATTAAGTTTCACCTCTTTTTATGGAACGACGTGACCTATATCTGAATAAATATGTTTTCTAGTGGTGTGTTCATTATACCAAGAGCTCTTCTGTCTTCCTCTCACCCCTAAAAAATCACTATAATCAGTGTCATTCCCTTCCTGCTTATCAGACCCAAATGACGAACTCCCAAATGCCCGCTGTCTGATTTGCCAACGTCAGGGCGAAGCCAACCGTTACTGTGCCAACTGTGGAGATTGCTGAATTGAAGTTATGCTAAGCGAAGCACACCAAAGACCTGGCATTCTAACTCCCTTTAAACAGGTTGAAGAAAGCGATTTTTTACACCTGCTTTCTCAACAAGGTCAAAATCTAAGGGAAGGCAAGAGAGAGCGTCCTGTTTGAAGCAGGTGTGTTGTGGGAAACAGACAGGGGTGTGAAGCGTCTCAGGGGAGATGCTCACTGTTTCTTTTTAAACCAAACCCGTCTTAATGATTTTGTGCATCTCTCTGGAGTATTTTGCACTTCTGTGCTCTTCTTACCTGAGTTTCCCTCTGGGGATTTCCGGCTCTTATTGCTGTTAAAGACTTTCTTTGGGGTTTGCTTTTAGAAGTCAATGAACAGCTCAGGCACCGCAGCTTTCCTGAAATTATCATGATCCAGCAGGTGACAGGTGCCTCCCTGATCTAAATTACATCGGCCCAAGACGGCCCAATGCGGTTCAAAATAAAGAAACTTTTCTGCAAAGCACCAAAACATATTTAAAAAGTTGATAACTCGTAGGAACACACTACAATTACCATGACGCCGCACAAATTCATAAAACACTTTCATCAAAATGACCACATTTTGCACACACACTGCACATTCATAGACACGCTGCAGACACACAAACACAGCGCAAGTGCATTCATATACAATATATTATTGTGTGACAGAATAATATGTAATGTATAGATTATCATTGTGTATATTACCCATTTTGTGTGACACAACACAATATTTATGGTATATCGGTTCTCGAACATTTTGGAGTGCAAATAATTTTTGGCCAATTGGAGCTTGGAGCACGAACGAAATTTTGGTAGATGAGCCGAGCGCTGTATCATATTTTTTATGGGAAATCTCAGAGCACAGAGCGCAATTCATCACTCAAACAGTATTTTTCATCCTAAAAGTCAGAATTCCACCATTTATTTTGTTTGTATTGTATTTATATGTAAAATAACGCATAAAATAATGCACTATTTCCAACAAAATCCAACAATTCAGCACGCAAACATTATTTTGGATGGAAATTGTCAAAATTAAATCATTTATTTTGAATTTACACCAGCCCAAAAACCAACCTTTTATATGTAGAACCATCAAATTGTTGGTATATTCTTGGGGGACGTGAATGGATACATTTTAACATTGATTCTTGACTTGGAATTTACTTGGAACTCTAACTTTTTGGATTCTAACTGCCATCTACCCCTATATAAATATATATTTATGAAGGGCCTTTATGAAGGGTTAAGTTTTTGAATGAAATCAAAAAATGAATGAGCTTCTTCACAACATTACATTTTTTTGTTTTATTTTCTAAAAGTACATTATACATATTGTGCACATCCCGCTGCTCGGTATATCGCCCAGCACTAGACTCAACAGCTTAACGATAATGCTAAACTATAGCTAAAACAACAACAAAAAATCTTTTTATTCACTACATTAATTATACAGATATGTATTAACTGTATTGTATATCAAGTTTCACCACTTCATCTCAATAAATAAGGAGGACAGTGTTTATGTCACACCAAATCCACAGAAATTGGCCACTGCAACCTGTGTTCAGTAGAATCTACTACATTAATATCCTTCAATAGTTATGTGGTTTAATGATCATATCGTTCATATCGTGGCCCTCAATATATCGCCCAACCGCAGGCTCAACTGATAGTAACAAACTCTTTCCAATGTTAGATTATAGCCAAAACGACAACAAAATATCTTTTTAATTCAATAGTAAATACAAGTTGAAATACATGCAATTCTATGTCATCAGATTAAAGTACAATAACAGATAATATATGTGCAAATTTAACAGAACATTAGAGCTCTCATGCTCTCTCTCTCCTCTCTCCTGCTTGTGTTTATTCTCTCCTGTGTGGAGGCTGGCATTTCCCTGGGCTGACGTAAGCACAAGCTGAGCGCTGGAGCGCTGCCAGGAACATCCCTAAATCACCACCGGACCTAATGAAAAAACGCCAAACCACACCAACGCCCCCCCCGTGTTACCCCCGGAGGCCGCACCCATCCTCAGTAAAAGAGTCACGTGTGGTGATACAGAGAGATTTGGCTAAACAAACATGTGACCGCATCTTCTTTCAGTGCAGTGTCACATTCTCTCCAAACACACACACATCAACACACTCACGAAAGCTGCTGCTTTTATTATTACAATAAAACAAGATACCAGTGATATTAGTTACATGGAATCTAATTTTAGCTGAAAAGAAAGCATTTCGGACGACTGAGACTCACCTTTCGTCCTACATTTTCATGACGGTTGTAAATAAGGGCAGTTGGTAGTGTAACTGTTACGACGTTCACTCAGCGAATGGAAGGTCGCTGGTTCGAATTCCAGGTCCGCTACATGGATCACTGAGGTACTCATCAGCAAGGTACCGTCCCCAAGCACTGCTCCCCAGGTGCTGCCCATGTTAGCTGCCCACTGCTCCTTCACACATGGGTCCAATGCAGCGCTCACATTTGGTTGTGGTGTGCTGTGCTGTTTTAACAATGACAAATCATTCACTCACTTACTCACTCAGTAATCAAGGTGCCATTTCCAGATCCAGGATGGAGTCTCCCTCTCCAGATGGAGATACAGACAACCCCTAATTACTAGCAGTGATGAGAGTAACTCGTTACACTAATGTTTTGCATTTCGCTGTAACACACTAATAGTAAGGTATCGCTAATACATTTTTAGTAAGGGTTAATTATTGAATACATAATCGGGGTGAAACCTTTAATTAATTGTGATGTTGATTTGAGGTGATATAGCTCTTGTGTATATATACAAATTTCTCCCCCTGAAAAACAAAGCAGACCACACAAGATTCTACATCATGGAAAGTAGTGCCCGTTTCTGCCCACGGCCTGTTTAGCACTGTGACAAGCGCATAGTTATGTAACAAACACTGCCCACGATGAACACACTCGCTCCACACCTCCCACTTACAACACACACTGAGAGAGAGGGAGAGAGAGGGAGAGAGAGGGAGACCCTAGCACTTCGAGATTAAGTAGATTAAAGTAAACCATGTACATTATTATGAAATATTGTAATTGCTCAGTCATGGAGTAGCCAACTGGTAAATTTATACAAGTAGTAGGAGTAGTAGGAGTAGTAGTAGTAGTAGTAGTAGTAGTAGTAGTAGCAGCAGTACTAGTGCTAGTAATACGACTGCTGCTGCTAATACTAATTACTAATACTGCTAATTTTAGTTATAATACTACTGCTAATACTACTGTCTACTACTACTACTAGTTGCACTATTGCTGCTGATACCACTACTGCTAATACTACTCCACTTACTACTAATAGCAATACCAATTACTAATACCACAAATATTACTGCTGCTAGTTTTAGTACTAATACTACTGCCAATACTACTCTGTCTACTGCTACTACGATTGCTGCTACCACTCATCTACTACTACCATTAATACTACTACTACTACTACTACTACTACTACTACTAATAACAATAATATCAGTACTAATACTGCTAATACTACTTCTACTGTTAATACTACTCCACCCACTACTTCTACTACTACTACTACTACTACTACTACTACTAATACACTGCACTTACTACTACCACTAATACTAATGCTAATAGTACTACTACTACTACTACTAATTATAATAACAATAATATCAGTACTAATACGGCTAATACTACTTCTACTGTTAATACTACTCCACCCACTACTTCTACTACTACTACTACTTCTGCTGATGCTGCTACTACTACTACCATCACTACTACACATATTACTACTAGCAATGTTACTACTACACAAACTGCTGCTTCTGCTACTACTACTACTACTAATACACTGCACTTACTACTACCACTAATACTAATGCTAATAGTACTACTACTACTACTACTAATTATAATAACAATAATATCAGTACTAATACGGCTAATACTACTTCTACTGTTAATACTACTCCACCCACTACTTCTACTACTACTACTACTTCTGCTGATGCTGCTACTACTACTACCATCACTACTACACATACTACTACTAGCAATGTTACTACTACATAAACTGCTGCTTCTGCTACTACTACTACTACTACAATTACTAATAGTGCTACTACTTCTAATGCTACTGCTAATACTGCTATTCCTACTGCTACTACTACAGCTCCTGCTGTGTTATCACTGACAATCTTTAAACCGAACTGAACTTAAATACATACAACCTCCTCTACATGTATAAACTTTATATTCATGAGTAGTGTAGTTATTGAAGCTAAAAGTCAAAAAGCAGAAAATATTCATTTGACTTCAACTGTTACCAGTTACACCAACATAATTTAATGTGAATCTAATAATACTTAAATAATGTTTTATATAAAAGACTGTAAACTGCACATAACAGACATACCAATAAGTGGGAGTCATAGTTCAGATGTGGCTTCACAAGTAAACTAGAAATTCTGCAGGACAGTGTGTGTTAGGGACGGGCGAAACAGTAATCAGGTCAAACTCCAGGCACCACATGGAAATATTTCAAACATTCTTTGAGACAAGACTGAACAAAGTGAAAAATCCAGATCATTAGTCCTTACAAAATATATCCAGATGCCAGACATGTTAATTAACCTGCCATACTCATACTGATTAGCTGTGTTTTGGGTAATTACTGACTGATTCCTTACTACAATATATAATCATTATAATGTTATGGCTGATTTTCTCTTATTCACTCCAAACCAAAACAAACCAAAAATAAAACAGTATGAACTGAAGTGTGGATTTGGAGTCTTTACACTTCTAGGGCTAAAGCTTGTAGCATAACAGAAAGGAGTTGGCGTCACTGGTTCAAGTACTGGACCATTGAGGTACTCGTGAGGAAGGTACTGTCCACAAGCACTGCCAAAAAGCTGCCCACTGTTCCTTTGCGGATGGGTGAACTGAAGAGCTCAAATGTAGTTGTGGTGCACTGTGTGCTGCGTTCACAATGACAAATAATCACTCACTTTAATTTGACATAATTAAACCAGTTAGCATGTCAGCTAGTGAAAGAGCTTCAGTTGTTTGCAACATCATTTTTTGTTATATCTAATTATGTTCCCTTTCATTGGCCTCCAAAATGTCTGTGCACGGCCCTGTTGTGACCCCAATCTATTATGCAACAGCCACAAATGAATAAGTAACTTCTACCCACAATGCAGTCCTGTACCAGTCTTGCACAAACGGAAAAAACACCGCCTCTTTTTCACCATGCATCGTAAAAAGAGAAAAAGGGAGAATGCTAACGACTGTGCATCAGTCAGCATGTAAACGGGTCCATGTCTCTTCTGTGAATATTAACCTCATGAGAACTTTTGCACAATTCAATAAATTCTGGAGAGGAACAGCACATATACATGAGATACATACCACTGAACACATATACGCTGAACTCACATGAGGTTAATATTCACAGCAGAGACACGGACCTGTTCACATGCTAACTGATGCACAGTCATTATATATATAAAATAGGGTTCCTAACAGTAGAAGTTGCTGCAGGGAGACTGTCCCTGAAACAAGGAAATTGGATAACTTCTGCTAAATGCCGTAAACGCAAAATGTAGAGAAATCAACATGAATTTTTCCACTTGGAGTTCCGGAACGGCCCATGTGAAACCTGTTGCTATGTCCCGAGTATTGGAGTATTTAGCACCTCGTCGTCATGTATGATGCGTTTCAGCTCCGACTCACAACACTGGAATCTCAATCATTCCTGCAAAACACACACACACTGCACTTTCACGCTCACGCCCAGCCTCACACGACCAGTTACGTCATCCTCTCCCTCTCTCGTAAGACATTTCTCCACCCTTTCTTTTTCTGAACACTCACCTACATTACACTCATAGCAGAGAGGGAGTAACTAATTCCACTAGAGGTGTAAATCAGAGGTTTCAGCACAACACAATCTATTCAATGGACAACCAGTCTGTGTCTGTTGATATCGCAAAGTCTGCTACGATATGATTTCCATTCGATTAAACTTGAAATGAGACAATATCGTCACTGTCCAGCAGAAAGCTTGTAAGTCCAGTTACGGTGGTTTTTTGTTTTTGTCATAAAGCCATTCTATTGGTCAGTCTTCATATTGGCTTGACAGTTTTAGAAATATTTAACTGTGGCATGACGTCTGTCCTGCTCCTTGCCCTCTACACGGGCCTTCTAAATATCCTTATCTGCAGTATTTTGTGTATCTCAGCGCTCTGTCGCTCCCCTTCTCGACCCTGCAGTTTTAGAAATATTTAACCAACGAAAAGTTTTGAAAACGGCTTGATCGTATATTTAGAATATACATCGTTTTCTTCCAATTTCTTGAAAAATAACAGTTTTGCACATAATAGGTTTCCACCTGACAGTGACGATATGCTGATTTAACACCATCACCTCCATTCATATTAAATCAGAAAGAGCAAGTAAAATATTGTTTGATGTTTTTACTCCTGAGCTCACAGAGACATCTTGGTATCAGCAGACGTGGAATCGTTGCGTATTGAATCGATATCATATCGTATTGTGTGACTTAGCCTTAAACGACACTTAATTTGGCAAATTTGTACTATTTCATTTCCATTTCAAATAGTAAGTTTTTACCAGAAATAGTAGTATTTACCAGAATAAATCACATGATCTCTATTACACCCTACACCGTTCAAACATCCTTCAGCTTCTTTGGAGCTTTTCTCTGTTAGAGACATCCTGAAGGAAAAACAGAAGAGATTTAGCAGATGGCATGGTGTCCTCTGCCACAACGTGTTGCTTCTGAGAGCGGCTCATCCTCTTATTCTCCCAGCATGCACGGTCAAGAGGGGCAGGAAGCAAGCCGGCTGCTCGTCCTCCTCACTCTCCTCTACATGAAGATAAGGTAAAGAGGGAGGTGAAAGTCAAAAAATTCCTAATTTCAGGGACTCCTTGGAGTATCTGGAGGAAGGATTCGAACCCACAACCTCTTGGTCCAGAGTCGAGTATCATAACCACATGATTCTTTACATAAGGTTTACATCATGCCTAGCATGTGCTTCCAGTAATATAGGTGGCCGTTGTCTTGTGGTTAGGACACTTGCCTCTGGAGGCCGTGGATTCAAATCCTGCCTCCAGCACTACTATCATTGGCTCCCTGAGCAAGACCCTTAACCCCAAGTTGCTCTCAAGGAAACTGTTGCTGAAATTAGGGCAATGGAAGTCACTCTGGGTAAAAACTAGGGGTGGGAACTGATGATATTTTATCAATGCCATTGACGATTCTGCCTTTCAATCCAATTCCTTATCAATTCTCTTATCGATTCCTGAGTATATTTTTGAGTGTGAAAAAAGTAGTTCTACACAGTCTTCCACACCAAAAGCAACATTTTATTTTTCCCAAAGTGATTGCTGCACAAGACTGTGATCATCAGCACATTCATATTGATATTCAGAGTTGTTATTGTGCAGAGACATTCTATGGTTTAGTTTATGAAGAACAATAAGGTTAGTGCAGGTGGAAACACTTCTTTATCCATTTGGAATCCATCTGAATATAGAATAAAATTATTTCATAACAAATCATGCATTTTTCTGTTATTTTTTACTTTCTAACATGATTAATGGAAAATGAAGAAATACTGAAGTTTTGGTCATTTTTCAGCATGTGGACTCATTTTGGCCTATAACTCATTTTTGACTCATTTCTGGGAGAGAAGTACATTTTTGTCATGAGGGCGTTCCATATAAGAGCTGCAGCACAATAGCGCTGTGGACGCGCGTCGGGAATAAATAAATATCACGTAAATGTCTGTACTGTGAGTAGAACGCTGCTGGTTGTTGTTTATCAGCTAAAATATCAGTTTTGTCTGTAATAAATGGGAAGATTGAACTGAACTGGAAGGTTTTAGTGAATGTTGGACTTCCCTGTGAGAGTCACTTATGCTCATGATTCCTCGTGGTTGAAGGTCAAGTCGCACAGAGTGTGACGTAATGAACCGAGACGCAAAACTTAGGGTAAGGCTGAAAACCTTGTGCTGGGAAATGAGAGAATCGTTAAGAAGAATCCGTAACGTTGTACAATTCTGATGGAACTGATCAATTGGAGCTGGTTCTTAGTCGGAACGGTTTACGATTCTAACGCCTATGAAGAACATCTGATAAATGTTTTAAATGTAAAGTCAATATATAAAGTGAGAGAAGAATGCTTTTGAAAAATTTTGAAGCTCAAAAGGCTAAACCAGTCAAGTATTATCTCTACTTTTCAACTTCCACACCGCTGCGTGACGTCTGGCCGGCTCCTCGCCCTCTACACAGGCCTTCTTAATGTCCTTATCTGCAGTATTTTGAGTATCTCAGCGCTCTGTTGCTCCCCTGCTCGCCCCTGGAGGACTCCTCCCCACTTCCAGCACACCATATCTGCCAAAACGGGTGTCGGGGGACGACACTCCCCTTACTTGTGATGTTGTGATACCGAGGAGAGACATAGGTCTATAGGTGCTTGTTGTCATGGTAGGTTTGAGAGCTTGAATTAAAGGTAGTGAGACTTCTTTTCAAAGTTCTTAAAGACGTTCAGCTCTCAAAGGCTTCTTCAGTTCTAAAAATCTGATGTGGAGGTCCAGGGTTTTTTTAGAGTTGTCGTTGTCGTTTGGCTGTGCTTGGGGACGGTACCTTGCTCATGAGAACCTCAGTGGTACCTTTACCGGTCCAGGACTTGAACTAGGTACTCATGAGCAAGGTACCGTCCCCAAGCACTGCTCCCCGGGCGCTTGTTAACTGCCCACTGCTGCTTCACGGATGGGTTAAATGCAGAGCTCACATTTGGTTGCGGTGCACTGTGCTGTGCTGCGTTCACAATGACAAATAATCATTCACTTCAACTACTAAATGCCAGAGACCAGTGTGCAAAAACCAAATATTCAACAATATATTCTTATTTTTTGTTCTCGTAAGACAGTTAAGACATTTAAATAGTAAAATATTAAACTGTAGAATTAAAGAAAACCCAACAAACTTAAGGTTTTACACAAACAGTGATGTGATAAAGTGTGAGTAAGAGCGCTCTTCAGTGTTGTAGATTCTGTTTGTGAGCAAACCTCAAATAAGAAAGCATTAGTCAATGTCAGAATCTTGGAGAAAACTGTGTAAGTTTAAGAACGCTCGGTGAATGAGGCCCAATGTTAGTAAATACTGTTCCGCTCTGTATATAAAGCCCATTTCCGTTTACACGCCAGCAAACCACCATTAAATTCTCATTCCAAAATATTTTTTGCTCCGTCTCCCGTTTCAATCCCACCACTATACAGTCCAGCAGCTCGCTCCAGAATGTTCCAGACATTCTACAAGAAAACAGAGTTCAGAAAATGGGAAATATAAAAATCGTATGAGCTCATGTGTAAACTTCCCACTCAGTTGTCATTTCTCGATCAACACTCTCATTCCCCCGGCTAAATATAGGCTTGGAGTCACTTCACTAGAGGTTTTGGGGGGGAGTGGGGAGGGAAGGGGAGGTTAAGCGCTTAGACAAGCGAGTTGCCATTTTTAGAACTAATGGGGCTTGTTTCCCTGAGAGCTGCCCCCCTCCACCTGTCTCTGTAAGTGTGAAAGATCAAGGCCCATGGCAACATTAGAAATGCCCCAGTAACACCCCCCCATCCAATTTCCACCACATGTCCACCAGAGACCTCCCCAACCCTCTCCGCCTCGGGGTCAGTCACTTGAAACCATCATAAAACCAAAAAGCAGATGAGTCTAGGGATGCACCGATGCGATACATATATCAGGTATCTGATAAAGACTCAAACAGCCGGTACCTGTAACACTGGAACGATCTTTGGGAGCGATCTATTCTATCAAATTTGATGTTTTTCTAGGTTTGTGCACTTGCTACAATGTGAGCAGCAGTAAAGTTGTCTTAATGTTCCACGTTGGTGTGATATTGGTGCTAAACCAAGCTACAGATTCCACCATGTTGATAGGATAATGATCAGAACAAGCAAGACAACACACTATCAGCCCAAAAGTTGATCAAATCCCACCGTTCTACTGTTTAATGTGCTGAACTACACCAGCTCTTACTGGAGATCTCACTGTTCCTGATGCTTTTAGTAGATTATTTAGTACTCATGAGCAAGGTACTGTCCCCAAGCACTGCTCCCCGGGCTGTCCCTAAAACCTCCTTCACGGATGGGTCATAGCAAAGCTCACATTTGGTTGTGGTCAGGGGCAGATTAAGGTGTACAGGGGCCCCTAGGCCCCACCCACCGGCCTTATTTTAATGAATTGATATTTTTTATTGACCATTCGGGGCTCCGCTGGCAGGCTGGCACACGTGAGGGCCTCCTAGGCTTCACCATATCTAGCCTGTGCCTTAATCCGTGCCTGATTGTGGTGCACTGTGTGCTGTGATGTGTTCACAATGACTCACTTTCACAACGATTTATATTCAGGTTTTACTGCAACATTACATTGCTGTACTATTTACTGAACTGCCGGTTTTGTGTCCTGTTGAATGTGTCACTACAGTTACTGTATCTTGCATTTAGGCCCTGGAGAAACGTTGTCTTGTACATGTCTAACACTACTGATGACCAAGTAACCTTGCACCTTCCTAAAAGATTTCCCCAAATTTGGCCCAACCCCAGTTTTAAGGCTTGTTTTAATGCCCCAGTCCTGCCCTTTACTTGAGACATTAGAGAAATTCTCCACGGAGGCAGAGCTGCCATTGCTGGAATATTTTTGGTTGTTAAACCTGACTTAAAGAGTTAAAGCCCTAAAAAGGCCCTGTTACTGCTGCTGACATAGAATTTGTTGATGATGGGCCTTATTCATCCATTTTTATTAAAAATATTCTTAAGATAGTTAAAACATTTCAGTAATAAATTATATAACTTGAAGAATTGAAGAAAACCCCTTCTTCTTCTTCTTCTTCTTCTTCCTCTTTCGGCTTTTCCCTTCAGGGGTTGCCACAGCGAATCATCTGTTTCCATTTAGTCCTATCCTCTGCATCCTCTACCCTCACACCAACTAACTTCATGTCCTCTTTCACCGCATCCATAAATGTGGTGAAAGCCTGGTGAAACCTCAATAAGCCCAATAATAAGTGTTTGGCACAAAGCTCTATTCAGGAAAATTTGCATCAAAGTGCTGATCAGTGTTTGTAGATCCTGTTAAAATTCTGAACAAATATTAAATAAGAAACCAATGGTGAATGTCAGAATGTTGGTAAAAAGAGCATTAAGTGGAATTTAAGAACATTTTGTCTTCAGAACGGTTGGTGGACGAGGTCTGATCTACTTTAAATGCAGGACAGGACTTTATTCCATACTGAATGAATGAGGCAGTCTTCCAGCTCTAATCTGCTTTTATTCACTCATCAAGAAGGGAAACCCCTGCATGTTTTAAGATGTAACATCTGTAGTTTGTGGAGAGGAGTACATTCAATATTCTCTCTGTAAAGAATGTAGAGATATTAATGTCAGTCTCAACAAAAATCCATGTTGGAGCAACTGACTAAATTAAATAACATGCCGTTTTGAAGCACAGTAAAATTAATCAGTTCCTCCAGGATTTCATGGGCCTATTTTGAGAGTGTCCTAAAATGCCTGATTTTGCAGCAGCTTCTCTAAAAAAATGGTGATGAAAGTTGCTGCGTTTTGTTGCAATAAAGTTGCGGGAGCAAGTCAAAGTAGCAGAAAGATTTGGGATTTTGTCCCCCTTTGTAATGACTCTAACAATGAATTAAAATGACGGAACAAAACCACTGTTCTTTTTATTACCATTAATCACTGAGTTATTTTGATGGTAAATGTGAGGCGTTTTTATCACACGTTTCCTGCGTGTTCTAAGAGCAACAAGGCAGTGAGTTCGCTGACGTATGGCTCGACATTTTGCAGGAAACGACATGACTGGTCAAAATTGCACGGTAGTAATGAATTCACGGGGGTTGCCCGAATGTGCCGTGGCGTTAAAGAAAAGCAAGTTTAGACGAGAGAATATTTTCAAGCATTTTAATACAAACTTAATAAACTATCAGTCCCTCTTAACATGTAAGACACTGACTCCAAATACTTTGTTATACCGTTTGTTTTTATCAAGTATTGCACAATGTAGGTACAAAATTAATATACGAATACATTTTGTCCATAATATAGCAAAAATCTTTTAACTCTTAACAGAAAATACAACTCTTATGTTTTTATTTTTCAAAAAGCAAATATTCTTAAATCCCACCACTACGGAATATTCTGTACACAATCTTTAGAATAGTCGATGTCTTTTTAAAGATGGATTCATTTTACAATTTCAATAAAAAAAGAAATAACACAAAAGCTGCTGCAGCCATCACGGATCACTGGAGTAGTAAAAAGATATAAATGCAATACCATGTCGTAGAAACAATATATACTCTGATATTTTACAAACTCTGTACTAAATTAAATTATACAATTAGAAAAAAGACCAGGAAATCCCACTTAGTTCTATTTTTACGCCAATCCTCTTGAAAAATTGGCTGTCCAGCTATTATATATCTTAAATACTGTAAGAGGCCATGACTCGTGTTTTAAATTCCTCATAGAGATATCTTAAAACAGTCAAAAAAATAAATTTTGTGCTTGGTTGGCAAAAGAAAGAAAAATAAAAACAATATAATGTTGAGTTTGGGTAACCAAGCTTGGACATAAAGTACCACAAGCTTCATCGTTTAATAATAAAACAACGAAAGAAAAGAAAGAAAAACTCAAGGGGGCAAAGTAGTTCACCCTCGGGCTCATGCTCTTCCACTTGCGACGTTGGGACTGTACAGTTGACGTGTGTAGTACGCTTTTCATTTTTTTCACTTTTCTATTTTTATTTCTTCATTTTTTCTGCATTTTTGAAAATAATCTTCTCTCTTCCCTCCCCTCCCCCTCCCATTCCCCAAAACCCCAAACTACCCCCCTCCCCGTCACATATCTCTGGTCATTTATTTTAGTAGCATCTTTGTTTTTCCTAGTTGGCCATTACTGGCTGGAATTGCTGGTTAGAATACTGCATGTTGCTCAAGCTGAAATTCAGGCCGTCCATCAAGGACTTGTCGTTGAGGCCCCCGTAGGCGGCGAACACGTCGAAGGCATTGCTGTACTGGAGAGGGCTGAGGCTGAGCGCGCTCTCGCCGGGGAACATTGCACTTGGGCTGCCCTGGCCCTGCAGGCTGGGGAACACAAACTCCTTGGCGTTCGGGGACAGGGCGGAGGAGGTGGCGGTCGCTTTCTGCTGCTGCGCCTGCGGCTGCTGCGACTGCGGCTGCTGCGTCTGGCCGGCCAGGCCGAGGCCGTAGAGAGAATGCATGGACGTGGAGATGGCTTTCTGCTTCAAGAGGCCGTTGACGTTGAGGCCCAGGTTGGTGGGCGAGCTTCGGGCCACCTTGGCGCCGCCGCCGCGCCCGCTGCTCTTCATCTTGGTGGAGCCGAACTTGGTGGCGGCGAAGGTGGCGGTGGTGAAGGTCAAAGGCTGAGTGGAGCGGGGCATGAAGGTTGGGCTGACGGCGGCCGAGCGGCCGAAGGGCGGTGAGGGCGAGCTGGAGGCGGGTGAGGGCCCCGAGGGCTCGGCGATGGGCATGAAGACCTGGGCCTCAGGGTTGAAGCTGTTCTTTATCTCCTTGTCCAGCTCCAGGCCGCTGTCGTTGCTGTCGTCCACGTAGAGCACCTTGACGGGTCCCTTTTCCCCGATCTGGTAGGACACCTCGAAGGGGTCGATCCAGACACTGAGGTCCTGAGGCAGGTTGTTGCGCACGTCTTCGATGTCCAACCCGCTCTCTTTGGCCGCTTGCTCCACCACCGGGTCCACTTTCTCGCCCACGTGAATGCAGCGGAACCCGGACCCTTTGTATGGCTTGTCCGGGTACCAGTGTCCCTCGTATTTCTGTTTCAGCTGCCGCTCCAGCTCCTCGCCGAAAATGTTGACGCGGCGCCGCGGCAGCTTATTGTACAAGTAAGAGATTATAAAGTTGAGTGCTACTTGGATTTCCAGCTGCATAGTTGCTGTACTGCCCGGGTGCAAAGTGGTGGTGGTATTTCCGGAGGGTATATTTGAAATCTCGCGTGGTATCGGACCTCCCAAAGGACAAGGTTGAGCCAGAGCCAGGCAAAACGAACAAAGTGCTGGTTGCAGAGGAAATGTCTTCTTCCACAGATGAGTGATCCAGTTCCTGGGAAGAAGTAAAGAGTTGTGTTTAAAAAGATACAAAGGGACATGGACATCACTATAATTCTAATTGAGAAAACATTTAAAATAAGTCTCGCTGGTATTAAACGGAAAAACTGGACCAATCTGAATGTTGTCCTTGAAATGATGAATGTTAATAATAAAATCTGTCAGAATTATAACTCAATGGCTGTCCTTTTAATGAGAATTTACAGATAATCAATGTAGTGAAAGCGCATTTTAGATCATTTACCTGCATTTTTATGTAGAATTAACAAGCACTAAACACTATGTGGTTTATGTAAATACCAAATAATACAAACAACCTTAAATACTAATGTGTGTTCAACATGTTGATTCCTTACTTGAATTTTTTTAATATTTTTCTTAGTAACACAGGTCAAGCCAAATGTACCATAAACATTCGAGTTAAACCTAAGTAACAAAACATAAAACTGGAGCCACGTCATCTCGTCTCTTTGTATACTTGAACAATATATAGCAGAGATGACAAAGTTTACTTTGACCAAAAAAAAAAAGAAGAAAATCAACAACCTAAAAGGTTTATATGTTTATACTGTGTTTTTACTCAGGAACCTATGTAGTTGTTCACTGCGTTGATTCCTTATTTAGATGGGTTTTATTTTACTATTTAGATAGGTAAAACCAAGTGTACCATCAGCAAACACTAAAGATATTTTGGCTTTGCCTATATAAATACCACACAATACTAATGACTAGGTGCTTTGGGTTTTTTTTTTGTTGTTTTTTTACTTCTTTGCATAGGTAAAGCCAAATGTGCCATTAATAAACATTAAACAATTTGGCTTAACTTGTATGAATGCCAAAAATAAAAGTGATGCATGCATTTACTGTTTTGATACCTTATTTAGGTGTTGTCTTTTTACTCGTTTATATAGGTAAAGCCAAATGTACAAAATCATTAACATACATAAAACAATTTCCCTTTACCTACTGTATATAAATGTAAAAATGCCAAAAATACAAACGATTTAGGCGTTCACTGTGTCGATTCAAGTGTTTTGCCCAATTTATATATATATAGTTAAAGTCAAATGTTTAGTGCTTGCTAACGGCACGTCTGGCTTAACTATATACCTATATAAATATACAAATGCTAAAAAATTCAAACGATTTAGGAATTGACTGTATTTGGATGTTTCTTATTACTTATTTACATGGGGTAACGCCAAATGTTCCGTTAACGAACACTAAACTCTGAGAAACCATCATTGTGGTAACGTACTGAAGCGAAAATGCGCTGGCAACAGCTTGTAATGGAAGACAAATAAATAAATAAATAAATAAATAAATAAATAAATAAGGAGAGGGGAGGTTGGGCCCCGTCGACGTCAGCCTGCGTGTGCGTTTGGCGTCAGAGGCGCGCCGCTCCGGGGCTCACGGATCTGATCGTGTTACATAATAACGAGCTCGCACTAAACCCGATACGACACTAACCGAGCTGGTTGAGCCCTCACAGCCCAAATACACATCTAGTTCACGCTATTTTTGGTCATAGGTGTTACAGAGATTAGAATCGGGACGAAGGTTGACCAGAGAAAACGACCGCAATGTCGAAATTGGGTAACGCGACGCAGAGACACGACTGCGGATCCACGATTAGAAGGAAATAAAGAGTCGGTGAAGCATTCAATCCAGCAAATACCACCTCTTTTACGTAAGGGAGATACGTGACTTTTATAAATCCATTTAAAAATATGATTTAAAAAAAAGAGAGAGAGCGATCAATCGTTGGAATGCGCACGGACGTGGCACAAGCACTAAAGCATTAAACAGCTCATGTTCCAGTCCCTTTAAATAAGAGCTTAATGAAACAGAACGACACCAGGAAAAAAACGAAAAAAATGAGCCAACCCCATTCGAGCAATCTTAATTATCGACGTTTATAAACGCAGACCTTGAAGTAACCTACCTTTCGACGGATATTCTACTGATTTTGATCGAGGAATTCCGTGGTTAAAGCCATTAGACATGCAGTTCTAAGCCTGCTATTCAGACTTTCACCCCAGTTAGCAACCCCTCCCAGATACTCAGCACTCTCGCCTACTGACGCAGTAACTTGGCTTGCTATTTAAGTTCCCACAAAATCCCATAATTACAAATTAATGCATCGTTGCACCTTAGTCACAACGCCAAATACAAGTAACATTTAGGCAGTAACGTAAAAATAAAGTAGCTACTTACTTTTCTCTTAAAAAAAGATTTTCAGTAGTTGAAGTACCTTTAACTAGTGCAAATAGAAAAATGTAGATATAAATACTTTCTTCACATTAAGTAAGTTAACATAAAAAAGGGTTATTCCAGTTGGTAGGCGTTTGAAACGGTGGGGTTTTTGTCCGTTTAACCTTGTTGAAACGCGTCTTTGCAGCCCTCCAGCTGGCTGTTTTCACAACTTCGTCTTCGCCTGCTGTCACCCTCCTGTATTTATAGTTTTCCTCCGCCACGGACACGAGGTGGGCGGTGATGCGGTTTCAAAGGTCAAAACAATACGGACGACGCATCCGAGGGTGTGATTGGTCGTCGCGCGGAGCTAAGACCACGCCCACCGTGACATTCTCTCTTGCGATTGGCGCTTTTAGTCATCAATCAAAATCTACCCGATTTCATGACACGGAGTTTCGTACGTTAAAAGGACTTGGACGTCACATGTTACCTAGTTCCATACTGTAGATCCAGCACAAACTTGCTGCTGAATAAGCCACATCACCACCAAGTGTGACATTCGCTAATAAAACTGTTAAAATCTCAAATATCTAGTCGTGTGGTGTAAAAATATCTATTCCTCCATTCTTCCGCTTCTTATCTGCTTACGTTTTATACTCCTGCTCGTTCTTTACGCTCCTCTAGTGCTGCTTTACTCAAACATTACTAGATTTCACCTTTGTTAAGACCATATAAGTGTTCTCTCCCCTAAATCTGCCTTTTATCTAATGCATCATCCTTCAAAATAACAATTTAAAACATATATTCTCTCACTGCTATGCTTCTTCAGCCCAGCTCCTGATCTCTCTCTAGATAACTAGCTTCCTCTGTTCTAACTTGAACTGATATAAACAAGCTGACCGTAATATTCACTGCTGATATTTGAGGTGTAATCTACTAACTAATTAATAATTTATCTACTTTATTGTTCCCTGACTGTAAATGTCTGTTTTGTTCTTTGTTTATGTCGAGCGACCTATGGATTAAGAAAGTTACTATATTATTATTATTATTATTATTATTATTATTATTATTA
>JAVGVS010000131.1:521813-686813 GCA_032718565.1 Distichodus sexfasciatus
ACGTGGCATTAATTCCGCAGGAGAAGCTGCATCGACGCTCGGAGGATCCGGAAAAAGACGACCGAGCAAAGCGGGATCGCGAGAGGGAAGACCGGGAGCGTGAGAGGGAGGAGCGCGAGAAGAAGCGCAAAGAGGAGGAGGAGCTGCGGGAGAAGGAGAGAGAGAAGGAGCGCGAGAGGGAGAGGGAGCGAGAGCGTGAACGCGAGAGGGAACGGGACAGAGAGCGCGAGAGGGAACGCGAGCGGGAGAGACGAGGCAGACGCAGTCACTCCCACAGCAGACACTCCAGCCGAGCGTCGGACCGCCGCCGCAGTCGCTCCAGAGACCGCAGGAGGAGCAGGAGCAAGGAGCGCGACAGGAAACGCAGCAGGTGCGAACATGATGCAAAACGAATAACACGTCTCTAAGTCATGTTTATACAGAGCCAAAAAGTCATCTACCAATAACTAGGCTTGACCTCAAATCCATTATGATTAAATATAACATTGACGGGTAGTAATTACCTATTAACAGGTAGAGAGTCTTGAATTTTGCTTGTACTGAGGCTCTTGCTCCATGGAAGTAGCTGTGGATAAGAGCATCAGAATGAAATGTATTGCTGTTTGTGATCAGGAGCCGAGACCGTGAGAGGAGGCGGAGCCGTGAGCGCTCGGACAGGAAGAGGCGGTCCCGCAGCCGGGAGAGAAGACGATCGCGCAGCACAGAACGCAAGAGCCACCGCCACCGCAGTCGCAGCCGAGACCGGGACAGGGACAGGGACAGAGACAAGGACAGAGACAGATCTTCAAGAGACAAAGGTGAGAGTGAAAGGTGTTGGAGTTTAAGGTGGCACTTTCAGCTAAATCGATGACCCGCTGGCTAATAAACTAGACACAGCTCAACAATAACTGCTCTCAGGACCGTTTGCCAGTCCGGGGGACCTTCCAGTAATGGGTCAAACTCCCTGACCGTTACACTGCCAACTGCTCCCGTGTCAAAGAATCTTGACAAGCCAACTTGTCGTCCTCCCAGATCACAAGGAGTCCGGAGAGAAGAGGAGCAGTGGGAAGGGCTCGGGTGACGAGCGGCCCGGCGAATCCCTGAAGCCCGAACCCATGGAGGTGGTGGTAGCGCCTCCCAAAGCAGAGCTGAACGGCACCGCAGAAGACCTCCATTCTGAAGGTGACACTCAGTCCAATTAAAACTGATCTGATAGGACCTCAGATCAGCCCCAGGTAAGTGCACTCTCCCCCTCGGCCAGCTTGGCTCTTCCTCTCTTCATCCTCCTCCCTCGCTCTTTCCTCCTCATCCTCCTCCCTGCTCTCCCTCCCTCCCTCCCTCCCGTTTTCTTTTCAGTTATGTCTGTGATTTTTCTTCCTGTTTTTAATAGTGCATCGTAAGTATGCACTGAAGATGGGACTAGAGGCTGAAGAAGGTATAATGAAACACAAAGCCAGAGGGAAAAGCCAGTGTAGTCCTGAAAAACATGCCTGGAGGTACCTTGTTTTGTATCGGTCATACACATTTGTCTTCTTAGACGAGTTCTCTTCCAAATTAATAATAATAATATATATTTTCCCTTCCTCTACCTGTACTGCCCGAGCCTCAGATTATTGCTCGCAGTAAGAAGTATGCTGTGGTTTTTATTTACAGTTTTTTAGCTGATGTGCGTATGTATGCGTCAGCGTATGTAAGCACACGTTTTTAGCTGTGTTTGTAATTTCTGAGGTTTCTGCGAGAGGGGCTTGATTAAAAACTGCAGTCAATATTGATTGTTCTCCAGTTTCATGGATGTGTGCTTCCTTGCCTTGCACTTTAATGCAGTGTGTTCTTAAAGTGGAGAGCCGATAGCATTGGGATGATGGAAGTGTAGGGTTAATGAATTATTGCAGCTGACTTCCATGCCTCACACAGCGTTGGTGTTGTGAGCGACCCCATGAAAAGCCAAATTAAAAATCATGGATACTGTCAAACTGTGCAGGTACTCACCCAAGGTACTCCTTTCTCTACCCACATCCATTTGAATGCTGTTGCCTGTGAACGTGTTTCAGAGCTTGATATGTGCTTTCTTTTCAATAAGGTTAAGAATCCTCAGGCTTTTATTCTTTTATTTTTTTATTATTTTTGTTGGTTTTGAAGTGACCACTGTACAAGCTGGAAACAAAATGCTGGGCTTTCTGCAGATGAACCTGCTTGATATCCCAGAGTCGAGGATTATATTAGCTTTTAAATCAGGTTTACACTTGGTTTTTATACTGATTTGCCTCCTTTGTGGTTTGTGATTTTGTGTTTTGTTTGCGTGTTGTTCAGTCGGTAAGAGTAGGACGTCATTTTCATAAGGGCTGCAGGATTTCAGGAAAATATGCGATGTTGTCGTTAAATGTGGTTTTGATGATTTGACGATAAATACACAAGTATGCAGTGTTAATGTCTTTCTGCAAACATAAACCCCAGATAACGAGTAGACTATGCAGACTAGATTTCCACCAATATTGTTTTTTCAGGGCCGATATCGTTACTGATTATTGTTAGTTAACGGGACTGATGATGGATGTGCAAAAAAAAATCTCAGTGTTGAATTTTACAAACACCAAGCTCAGCTGAAACTCTGCTCTCTCCTTGAAGCTTCACGCTGCGCTTGTGTGTGTGTTTGGTGTGAGTGACAACAGCGTTGATTGGCTACTATTCATGTGAGATATATATATATATAGCCAATCAGAGACTGTTGTGGGCGGGACATTAAATGAAGCAGTGAGTGGAGAGCGAACGGCACACAGAGAAGAGACGGCAGTGGAGCCACAGTAGCACCTTGTAATTACTTAAGATCAGTGATGGTCAAAACTAAACACTGATTCTGATAATCCTCAAAATGCCTAATATCGCTAGTAATCGGCCTGGCTGATCATCGGTCGACCTTTACTAACTACCATTCTATTTTAATTACAATTTCGGTTCTTGCACATTGATCTAAAAGCACACTGAAGTGATTACTCATGCCCCTTTCCCTATGTAAACACCGAGTTTATCTCCAGCCCCGTCTGCTGCACCGCTGGAGCTTCGCGAGTTTCCAAACTGCGTCTTACATAATTCAGCTGCACTGCATTCGGCACAGTCGATAGTTCCTCGCCACAGAAAAGCGCCTGGGCTTGCTGAAAAGCATCGACGGTGCATGACCTAGTTTGCGTCAACAACAATGAAAAATACCTTTTTATTGACTGCCTGCTCTCACCGGGGAGGAGGAGAGAGTTGGCCAAAAAACATCCCCTGCCTCTTAATGAGGTTACACTCAGCTGCTTCTCAGCTTCTTAATAAAGGAAAGAGTAACTTTCTAATTTTAGGCATGCAGGGCTGGATAGGGTGGATTAAGCAAATATTTGACAATTAATACATTATGTGTTGCCCAAAGGATTACGAAGCAGGAGAAATTTATTAATTATTACGCAGAAAGTTCCAGCAAGTGAATATTCCTCAACAGAGGAAGAGACAAAGGCGAGTGATGGTCGATGGTAAACATGCTTACATTAGATATTATCAAAGTCACAATAAACTTTATTGTCATCTCTACTACTGTATGTACATGTATATAGAGAGACGAGACGACGTGGGAACGATAATATTGGAATTGTATTGGAATCTGATGATAATTGCTTTTTTTAAGTCATTGGCATCAGACTGATGCTTAGATATTTCCAGGTTGATATTTGATGACGCAAGTGGGAAAGATAGAGCATGTGCCAGGCATGTCCAAAGTCTGAGGTGAGATTTTATATGGCCCGAGCCTTCTGTCAAAATTCTGAGCACGCAGTGGAATGTTCATCAGCAAAATCTCTTGTCTTTATGTGCTCAACTCTGCCTGCACCCACGAAAATATTTAACTAACTAAATTGTGTGCGAATGTGCCAAAATTCTGAGCGTGCAGTGGAACTCCTTCATGAATGGGTCAAATGGTGAGGGCACATGTGGGTGTTCACAATAACAACTAATCATACACTTAAGTTATCACTGGCGGCAATGTGACCAAAAGTAAAACAATATATGTAGCGCTAACGTAATTATATCCCTTTGAAAGTGTTAATTATTGTTGACCAATTTGTTCAAAATGGTAATAGTAGACAATGTTCTCTCTTGTTCATCTGCTTTGTGGAAATGATTATCACGCTTCAGTTAATTGTTTTTTTGTCCTTTCTCATTTTTGTACCGGTCTTGCAGCAACGTGAGATCCGTTTCTTTGACTGACATTGGGAACTTAATGTGAATCCTGAGGAGAAACCCCATTAATCCATTAACCCATTAATCACAACCCGGCACTGGACTTCAGGCTACAATTAAAGGCCTAAATGCTCCTGACTCCGATAATTCAGTCAGCTGGAGAACTTCCATAGCACCGGCCTTTTTTGAGATAGTTGCAGCCTAAAATGCCTGATTTTGCGACAGCAAAAAACAATTGTAAACAATTGCAATGAATGTTGTGGTGTTTTTAGGTGTTTTGCTGCAATAAAGTTGTCATAGTTTTTATTACACATTTCCTGTGTCTTCTAAACATAACAAGGAAGTGAGTTCGCTGACGTATGGCTCAACGTTTTGTGGGAAACAATAATGATCAGTCAAAAATTGCGGAGAAGTTGTGGTAGTTGGTCAAAATTGCACAGTAGTAATGAATTTGCAGGGATTGACTGAATTTGCGTTAACATTGTGAAATCCTGGAGGGTCCGAACAGGAGGATTTGTCTTCACTTGACGTGTCTGGAGAACGCTACTTGTACACAAACATAAGGACGATGCGCAAGCAAAAAAAAAAAATGGTGCAATGGCATAACATCTTCTTGGGTTGAATTTAAAATCAGAGCAGTTCCTGCAGATTCCGGAAATATTATTCTGAGAGAAAGCAAAAGGGATTCAGCTTCATCACATGAGCCTTTATCCCAGCCAGGCCAGCCTCTTCATCACATGTCTCCCGCTACAGATGAGTGAATTTGGAGAGCCGGGTCAATACATTAGACGTCCCTGTGCTGTCAGCTGATTCCAGGCACCATTTGAGCCATGAAGCGAGACATGAAATGAGAAGAAAATTCTTCCGTAAATGACAAGGAGACTCAGTGTACCAGTGCTGTCTGGGAAGTTATGTGTAGACTGTAAGCCTGGATAAGTTTAATTTACTTAAAAAAATTGAGCAATCTGGTTGCCTTAAAAAACTAAGTAATAAATAATGAAAACTTGAGTTAATGCAACTTAAATGCTTTAACGAATGTAATAGTTATTCTAAGTTCAGTACACTAAATATCAAATTGACTTAAGTTCACTTCATGGTACATTTTTATTCATATTTATTAAAAATTAAACTATAACTTTTCAATTTGAAAACAAAAAACAAACCAATCCAAAGCACAAAAAATAATATATTTCAGTTGAAAAATTAATGTGAAACTAGAACATGGGTCAAGAAACATGGGTTTAACTGGAATATACAAATATTGTTATGTGAAATCAAATCAGATCAGAACACATCAATCACAATATATAAAACAAAAACAGTGCCATTATCAAAGTGAAAGTAAACTTTATTGTCATCTCTGCTATCTAGTGTACAAGTACACAGAGAGACGAGACGACGCGGCTCCAGTTTTAACAAAGCACAGAACAAAGAACAAGGAACAAAGAACAAATAAGGCACATAGAATAAGCAATATATAAATAGAATATTAAATATACACTTTAAACTAGAGTTGGCATATAAAATATAAGCTTTAAACTAGATACCAACTAGCCATACTGTTAACAACAGACATCGATCCAGCCAAACTGGCCAAAGCAACTTCACTGTTCACAAACTGCTGGAGTGACAAAGCTAGCTAATGTTCTCTAACAAGTGGAATTTATCAAACTGGAAATATTTAAACAATTAAAGAGAAAAATTATAGCTGAAAGAAAAACAGAGAAAACTACCATCGAATGTGTTAAAGAAATGTTAAACTTCACTACAGTCCACTTTGAACACGCTCAGCCACTTGAATATTCAAGATTCTCAGATCGCCGCAGTGACGCTACATTACCATCATGCGTAGCATCAAACAGAAAAAATAAGACTAAAACTCAGCTGTTTAAGGCAATTTAACTTAAAATCATTTGCACAATCAAATCTATCTACAAATTAATAGAATGGACTTCCATTTCATAGTAATGAACAAAAATGTGAGTAGTTTAGTACATTGTGCTGAAATTGTTTATTAGATTAATAGGAGGTACAGGCTAACAGTGTAGGTCTTTATAGGACGTGTGTGTGTGCGTTGAGCAGGGTCTGTGCATACACAGTATAAAATGTCATCTTTACATCATTCATTTACCTCACATTTACTAATTGATGAGTGTTTAGTGTTATAAATATGGCGTTAAGTCAGTTCACAGAAATCAAAACTGCAGCCATGTTTAAGAGTGAATGTGTTTACACACCTCACACTGTAAAATTTCCATCGGCTTCTTAAACTTCCCCGAGGATTAAGACTAGTCCTAGAGTAGTTTTGAGTTTGAATGGCAAAATCTCCATTGGTACTACAACTTAATCCAAGACTAGGCTTAATCCATGAGCAATAAACAGACCAAAAACGTCAATTCAACTGCTTTAATGTTTTAAGTAAAATTCGATCGTATATGCTAATTATTCCAACTCATTTTCAAGTCTAGTTTTATCTTTGTATTGCTCTCTGTAAAGAATCTCTGTTTAGTGTTTCACTTAAAACGTTACATTCCTCTAAATATCTAACTTGTAAGATATATATTTTACAAGCACAATATATTTCAATACATAAAATTCCTCTCTAAAAATAGAGGTCCCCTGTTAAAAACAGGCATGACAATTAAAATTACATAAATTATTCTGTCGAGTTGAACTAAATGAAGTGTTAATATGACTCAAATCAGCTTTTACTGCGTGTGGCTGCATGAAAAATGTGTCTGTTTAACGGCTTGTCTAAATTACATCAGTGCAGTGGGGTGATAGCGGGATCCCTGGGGGGTCGCGCTGTATTTTGATGCAGGAGGAGGAGTGACCTGGATGATATTGATGTCCCTTTTTTCCCCTCCAGTCCCAAACACATATCAGTGCAACACAGCAGTTCTTACAGAAAGGGGTGCACCGATCCCACTTGTTCAGTTCCAGTACTGATACCGACACCCGTGCTTTGTGTGTGAGGAGGAGACTGAGGAGACTCTGTATAATGGATTTGTGTGATTTAGTGACGCTCCCTAACTCTGCAGCACTAAAAGCATCAGGAACAGTGAGATCTCCAGTAAGACCTGGTGTGGTTCAGCACATTAAACAGTAGAATAGTGGGATTTGATCAACTTTTGGGTTTGTAGTGAGTTGTCTCCTTTCAATATGTATGAATTTGTAGCTTGGTTTAGCACCAATATCAAACCAATGTGGCACATTAAGACGACTTTACAGCAGTACCGCCGTCAACGCAGAAGCAAGTGCACAAACCTGGAAACATTTAGTGTAATCGAATAATCGCTTCCATAGATCGTCCCCATGTTTGACTCAGTATCGGACCGATATGCGATATACACATCACACCGGTGCATCTCTGCTTACCGATGGCAGTCGAGGTGGAGCACATTACGCATATAAAACCCCTAAAACAACTCACCCGGGCTCCTGCTTTTATAAATCGAAGCCCGTCTGTGAATTGAAGTTGACTAAAAATTTGCATCAGCGACATTTTTTCGGTGCACGGAGCCAGAATCACGGCGTAGCGGGGTTTAAATGAAAGGAGTCAGTGCTATTTTTCAGTCACAGTGACAGTTTTAATGCAGCGTCCACACCTCTATTTATACCGCTCTCTGCCTCTACGCCATTCCTCCTCCCTCCCTTTCTGAAGACATGCTGATTTATGCTCTTACTTTGTGTAATTGAATTTACTTCTCACCGCGTTTGTGTTTACTAAAAAATATAATAATGTCACTGGAGTATCCGAGCGTTCGCCCAGTGAGAGAGAGGGGCATCGTGGGTCGTTTTGAGCGTATCAAACGAGCTGGTAGCATTTTGAGACATAGCCTGGCAGCAGAGGTGGGTAGTAACTAGGGGTGCAACCTGTCCTGGTTTTACCGGCACTGTCCTTCTCCTGGGACACTGAATGTTATACATCAGAAGTGTTTCCACTGACCGGCAAAGTAATTGGTCGGGTTGGCGAAATGTCCAGGTTTTTTGTCAGAACCACGTGGCAACCCTAGTAGTAACGTGATATAAGTAACACAGATGAGTAAAAAAGTCGTTTTCAGTGGAACGCATACTCTCCAAGTTGTAATTTTTGAGTAAGTAATCTATTTCTTACTCAAATACATTTTTCATAATTTTTTCATTACAACCAGTCTATTCTCAGGTGTGAAAGTCCATATCAGGAGGAAAATGATGAATTGTTTCATTAAATATTGAAAGGCAACTGATTTACTTGATATAAACATGGGAAATATGCTGTTTCTGCTATTTATCACTGATTTTTCTGCTTGAAATACACCAAAATAAAATATAACAATCGGATGCTAAAGTTTACTTAATGAAATGAACATCTAAGTGTAGTATTTTTTGTTAAGGGAGAACTCCAGATGTGCTGTGTTGTGTGATATCGCTCTCACACAAGGCAGCTGACTCGGCAGTCGGCTCTGAAGAGCAGCTGCAGCGTCTGCATTTTTTGAGTCTGACTGAGGTGTTAAAGGTGTAAAGGTGTCCTGGCGCTGGGGGATCAGATGGTGACGCCTTTTAAAAGTACGACAGAGGAAGAGGAACTCAACACAACACACTCATTAAGACCCCAGCCGGTTCCTCTCCGAGCTCTGGAGGTGTCGTGAAAACGCAAAGGGGAAGGACAGGGGCGTGAAGGGAGGAGAAGACGGAGAGGAAAATAGGGTGTGAGGGGACAAGAGACAGCTGAGAGTGGATCAGACGCTTCTGGGGTGGGGGGTGGTTTATGAGCATGATGTGCTTCCTGGGATCTGACAAAGGCCGTAAAGACGTTATGGACGTCTCTTAATCACTACTGATGTCAGATCAGGGCCCTGGGAAAAAATATGGCTAGGCAACAATCCCAACAACTGCCTAAAAAGCAGGGGGTTGATGGGAGCCTGGGGAGCCGAGACAGAGCTGAAAGAGAGAAAACAATACGTCAACAAGGAGGTGCGCATCTCAGGTGACGTCCCGTCTCAGCACATGAAAAATGAAACAGGGATAAAGGCTAGGAGCCAGCGAGACTAAAAGAGAAATTAAAAGTAAACGCAGAGCAGCATCCACGCAGCCTGAAGCACTGATGAATGAGAGGTGGAATCGCTGAAGACAACAGGGGCTGGGGAGGGAGTGCAGCGTGGGGAGAGGAAACGGCTCGGCTCGACGTCGGAAGTGGAAACGGAGCTGCTCAGTATTAATGGAGGGGGAATAATGCATGGACACCTAATGCATCTGAAAGTTCAAACATCCACCTCATTCATAATGCAGCTCATTCAGACCGTAGGACAACGCACACGATCCGCATGCTAAACTTTGCTGAAACATTTTTGGAGAGAAATCGTAAAGGCGGCACGGCTTTTGGGCAGTTGGTAGTGCAACGTTTACAGTGTTCGCCCTGTGAACGGAAGGTTGCCCGTAAAGGTATCACTGAGGTACTCACAAGCAAGACACCGTTGCCAAGCACTGCTGACCACTGCTCCTTCACGGATGGGTTCAGATTGGGTTTTGGTACTGCGTACTGTGCTATGTTCACAATGACAAATAATCACTTAATCATTGCCCAGAAATAACGAGTATTGCGTGTCTGAGCACAACCCTTGACTACAAGTTGTTCCAGGGAAACCGTCCCTGCAATTAGGAAATGAATGTCACTCTGGATAAAAGCATCTGCTAAATAAGTGATTATTAGTCATTGTGAATACAACACAGCACACTGCACCACAAACAAATGTAACTTCTGCATTTGACCCATCTGTGAAGAAGCAGTGGGCAGCTTTTTAGCAGTCCTTGGGGATGGTACCTTTCTCACGAGTACCTCAGTTGTATCTTTACCAGTATGGTACTTGAAGCGGCAACCCTCCAGACCGTTACGCTACCAACTGCCCCCAATTTTTGCAGATAAATGCTGCTAGTCACAACCTATTCATCCACTTTGCCCTTAGGGGACGCTCACGTCAGGAATGGGCTAACCTCAAGACAAGCAATAGCACAGTTCTCCATGTCACAATTTGTGATCTGGAAAAGAAGAGAAATCAGAGGAGATATAGTTAGGGGATCAGTAATATCCAATGTTTCCTCAAAGAGCTGAACATTTTTAAACCATGAAAGCTGTCTCTGTGGAAACTTGAAGGATTTTGCCAAAAATTGGGAAGAAAACGATTAAGAACAAGGTGATTGCTGTTACAGGGGCAGTTGGTAGCGTAACAGTTAGAGTTTGCTCCATGATCGGAACGTTGCCGAGTAAAAATGACCACTGAGGAACTCACAGTGACATAATCACTCACTTTCACCTCATAATACAGTAATCACCGTTATGGCACAATGATCTCATGTAAACCAATAATCCACACACCAAGTTAAAAGTCGTAGTCGAATTCAAGCTTGACCTGCTTTCCGAGCTTTATCATGATGATCACGAATTAATTTCAGACGCTCTTGCCTTTTGTCATGACTCACACAGAGTGCACGACTGCAACGTTCTGTTGATTATTGACAGATCTTATCATAAATGTCGGGCGAGTTTCTCCATCACACATGATTACAACAGCGATCAACTGACTAACGACGTGGTGCTTGTTTTGATTTTGCTGAAGGGGTTGAGGTCAGAGACTGCAAGAGTTAGTATATTTTCCAGGCCACAACAGGCAAATAACACGGCGTACGGCCACTCTGTTGAGTTTAACACCATTTGTTTGGACGTGGTAACTTAATGTTTTTGGCTTTTACTTTTTGATAAAGAGAACAAGGTTCAGGGCAAACAGCACTGTTGCTCAGTCCTCAACACATGTCTGGACATGCACAGAACACAACATTTAACCCCACGAGACTGGAGAGATACATGAGTTCAGCAACACTGACATAAATCAATGTTAAATATGGTAAATATTAGATCATCAATTCAGTAATCAACAAGCTCATGACGCTGATCCAAAATAAAAATCATTGAACAGATAGTTGTAACTGGAAGTTTAATTTTATTAAAATATTGGTTTCTTTTTGTCTGGTTGAACTCAGGAATAAATATGTCATGAAGTGATTGTATTAAATCAACATGTGATACTCTCTCATATCCTGAAATAATCCAACTTTGTGATACTGGCGGAGATTGAATCGTTGTCCACTGAATCGATTATAATATTGTCAAGTCAAGTTTATTTTTAAATCACATTTAAAAGCAATATAAGATTGCACCAACGTGCTGTACAATGGCTGACTAATAAAAACCATCTAACAAAGCAAAATAAATAACCACAAATAACAATAACATTAAATATTGATAATATATGATAATGATAATGATAATGATAAATGTTAAATATATGATAATAAGAGGAAAAGAATTTATATATATATATATATATATATATGTGTGTGTGTTTAGCTTAGATATGCCAAGTGTAATTTTATTAATTTGTTCTAAAGGCTTGATTCTGAGAAATGTGAATAATATACATAGAATATAATTATATTATATATATTATATAATATAAATATTATATATATTATGTATAATTATATAATATTTATATATTATAAGGTTTTAACTTTATAAAAAAAAAAAAATCAAACTTATGATGTGTTTTGAGAACAATGTGCACTCCATCCTGGAAAATATTTTAAATAGTTTGTTTTTAGGAGACTTAAGTAAGATTTGTTTTAAGACATTTAAAGATCATATTATTATAAAACTTTACTTAAGGTATTCCATATTTTTCCTCTAAATGTCTAAGCAGCAGCCACCAAAAGCAAATTCATTGTATGTGACCTCACACGTGACATAAACCTCGTTCTTATTCTGATTCTAGTAAAGAAGACTTTATTTTTTATCAGGACACTATTAGGCCCCAAACACCAGCAGAGGCTTGGTATTTAGAGGGTATTGATAATGTTGTGTGTGTGTGTGTGTGTTTCGTCATGGAGACCATGCACTATTAATAGCCGTCCCATTATGCAATGTGTGTGTCTGTGGAAATCAATGTGCTTCAGCTGGTAATCAATAAGCTTTGTGAGTCTGCTGCTGGTTCTGGAGAGTTTTGCTGTTGTTTTATTCCCTCTGTCAAAATATACTACATAATACACATCCAAGTGAAGATATTTAATGTATCTGCATATTTTCTGTCTTCATGGTGATTTGGGGAAAGACTGGGTTTCATTTACAGAGAGTTTTTAGAGAAAATTTGTTCTTATAACTGATTTACACCGTTTACACCCAGATTCTCACATTCAGCAGTGTTTTCTTATTTGTGTTCTTATTTGTGAGTTGTTCTGCTTGTTTAAGTCCTTACATTCTACACTTACATAACATTTTATTATTTAACTATCATAATAACAAATATAATAGAAAAGGCAGAAATTATTGGTATTTTAAATGTTCCAAATGAAGAAAGCATTAGTGTAAAGGCTTTTATTTTGAACTAAAACCTTTTTGCCATGTCATGATTAACCATGTAGTTATGTGGAATCTAGAAACATGCAAAAGACAAATACACATTAATAAATGAAATAAATATTAGAATAAAACAGTTAATTGCACAATTGGAAACTATTTGTATTTTTTAGTATTGCATTTCTTTGCTTTGCCATATGTATATACTCTTGAGCGTAAACGTGATGCAAGTCTACAGACACACAGCTAGAAGAGTGCAGAGAACTGGACACAGTTGGACATGAGAGTAGAGAGGTAATGTGTGAATCTGTACTACAGAATATACAGTGGAACGGCAACGTTTATGTGTAAAAAATTCACAAAAGACTTGATCAAAACTTTGTAACTGGGTTAATGATGCTTGGTCATTTTACTATAACATACTTTATTTAATCTGGTAGATGGTATGATTCACCTGTTATTTAAAACTATTTATTTATAGAATTGTTTAAAAATGTGACCCGATCTGCGGTAATGAGTGGGAAGTCTGCGTTATATTTATTTAGATACGGGCCAATTATCTTGAAAAACATCAAACATATCGATTTTTCTCTTTTGGTCTTATATGAAAGAAAAGGTCTTCAAAATTAATCTCCCAAAGTTTCATCATGGAAATAATTGTGAAAATGGACTTAAATGGATATTTAAGTTGAGTTGCAGCTCTCAAATCTTACAAAAGAATATCCAAAATAAATGCTGTTTTTGCTTTATTTGATAAGTATTTAATAAATATTTTGAAATAATTGAAACTTCAGTCTGATTTAATATATTTTCCTAAGTATCTAAATGCCTGTAGTAAAATGTTGTTGTTGAATACTGGGTGCATCTCTTTGGATGCTATGGATTGTTAAAGATATCAACAAAAAACTGACAAAAAACTTTAAATGCGATTTTCTCGGTTTTTCAGTTGGAAAATGGTGCTGCGATACCATAATTCAAACGACTGTAACTTGACAACTGTTTAAGATATAGATTTGACCAAGATATCATTTTAAAGCTTATTTTCTCATCTTTTCAATGATAAACCTCAACCTCAAAAAACCTCAATTTTGAATTTTGGGTCACTGTGACTCATTTTACCAGATCAGGTCACAAATATTTATATAGATATAGATATATGTGATACAAATTGGAAAAATAGAAACAGAAACACTAAGTGGAACTCTTAACTATACGTCAACTTAATAATTATCTTATTAAATATTTTCATTGTAATATAATGGACACATAAAATCAACTGTGTAAAAGCATTAACTCGTTCTATATATTACTGTACAAAAGAATATTTTAAGGTTAGGCATCTGCTGTTATTTGTTCCAAGAGTGGAAACTCCAGATTTAGAATATAGAGCTCCTGAAGAGAAGATTTACCAGATTTATTCGTCACATACACACATGGAAGACTAACACACCCCACGACTGTGCAAAACCAGGCAACACAACAATAACATTTATCTAATGAAAAACAGATTTTATTTGTTTTAATCAAATTAACTACACTCAATTCAATTAAACTAGACACAAGTTAAACTAAAAACTAAAACATTGCAACATTAAAAATGTGATTTTGTTTATGTGTTGTAACTTGGATTGAGCAGAAGAGTTGCTGAAAGATGCTAAAGCACATTAAATGATTAAATGAGAGTTAATGGAGAACTACTGATTTAAACAAAGTGGTAGAAAGAACACAGGAGGTTTCCCTTCTAAAGCCGGACTACTTTAAGCCTGATTAGTTTTAATCCTGCACTATGTTAACTTGATTAACTTGTTTCTATTTTAATTCAATCACTGTCTTTGTTAAAGAAGAAATCTTGTTAAATGAGACCTCACTGTCGAGTCAAACACATCTGAACACATTGTGGAGTGTCACAAATTCTAAAGTTCAAAATTAAACACTCAGTCGCTAAAAGAATCTTGAGAAATAAGTCACTTTTACTCTTTTTAAATGTTCCAAAATTAACCCGTGCTGCTGTAGTTTGATATCATTTACATCTGTCGCAAATCAAGTTTCAAGATTCTTTATTTCTAGTGAGGGGTGTAACGATACATCGATCTACATCAAAACATCCACTCAATAATCAATAATCAGCCCACATCATAGATTAAAACTGCGATCAGAAATCACACATACTGTAGTGTTATATTGATCAGGTTTATTTTATTAATAGAGAAATGTCTGGATGAACATGTCAAATGATATTGTAGTTGATTTTGTGATATGAATGGAAGTGATGCTGTTAAATCAGTCATACCTCACTTCTTGAACAAAATTTTTGGCCAAATTGGAGCCAAGTTTGAATGAAATCTTGGAGTCTGATCACGCTGATCTGCAGTGTTTTATTCCACTCAGTGAATTGTGTGTTTTGTGCTGAGAGCAGGAGATGAGTTCCAGACAACTTTCACACTGACCCTTGGCTGACACATCCCAATTTGCCACTCTCTCTCTCTCTCCTCCTCTCCTCTCACTCTGCTATCTCTCTCTCTTTTCCTCTTCTATCTCGTTCTTTTCTCTCTGCTGTCTTTCTCTCTTCTGTCTTCTATTTCCCTCTTTTCATTTCTCGTGCTCTGCTATCTCTCTCTCTCTCTTTCTCTCGTTCAGCAGCAGTTGTCTGTAGTGAGAGCTTGTGCTGTTCTTGTCCTACGTCAGTATAACAGTTCGATGTGCCTGCTACAGCGAGTGTTTCATCATCAGCATGATAATAAAACTGGTTAAATCTCTCCAAACTCTCTCCTCAGCTGTTAAACTCTCAGTGTTTCATAAATCATTCACCACTCAGGACTTTAGCTATGAACGTGTCTTGTTATTGTCACATGCAGAGTGAAATTCAGTGAGGACTAACAACTCCAGGACATTTTAGTGAAACAGAACCACAGCAAAATGTAACCGCACAGAACGTGAGCATTGTCATGTATGTCCCTAAAGCCACACTGCACTTTACCTGTGTTATATATACTGTATATATATATATATATATGTGGGTGGTGGTCTATTGGCCAGGGTCCTCACCTCTGGACCAAAAGGTCATGAGTTCCTGACCCTTAACCCCAAGTTGAGCTCTCAGGGAGCTTTTTATAATTAATTGGAAATGGAGGTCTTATTTAGCATCTACTACATAAATGCCTTAAATATATGTAACTATATATGTAACTATATTCCACCCGACATATATATATATATATGTCGGGTGGAAACCTTTGGTTAATTTGGTTAATATTTCTAAAACTGTCTGGTCAACGTAAAGACGTGACAAAAAATAAAGATGACCAAAAATGGACTTACGAGGTATGATATATACACTGTATATCGAGTGAACGAGTGATAGTACGTTATATTTGTATATATAATATTATAATATAATATAATATAATATTATCATATTTATTGTTTTGGTTTGAACGTGTGTTTTTGATCCAGGAGGACTGCTGCTCTGTCACTGCTGTGTGTTTTTAAGATGCATGACTGAGATGACAATAAAGCTGTACTTGACTAACGTGATGGAGGAAGAGAGTGACATTTGGGGAGAACAGGGGAGAGAGGGATGAGAGAGGAATAGAGAACACAGACAGGGCCGTGCTGCTGGGAGCTGTCGGGGTCATGTGAGGTAGTTTCTGTTTCTGCTGCTGCATTCCAAATCTCATCAGGAGCAAGACTGCAGCAGCTGTTCCTGTTCCGGGAATGATGCAGGAAAAACATCATCGTAATCTTCATTAGCAATATTTTTGTGGATGTATTACTGTAAATATATGATATATTAATTGTGTGATATTATACAAGCTTAGAGTTGAAGAAAATCCAAGCAAGCAATGAAGAGTGGTCTGGGATGGAAGGTTCTGGGATGGATCCCCAGGTTGGTTGTGGGGTCTTGTGGCGTTTGTGCGCACTCCCTGTGTTGGTGGGGTTTCCTCCCACCGTCCAAACGCATGTGCTGTAAGTTGACTGGTGTCTCTAAACAGCCCCCTTAGGTTAAGTGAATTTAACTGATGGATTATTTGTGATTGTGAACACAGCACAGCAAACAGTGCACCACAACTAAATGTGATCTCTGCATTTGACCCGTCCGTGAAGGAGCAGTGGGCAGCTTTTCGATAGCGTTTGGGAATGGTACCTTGCTCATGAGTACCTCAGTGGTACCTTTACTGGTCCGGGACTTGAACTGACTGAATGTGAGTGTGTTTGTGTGAGTGATTACTTGTTATTGTGGGATGACGGTTCAAGTCCCGGACAAGTAAAGGTACCATTGAGGTACTCATGAGCAAAAGGTACTGTCCCCAAGCACTGCTCACGGATGTTGTCCACGTCAGCTGCCCACTGCTGCTTCACGGATGAGTCAAATGCAGAGGTCATGTTTGGTTGTGATGCAATGTGTGCTGTGGTGTGTTCACAATGACAACACTTAAATCACTATAATACTGTACATCTGCTATAGAAATGAACACACGAAAGATAATGTATTGCACAAGCATGCATCCAGTTACATTTTTAGTTAAGAGTGCTCTTTAGTGATTGTTTTTAGCTACGAACAAATCTCTAATAAGAAAGTAATGGTGAATTTAACTGCGTAAGTGGCTTTAAAGAATGTTTCATTTCATTTCACTTTCCCCTTCGCTCTCCCAGGCTCTCCCTCCCTTTCTGTGTCTTCTCCCCTATGATTTCACACCATGCGAAATTCAACGATCACACTGGCCAACCGGAACGCCTCGTCTACGGAATAACAAGCCACACGACCTTCCCTCTCTCCCCCTCTCCCTCTCTCTCCGTCTCTTTCTTTCTCTCTGTCGAGCCAAGCAACGTGACGTCAAACACAGTCATCACAGCGCAAACACAGAAATCACTCCCTCCCCCTCCTCCTCCTCGAATCACCGCCGCTATTCATCTCGCCATCGCAGAACACCGACAAGAGCGGCCTGGTAACGAAAGAAATGAAATTTTATAAAACACAAAAGCAGAATGACGAGTCAAAGCAGCGCCTTGCTACAGGCCAAGACCAGAGTCTGAAAGCATCGCTGTGAGAACGGAGGGAGGGAGGGGAAGAGGGATGGAGAGGGATGGAGGGGTGAAGCACTAAATAACGCTGCATCTCAAGGACAGTGTTCCAGGGGACTGCAGCTCGCCTCTAGCCCGATAAGAAAACAGATGCAATCGATACGCAAGCTGCATCTAAAAATATGATGCGTGCCAGTGCCGAGGTGAAATACGAAGCTCTGAGCAGAAAGCAGGGAAAAAGGAGAAGGAAAAGCGGGTGAATGGAAAGCGATCCAGCAGCGCAGTGGGAGCTGACAGGGGAAATTAAGAGCTCGCGTTACCTGCAGGGCGGCAGCGGCGCGTCAAAAGGGACTGACGGCTTCATGCATACGCTGATTTAATGCATTAGAATTAGAGATGGCAGCGTTCCTGTAAACTGCGGCTTCGTTTCAGCAGACAGCGGCCATCATTCACCAATATTTTAATATAATTAATCGGTCATTGTGAACACAGCACAGCACTGAATATGAGCTCTGCATTTGACCCATCCTTAAAGCAGCAGTGGGCAGCTTTTTGGCAGCACCCAGGGAGCAGTTCTTGGGGAAGGTACCTTTCTCACTAGTACCTCAGTGGTACCTTTATCACTGACATTTACCTTTGTACATTAGCAGCTAACATACTATACATTAGCACCTAACATAGCGTACATTAGAGACTAACATATTGTACATTAGCAACTAACATAGTGTACATTAGCAACTAGCATAGTGTACATTAGAGACTAACATATTGTACATTAGCAACTAACACAGTGTCCATTAGCAACTAGCATAGTGTACATTAGAGACTAACATATTGTACATTAGCAACTAACACAGTGTCCATTAGCAGCTAACATAGTGTACATTAGCAACTAACACAGTGTCCATTAGCAACTAGCATAGTGTACATTAGAGACTAACATATTGTACATTAGCAACTAACACAGTGTACATTAGCAGCTAACATAGCATACATTAGCAACTAACACAGTGTACATTAGCAACTAGCATAGTGTACATTAGCAACTAACATAGTGTACATTAGCAGCTAACATAGCATACATTAGCAACTAACACAGTGTACATTAGCAACTAACATAGTGTACATTAGCAACTAACACAGTGTCCATTAGCAACTAGCATAGTGTACATTAGAGACTAACATATTGTACATTAGCAACTAACACAGTGTACATTAGCAGCTAACATAGCATACATTAGCAACTAACACAGTGTACATTAGCAACTAGCATAGTGTACATTAGCAACTAACATAGTGTACATTAGCAGCTAACATAGCATACATTAGCAACTAACACAGTGTACATTAGCAACTAACATAGTGTACATTAGCAACTAACACAGTGTACATTAGCAGCTAACATACTATACATTAGCACCTAACATAGCATACATTAGAGACTAACATATTGTACATTAGCAACTAACATAGCGTACATTAGCAACTAACACAGTGTACATTAGCAACTAACATAGTGTACATTAGCAACTAACACAGTGTACATTAGCAGCTAACATAGCATACATTAGAGACTAACATATTGTACATTAGCAACTAACATAGCGTACATTAGCAACTAACACAGTGTACATTAGCAGCTAACATAGCATACATTAGAGACTAACATAGTGTACATTAGCAACTAACATAGCATACATTAGCAACTAACATAGTGTACATTAGCAACTAACATAGTGTACATTAGCGAGTAACATTGTGTTGCTAACATAGTTAGCAATACGTTAGCAAGTACACTTCTGGGAAACACACCCCTGATTGGGATTTCACATTATTTTTAACATCCTAAATTAATCATTTTAAGAGGGTCCTGCAGCACAACTCCTCAGTGTTACTGGATGAAGCAGCGTGGATGTAGTTACTACTTTACTCCGTGGCTTGTGGTGCAGTAACTACTACATTAAACCAGCAGCTCGTAGTGGAGCTGACACACTTCATCACAAGTTACCTGCGAATCGAGCTTTTCAAATGAATGGACGTGGATTGTGTGTCTGCTGGTTAATTCTCTCTGGACTACGGACTGGAGGAGGGTCCAACATGGTGACCTGCTGTGCAAACACAGTTTAATCTGATGCCTGAGCCAAAAATAAAAGTGCTGTTTTGGAAGCACACACAGTGCTGCAGATAAGTGTGGAGGCCAGAGTCTCTCTCACACACACACACAGCTGTCCCTCCCCAGAGGAGAAACTCAGTGAGCAGGGCTAAGCTGTACTGTAATGTGGGTAATGTCGCTCATCCCAAGGATTATTCAGTTTAATGTTTCAGTCGGCAAGATCTATTATTTAATCAAAGCCCACTGTCTCTCTCTCTGTCTCTCTCCCCCCCACCTCCCTCTTTCCGTCTGCTTTCCTCTGTCCCTCCAAGGACATGGCAGCAAAGCTATTACAAGGAAATAGGAATCCTCCCGTCGTCTTCTCCACTGTTTGTGTTTTATAGATTTATTCGATAAGAGCAGAGAGGGTTGCCACCTAGGTCTGACAAAAAACCTGGACATTTTGCCAACCACTTTGCGTATAAGCGAGCGGAAATGCGTCCAGTGTCCCCGGAGACTGATTGTCCCCCCCAGGTAAAACTGGGACAGGTGGCAAAACTTGGTTACTGTACTTAAGTAGAATTTTCAGGTATCTGTACTTTACTTGACTATTTATTTTTGTGGCAACTTATAACTTTTACTACGTAGATTTTTAGCATGAATATCTGTACTTTCTACTCCTTACATGTTCAAATCAGGCTCGTTCCTCTTGTTTGGTTTCATTTAAATGAGGTTTATTAGGACATTTTGCTGCATTTGACCTGTTCCATATCAATAATGTGCTCCATCCAGACAACTTGACTGATTGGTCGAGGCTTGAAAACGTAGTAGACACACACGGAAAAGACAATCCCATTGATGTATTGGTGTTAGCACATGACACACAACACGATAGACACGATAAAGAGAGAGAGAGAATAAGAAGCTAAAAGCAGGCGGCAACTCGGTGGGAAATGATGTGGTGATTGCGGTGCAGAAAGAAGCTCAGCTCCACCACATTCACTTCAGTTGAGTTGAGTTCATTTCTACAGCGCTCTTTACAGCTCTATAATATTTGTTGTATGATGTGTTGAGGATAGAGGTGATCATCATGTATAATGATGCTAATGAACAATGCAGCTTTATGTATCATGTCAAGGAATAAGCCTCTTCAATTCTACAGTTTTATAATATTTTACAGCACTTTAATCTTTCCTGATCTATTGAAAGCAAGCAATTTGCCATACTGTAAATATTCAATTGCAGTAAAATGTATTTAAGACTATTCTTCAGCAGTTGTAGATCCTGTTCTTTTCTTGGGATAAATCTTTACTTTTATGGCATGTAGTGAACATTCTTATCCAAATAACTTTTCTCTAATCTTAGCAGCAGTCTCACTACAGCAACTTGCGGTTAAGGTTCTTGCTCATGGAGCCAGTGATAGTAGCGCTGGAGCTCAGATTTGAACCCACAATGTCTTGGTTCAGAGGTGGCCTAACCACAAGACCATCACCACCACCCCAATCATTTTTACATAATATTTAGACAAATGTAGGCTTATCAGGACAAACAAGCGATAAACAACATGTGGAAGATGGGGTAGAGTGGCCACTTGTGGTCAAGCAGGGAATCACAGGGTCAACCGTGATGGCAGGAATATATATATAACATAATGACTGTAATATTAATATGAAGTATTTCTGCTGTTGCCTGGTCCCATATGCAACCATTACAAGTCAGTTCTGACACTTTAGTGGTACGTTTTCCAGTCCGGGACTTAAACTGGCAACCTTCTGATCACAGGGTCAGAGACCTCAGCTCTGAAGCCTGTAGCCAGGTTTGTCTTGTTAGATTCAAATGAAAACATTTCTCTGGAGATTTTTGTGACTGTCTAACCAAAGGGAAGTTGTGTGTGTTTTTCTGATGTAAGTGTTTGAGATGTGTGCACAAATAATGTAGGAAGACAACCCTTCTGATGCCTGCGCTCGGGGCAGAATTCAAATGAGATTGGGATTTGAATAAGAAGCGAGGTGCTTTTGAAAAGCTTTTGATTGTCATCCTCAATGACAGCCTCTAAGCTGCATTATTGCTCAGAGTCAAATCCTCAAAAAGCCCTTTCTTCTTCCGCTAGCAGCTGTGAGTCTTCTACACTTACTTAGGCCTTTAGTTCTACACTTTGAGCCAAAATATGGAGCTCTGTAACGTTGTTCAAATGTTGACCAATTTTTACTTTTTCCGCACACACACTCAAGCAAGAAATCTCACACCAAATCTAACTATTATTATTATATTTTTTAAATTGTTCACACAAATGCTGTGTCGATCACTAGACTAGACAAGATAATTATTTCAGAATAACTAGAAACAAGCCCTAGTCGTAAATGGGCTCTAAGGGTTAGGGTTAACTAGGGTTAGGGTTAGCTAACTAACTAGAGGTAAGCTGCAGGTAATCTCTCTTGTGGGTTATCGATGCACTTTTCTCTGATTGTTGATTCGATGAAAATATTTGCTGCCATTACGTCAGTTATTACATCATTACGTTAGAGGACAGTGAGCAGTACAATTCAAGACCAAATTCAACAACATTTATATGTTTATGAAGATGCAGGTGACAAAGAATGTTTAAAATGCCCCAAGTTGCTCATGTGGTCAGTAACCCTTTTAAAATGTTTTCTTGGGATTTTTGCATGATCTTGTAGCTACTCATAGAATGCTGCATATGCAATTCTGAATGCAGCAGTGAAAGAATGTTGAAAACTTCAACACTTGCCAAAAGGGTGCAGCTACAGAGCTCAGGTTTTCACTCACAGTGTATATGCAATATCTCTTTATTATTAAAAAGTTGAGTAATGTTTGAACATTATTAACACAATTTGCACAGCACAGCACACAGTGCACCACAGCTCAAATGTGATCTCTGCAGAGCAGGGGGCAGCTTTTTGGCACTGCTTGTGGATGGTACCTTGTTCATGAGTACCTCAGTGGTACCTTTACCAGTTGAGGACTTGAACTGGCAACCTTCCTCTTACAGGGGTCAACTCCCTAAAAATCAAGGCGTAAGACCAGCATTCTGCAGTTTGGGATGTGTTTGTGAGTTGGCACACATCAGCATTTGTTCTCTCAGGTCAAAACGCCCGGTGAGGACCTGAATGAAAGCAGGGATGTGTGAGGCGGCTCACACCCGTGTGTTTGGGCGGCGGAGGAGTTGCCATGGCAACACCCCAAACGTCAGCAGGAGCTGTTTAGCCCCCATTCATGCAGCAGAGTGGGCTCTATATACGGCTTCAGCTGAGTGTCATGTTCACTCTAAACACACTTCTAACACACCTTTCCAACGCTGCCTCTTTACCTCCCCGCCTTAACCCGGGCAGCCATTAACACAAAATGTGGAGCAGTCTCTTCACAAAGTGTAGTTTTAGTCAAAAACTCTATCAATTGCTGATTTATTTTCCAAATTAAAACTGTAAATGAATGTTTTTTTCAATGTTTCAATGTTTTCCATTTTCTGAAAAGTAACAAGTGGAAAAATGAAGACTATATATATATATATATACAGTATACACACCCAGAAGTGACATTTACACACAGTTATGTTATGTGTATATTTGATTATTCATGTGTAACGGTCACATACACATGAATATGAGGGTAAATTAGTCCTTAAAATGGTTTGTCTTCAGACGATGTTTGAAGACAGCAAGGGACTCAGCAGTTTTTATGGCAAGAGGAAGTTTGTTCCACCACTGAGGAGTCACTGCAAAGCAAAATACAATTTTAAAAGTTCACTTCACAGATTAGTTGCAGTGAAAATTAAGACATGAACTAGTCAGGTACTCAAAGTTTACTACACTTACATTGAAAAGTGTACTTTTATCAACTATAACCTAACAATCTGCACACTGACTGTTTATTGTACCATTGAATAATGTCAAATTGACATGAGAAAATGTTGGCAAAAGTCAGGATCAACTGCGTAAGTGGGTTTTAACACCAAATTTCATAAGAACGGTGTCGAATGAGGCTCAATCTTGATATATATTTGAACATATAATAATTTTACTCACTATTTAAAATTTTCTGTTGTTAAAGAGTTTCTAGCAATGTAAAGCCACATTTATATTTCACATTTCTGTTGTTGCTCAGCCGAACCGACTGCCTCGCAGTTATATTTGACCTATCATATGAACTCGTATGAGTAACGGATAATTTTAGGCCATGACACGCTGGACGCGGTTTATCTATTTTTGTGCCTGCGTTAATATTAACGAGACTGAGTTTATACGCTTCTCTCAGAGTCAACAAGTAACTTTTGTTGTAAAATGACAAGTGGGTTTTAACTTTGTTATTGTAGGTTTGGCAAGTGGCTACATTTCACTGTGGTACAGTTTTTACCATCATTTTAACTTGAGATTGTTCACTTTCTCAAAATGCTCCACCAATTCACCAAATCCATGTGAGATAAACTGAGAATACTTTTGCGTTGCTTTTATACAAAATGCAACTTCTAAAATGTATATACAGCGCTCTCAGCCCGTCTTCACCTCCAGCAAAACTCAATTTTGTACAATTACAATTAGCACAAGTTTAGACAGTAACAGTTAAGATTTAGTTCAAGAAGTTTTAATTGCATTTTCAATATATGTAATGATCTTTTCACTAAATCTCTGTTACTGTCAAATTGGGGAGATAAACCTAACCTAAGCCTAAAACAGGAGAACATTCATCAACAGCAATATTTTCAGCAGTAATTATATTTGTTAAATGACATCATAATAAATTAAATACATTTTTAAATACATACAGTCAAATCTTTTTGCTATTGAGTGCAATGTAATGTAAGTATTTAAATGTAATGTCTTGTGTTTTACACTATATTGCAGCTGAAACGTGATATTTACTGTAGTAGCAATATCTACTAGTAATTGTATTTTATTTTGCAGTGCAACACAGTAGATTATAGATTTTGCAACACAGTAAATATGCATTTTTCAGTGCTTCCAGTTGTTTTGTACTGTGTGTGAAAGAGTAGTGTCATGCTAGAGAGTGTCGCAGCACGAGTCACTTTTGGGTGAAGTGTTTTGGAGGTTTCACTGCATTATTCACAAAAATTTAACTGATGTGTTCTGTAAAGTAAACACAGCATTCAGACGAGTATGAAAATGATTGTATAAAAGATATCCAAGTTTACAGTATGCAGTAAATGTGCAGGTGATGTTAGGTTTTAGTACACTTAGTGTAGTAGGTAGTAAGTACACTTTTCAGTAAGGAGAGTACTGTGAAATGTGAACTTTCATCATTTATACAATTAGAAAATGGTAATTTTATAATTATCAATATACGGAACAGCTTTCCTTATGAAAATGATTGAAAATTGAAAGATGAAGGGTTTTTTTTTGCCATTTTTTAGTTAAAAGCACTGTAAAGTACAGGAGTTCTGTAGTTATTCAGTAACTCATTAATTTTCTTCCAGAAAATCAGGCACAGTGTTCTCGCTCGCTCGGAAACTCTTCTGCTCTGTAAAGGACCAGGTTGGAAAACGTAACATCTTTCAGTCTGCACAAAAATGAATACATTTTAGCCAAAAATATAAAGACAAAAACATAAATCAACATGACTTCTGCTGACTCTTACTGCTGCGTTCTGCTTTTATGGAAATAACAAGAGAGTAGAAATATAGCGCTGCATTTTCTTACCAAAATTACTTTCTTATCACTGCTGTTCTGAGCTGTTTTGTGAGAATGTATGAGTTACCTTTGGGTTAAGTGTTTGGTTAGTTGAAGTGCATTTTACACACAAAGTTAACTGATGTGTTGAGCTTGTAAGTCTCATAGTGTTTAGATGAAGTGAATATGACATCTAAATGAGACGAGTGTGAAAATGACTGTTAAAAAGCATAAACACACTGCCTAACCCTAGGGACGAGCTATTGGATGGTCAGTGCATCTAAAATAAGATAGAATGTCTGGACGCTGTGCACTTGTACCCCATGGGGCAATAAGAGAGGACATTTAGCTGTTGCTGGGTAAAACTTCCTCAGCTCCTCCTCCTCCCCCTCCTCATTGGCTGTCAGGTTTGGCTGAAGGCTCCACCCCTCCCAGAGCAGCTGGACGGGGACAGAACGAGACACGCAGGACCCACTCAAAAGTTAATCTTCAATTTATGTAATATTCTTTCCTCTCACTAAATCCATGTTGGAACAGAGAGATTGCAATCTGGAGGAGCACACAACGACGACACGGCAACGGCACATACACCTACACTTACTTAGGTTTCCTTTATTATTGTCGTGTTTTCAAACATGACAATAATAAATGTAATAAATGAAACATTAAAAATCATAACTACACTACCATTCAAAAGTTTGGACACAGCTTCCCATTCCATGTTTTTTCTTTGTTTTCATTACTATTTACATTGTAAATTCTCACTAAAGGCATCAAAACTATGAATGAACACATATGGAATTATGTAGTAAACAAAAAAGTGTGAAATAACCCAGAACATGTTTTATATTTTAGATTCTTGAAAATAACCAGCCTTTGCTTTGATCACTGCTTTGCACACTCTTGGCATTCTCTCGATGAGCTTCATGAGGTAGTCACCTGAAATGGTTTTCCAACAGGCATGAAGGAGTTCCCACAGATGCTGAGCACTTGTTGGCCCTTTTGCCTTCACTCTGCGGTCCATCTCATCCCAAACCATCTCGACTGGGTTTGGTCATATATATATACACATCAAGGTACCGTCTCAAAGCAGTGCTAAAAGCTGCCCGCTGCACTTTCACAGATGGGTAAAATGCAGAGATCACATTTGTTTGGGGTACACAGTGTGCTGTGCTTCGTTCACAATCACAAATAAACACTCACATTAATATATCTATATTCTTTGAACTCTGTAAGAGCGGTAGCCACGTTGTCTCGTCTCTCTGTATACAGCTGATATGATAAAGTTTATTTTGCTAAAATCCATCATGACCATTTCCCATGTTTTCATTTTCATTTCTTCATGAATAAACGTTTTGAGTGTTTAGCTGTCATGTGATGTGAGAGTCGTAGGTGTAAAAGCAGTAGCTGCTCATCAGAAGGTTGCAGGTAGCTGCCGTAGCTGCCCCGGGGTCAGAAGGTCGCAGGTTCGAATCCAGGACAGGGTGCTGCCCTTTCTAGCTGCCCACTGCTCCTTCACGGATGGGTCACATTTCGTTGTGGTGCTGTGGTGTGTTCACAATGACAAATAATCACTAATTTCACTTCCAACGACTTGTCCTCAGAAAATCATCCACCCCCGATTGAGGAGGCGCAACAGGTACTCTCACGGCTGGTGAATGAGGCCTGGTGAACATTACACTACCGTTAGACTGCAAAGACAACATCTCCTCCACCATTTTCACACACACAAACACACACTCCTCCTCTAATTATATGGGGTTGGTTGTACGTCATCTGGAGGTTTCGTGAGCGCTCTAATGGTCATGACGAACTCTCCCTCCCGGCTCTCGGTGTGTGTGTGTGTGTGTTTATTGAGAGCCAGCTGCAGAAGCCCGGCGGTAATGTGCTGCTGTATCTGCATATTAACTATGTCCAGATATGTAATCTCTCTGGTGTGTAACGTGGGCGCTCGCTGATTCACGCACATAATCACGTTACAAAACGAGGCGCTGGCGTTTGACTGCCGTGCACCATCCAAATCGCTGTGAGGGCAAACGGTGTTTGTTTGCTGCGATTGTTTGTAATTGTATCTGTTGTGTGAGTCAGTTTAACGCTTCAGTTGTTATTCGCTGTCTTTAATGCAACTGCCACCTACATAGTTCAAATTAAAGTTCAATATGGTTTCAGGACGTGCAGATGAACGCTCCATGATTTGTTTTATGCAAATTAAAACAGAAATTATCATATTAAATTAAAGAAGGTTAAAGAGACGGTGCAAATTTAAACAGATATGAAGTTATTTTAACTTAAGACTTTATTCTTTGTCTCTTTAAACAGATTAAGAAACAGTTTACGTTGTGTGACGTAATAAAATGCACCCTGATTCATTCTGTGCAAATTTAAATACAAATAGTTATAGAAGTATAACATATTGAAGTACATCCTGATTTGTTCTGTGCAAAATAACAGAAATTCAGAAATTAAGTTAAAGTAACATTGCAAAAAATAAGTCTAAATATATAGTAATGCAGATATTATATAGAAAATTTGCTTATGACTTGCACGATTCTTTGTCTATTATGGAAGAAAAACATTTGTCAACCTTATGTTCAATATCATATATAAATATATACATGTATAAAAAAATATGTTTTTGTTCTTCACAGATGGGTCCAATTTGGTTGATGTACTTTGCATGCCGAGCTCTTATGAGGTTAATAAATATGGAGCAGTATTTGTGTGCCGAACGATTAGAGCACTGCAGCGCTCATTTACTTTACCCAGAAACACTGATGTAACTCTCCGCGCTAAACCAGGACATTACCGAACACAGATTATTCTCTTTTTTGAACTACATTACACTGTCAACAGATATTCTCCACTGGAAACCCTTTTTAGGGCAGTACACGGCTTGATGTGCTTCCTGAGAACGGCTCCTGATGCTGCTCCTCAATGCACATTATATTTATAGAGCTGCAGGAGGAAGACGAATTGAAGTGAGTGATTATCAGTCATTGTGAACACAGCGCCCCACAACCACGTCACCTCTGCATTTGAGCCATCCGTGAAGGAGCAGAGGGCAGCTTGTTCGGCATCACCTGGGGAACAGTGCTTGGGGACAGTACCTTGCTCATGAATACCTCAGTGGTACCTTTACTGAATCAGGACTTGAACCTGCGAACTTCCGATCACAGGGGCTAAATATTGTGTGTTCATATGGTGCATGATTTGATCAATACGTCACGTTGGCATGCCTCTTTGATTTACTTGATTTAATGTATGTAGTTTAAACCAACTGGGGCCGTTGGTGGCGTAACATAACAGTAGTGTGTTTGCTCCGTGATCTGAAGGTCACAGGTTCGATTCCAAGGACCGATAAGGGTACCACTGGGGTACTCATGAGCAAGGTACGGTTCCCAAGCACTGCTCCCCAGGGTGCTGCCCACTGCTCATTCATGGAGGGGTCAAATGCAGAGGTGACGTGTGGTTGTGGTGCACTGTGTGCTTGGTTCGCAATGACCAACTAAAGTCAACTAAACTTAAGTGAAAATTAAAGAAGTATAATTATATGACTTGTAATAAACAGCAAATGCAGTGTTTTTGGCAGATTTTTGTGCTGATCTGGTTACTCCCAACAAAGTCAGAAGATTAACACAACATATCCAATGTTACCTAATCCCAGTCATAAATCATTTCAGCTCAGAGAGAGAGAGCGAGAGAGAGGTGAGGAGGAGAGAAGGCTGCTCGTGTGTTTGAGTAACGAAAGAGACAGTGAGGAATCAGGATCCAGCTTTAGTCGAGTCTCACAGCAGGTTTGAGAGGCAGCTCTGGGACAGACTGGGTTTTATTCTGGCAGCTTGGCAGCTTGTGAGTGCTCTTTCTTCCAAAGAAAAGTTGTATTTCTTCAGCAGATGCTGCACAAAACTGAACTCCTGAAGCAGGAGTGTCCAGTTGTGGTCCTGGAGGGCTGGTTTTCCTTCATACTCAAGTTTAGAACATTGACAGCTCGTCTCAGGTAGAAACTCACCAGAACTGACTCACCAGATATGACTGAAATCCTACAGGAAACCGGTCATCCAACACCACAACTGGACAGCACCTGTCCTAAAGAGACAAGAAAGGAAAAAATCAAATTCAGTGTGCTCATGAGAAATGATTACACACTCACGAGAAAGTATCACACGTTCATGAGAAAGTGGTCAGGTGAAAGCGTGCTCATAGGACAGTATTGACAGAAACTTTCCTAAATGTCCAAAATTAAATCTTCACTGAACCATATTTCTTATGTAATTAAAGCAATAACGTAAAACACTAATAGACAAAAAATAAGAATTTGCTTATTAAAAAGGTGATATTTTATTACTTCAAATACATAAATAAATCCGTAGTTCTGGACCCTCTGTACGAATCTACACACACGAGGCTCACGTGTCTAGCAGATGCTGTTCCTGTAATACAAACCAACAAATATCGGGTTAGAACAGTGCTGGGTCATGGCCTGGATCTCACGGGGTTAAATGTCATGGGTCAGACTGTCTGACAGAGGTGGTGTAGAGTCCATTCTCTACTTCCTCATCAACACGTAGAAGGCCAGCTCCAGGCCCAACTCGGGGTCAGAAGTCTACCGTGACGAGGGGCAGTGCGTTATCAAACTCTGCTCCTATTGGTGGAACGTGAGAAGAGAGTAACACTCCCACTCCGGATTCCAAACAGCCAGAACACGATAAACTCTGAACGTGACCTTGTGTAAACTTTCAGTAGAACGAATTCAAAAACATGGTCTGTGGGCTGGCGGAGCAGACTGACCGATAAGAGCTCACTTGCGCAACGACGCTTGTTTTTACCTTCATGAGATCCCGCCTACTTTTGAGCATTCTACAATCCATAGATTTATTGGTTTATATTATTGGAATAATGAATTCCAGCACAGCACACAGTGCACCACAACCACATGTGAGCTCTGCATCTGACCCTGCATTTGACCCAAGGAGCAGCGGTCAGCTTTTAACAGCACCTAGGGAGCAGTGCGCTACCAACTGCCCCAGCTGTGATTAATTTTAACCCCTAATAGACATGCATGTCTTTATATAGTTTTTCCTACCCCAGAAGACCCAGAGCTGCTTTATTTGATGAAAATACCTAGACCTCACTTTTTAAATGTGCAAACTGCTCGCTGGCGTCAAACAGGGAACAGAGGCAACAGTGCAAACCATTCTTTTACTGAATGTCAAAATAAACATGATGGACTCAATAAACAATAAACTGAAGACTTTTCAGACGCGCAGCACGCCAATGTGGGGTAGACGTTGACCGACAGACATTTTTCCTAAATAGGGATCTAGATAACCAGAAAAATACAAACAGCAAGCAAACCGGTTAAAACAACCATAATACTAAATACTAAAGCAGTAGAATTGAACCGGTCAGAACTTGAACCAGCAACCGTCCAATCACAGTTCGAGCTCCTTAACCATTCCACTTCTGCAGCTGGTAGAGTGTTGGTTAGGAAGTTGACCCGTGATTGGAAGGGCGCTGGTTGAAGTCCCGCAATAGTAAAGTTGCCACAGAGGTACACATTAGCAGTGGGCAGCTAACATGGGCAGCACCCGGGGAGCGGTACTTGAGGGGGTGGTACCTTGCTCATGAGTACCTCAGTGGTACCTTTACTAGTACTGGGATTGTAACCAGCGACCCTCCAATCACGGAGTCAACTGATACGGAGTTTTGCCGCCTTACATCAACATAGTCACCGCAAACCCTACAGCATTTTAAAAGAAGTTTAACTACTGATTAGCTGATAAAAGTTAGGTTTAATAGCGTTGTTCATTTTCGTTAGCTCCTCCCCAACGCTAGTTAGCATTAGCCACCGTCAACAAAGGAAGGCTGGAGTGGAGGAAGGAAAGGTCGAGTGGGTGGAAAATTGGCCCATATTTATCACAAATCAAAAGGTCGGCGCTCAGTGAAGCAGGTGAAGCGGGAGGACGAGTTCACTGTGGAAACCCCACACACTCCTCCCTCACCTGGTCACGCTAACCCTCCTCCATCTCCTCCCTCCTTCCGGCCGCTGTGATAATGTGGGCATTTATGGAAAATTGCAGCAGGAAAAACCAACAGGGATATTATTTACGTTTCTAATCGCTGCCCTTCAGACGCCACGCCATGCCAATCATCAACCAGCAAACACCAGTACAGATCTTTGGTCATAAAGGTACTGGATCTTTGGTCATAAAGGTACTGGATCTTTGGTCATAAAGGTACTGGATCTTTGATCACAAAGGTACTGGATCTTTGGTAATAAAGGTACTGGATCTTTGATCATAAAGGTACTGGATCTTTGGTAATAAAGGTACTGGATCTTTGATCATAAAGGTACTGGATCTTTGATCATAAAGGTACTGGATCTTTGACCACAAAGGTACTAAATCTTTGGTAATAAAGGTACTGGATCTTTGGTAATAAAGGTACTGGATCTTTGGTAATGATCTTTGTTGCTGTGCACTGTGTGGTGTGCTGTGCCGTGTTCATGACAAATAATCATTCACTCACTTTCACAAGTCTCTGAAATATGTTTTATAAAAGATAAAATGAGCAGTTCTGACTTCATGATCCAGGTTGGAACACGTAAGAGCCTGCAAGGCCGTGAGCACGTCCCATGAGCTGTGTCTCAACCTGATCTGGAGGAGCTGAAGGTTGGAGTTCCTGTCGTAACATTTTAACTTCCACGGCCAGACTATGAAGCAACGACGTCTGCACCTGTCATGATATATACAGTAGGACAGTGACATAACGGTCTGGTGTTCATGGGAGGTTTTGGGGAGGTTTGGGTTGTGGGAGGGGTGGGGGGGGATGGAAACCGACCGTCATGTCAATTGATGAATTATTACTGAAAGAATGTCATATGAATCTGATCATCACATGTGAATATTTTAATTCTATTTAATTATAAATGTATGAATGAATCTTGCAGGGTTTTGCTGTGTGTGTGTGTGTGTGTGTGTTGCGGTTTGGTGTTTGTGAGCTCGGCCTCCTGCTGCCTGCCGTGTTGGATTTCCTCCTCCTTCAGGAGAGTGCGAGTGAGAGATCATATTTAGCACGTAAATGGCCTGTCATTTATTAGTAACACATACTGTGTGTGTGTGTGTGTGTGTGTGCGAATTGGAGACACTGTGGTTAAAATCCAAACTTTTACAGGAAATCTAATGAATAATCACTTTCACCTTATGAATGGTTGAGAATTATGATGTGAATATGAAACTCTCTCTGAAACGATGTCTAAGAATAAGAATAATGTCTATATTTACAAACTGTACAGTATTACTATATGCTACAACATTGCCATAATATTTGCACTGCCTCTACTATTTGCACAACCGTTAAACATGTATATATCACTGATCACTTCTTAACGAACTATATCTGCACAAATTATTGAAAAGTATTGCACAGAATGGTTCTCCAATGCCGCTATAATATCTGTAAAAACCTAACTTTCAGTCAGACTTTTAAGAATACACTTCTATTAATAGACTTGATATCATTAGCTTTCATATTGAAAACTGTCAGTCAATTTCCACTTTTAGCTTAAAATGTATATTTTGTGTCCTATTCATATATTGTTTATTCCATGTGCCCTATCTGTTCTTTGTTCTCTATTTCTTGTTGCACTGTGTAAACTGGAGCCACGTCTTCTCGTCTCTCTGTATATCTGTACAATATATAGAAGAGATGACAATAAAGTTGACTTTGAATAACTGTTGTACTGAATGCATTCATTTCTACATTTTTAATAAACATTCTTCAGCCTTTTAATGTACATTCAGGTGCTAAAATACTGAACATCTTGCCACAGAAATGCAATAATCTTACATTATTCTATATACACAACACAACCATAAAATAATAACATGTTGGGAAGTGTAGACACTAACGCATACTGGACAAAACACACATTAAAACAGAGTGAAAGGGAGAAGTGGAGGAAGAGAGAGAGAGAGGGCTGATGAATAGAGAGATGAAGAGCTGCATATGAACAGATTTTTCTCTGTGTTTTGTGTTTCTTGGTCGTGAGATCAGCTTTCATTCTGGAGGCTTCAGTGTTCGCATACGTCTATAATAACGAGCACAACTCCCTCTCTCTATCGCTCTCTCTCTCTCTCATATTCTCTCTCTCTCTCTATCACAGACAGCCTCTCTCTTCTCTGCAACTTCTTTTATAAACTCCAGCGCAGGCAGAACGAGGCCTGGAACAGCGCTGTGAAATCTGGAGCGTGTTACACACACACACACACACACACACATCCTTGTACTTATATAGTAGTGAGGACCTCCATTGACTTCTATATTACTGTATGTAAATAACACTACACCTAACCCTAAACATAACCCTCACCATAACCTCAGTAACCAAAAGCTAATCTTTCTACACTTTTAGTTTTGCAAATAAACTTGTATTTTTTTTTGTAAAAGTAGTTTAAAGAAGTGAAGACCACTAAAAAAGTCCTCACTTCCCAAAAATGTCCTCACTCTGCTGGTTAAAAACTCATTTTGGTTCTCACTAAGTAGCAAGTACAAGAACACACACACACACACACACACACACACTGAGGGATTTCAAAAAGACAGAACAAGACTGAACGAGAGACTTCATCTAGGTCTAGTACCTTTATGATAAAAAAAATCCAGTACCTTTATGATCAAATGTCTTGCAGCCTTATGATCAGTTATCTAGTCTGTTCATGATCAAAGGTCTAGAATCCAGACTTTGCTCACAAACATTTCATCTTAAACGACTCATGAAAAGCTTGTTGATGAACAGTTTCTACTCATACGTTTCATCAAAGAAAGTTACTGCTGATCTCCGCATTTATAATCTTATTAGACAACACTTTCTAATTAAATCACAAGGCCTTGGTCAACGTCTGTTCAAAATCCCGCATCAACGTCACCGATTGGCCGAACTTCCTGTTTGCTAGCAGGTGCTAAAAACACGTCGAGGCTTAGCGCGTTGTAGCGGTTACAGCGCGTGGCGTTACAAAACGCTTGTTAGCGCTGAGTGGCTGATATTAGCTCGATGTTAGCGTCTGGAGTAAAGCTGACCCTAATCCCGTCCTGCACTGTGGCTGTAGGTCAGCATGGACAGCGTCTTCCTCGCCAACCGCAAACTTGTCTGGCTATTCTTAGCACTCAGCTCTCGCCCGATTAGCGCTGCTATTCTCAAGCCGTCAAATCTGCACTTAGGCTCCTTCAGCAGCACACTAATCCCAATCCCATCATGCTCCGCTCAGCGGCAAACCCTCGCACAACGGCCGCGCAAGGACAAAGCTGCACTCGTTTGCGTCCAGGTTACAAAGACAGGGAGAGTGAATGAGATTAGCCGTGTAATCTAGATGACCTGTATTACAGCTGCAGTACACGCACATAAGGGTAGTCATTTGTACTGCGAAATGGAATGCTAATATATTAGTTGTGAACAACAGACATTATGGACACTTCATTTCTACTATAATAAGAGAGAAGTATGCATGTACGCATGTGTGTATATACTGTGAGTCAAAAAGGAAGCATTGTTGCTTTATCAATTTTCAAAAATCCTTTGAAATGTTTATTAATTGGTCAACATTTGCCAAAGTTGTGGGCAAAGCTACAGCTCTTTTCTGACTTGTGGATAATACAGTGTATAATTAGGGGTGTGTCGAGATGTCGTGCCACAAGATTTTGCCATAGTAAAATGTAACAATATTTATGGTCGAAGTGAAAATTTGTCTCGTGAAATAATACAGGATTATTTTGTGCCAAAGTTCTTGAACTTTCAGCAACAAAATCTGGCGTCTACACACTCTCAGCTCCAATCAGGCGTGTAATATGGTTGAAGTTGATTTAGTGAACAGCAACACATGTGTCCAGTACGACAGCAGAAGCAGCAACAAGAAGACGAGTTGTGTGTTATGTGGAGATTGTGGGTGTGATGTGTTCAGCAGTATCCTAGTCTAATTGTATCTGTTAATGTTCCTAAATCTGTTGATGCTGCAGAGATTACGCCTCGAACATGTTTTAATCCAGATGTTGATGTGATAATGTACAATCTGATGATGGAATGAGATGATTTACACTTCAATTACAAGTCAGAAGCTGATGCACAGTAATGGTGTGAAGAGATGCAGGAGGAATCATACGAGAGAGAGTCCAGTCTCTTCATGCACTAAACACACACACACACACACACACCATGTCTTTCACTCACACAGTTCCACTCATATGTTTCACCACTCAAGTTTTCTTCAAATACTGTTAAAATCCTATCATTCTCATCAACCCAGTCTCACGTATCGAGCTCTAGATGAACTTTGTACTGACTCTACTTCCTTCACCCCGCTCTCCGTATTCATCTGCCTCACTGTCTTTGGCTCTGCGTTATTACTGCGTGCTCCCTCCTGCACGTGGTCCCAGTCGTCCCCCAGGTGGCCCTCATCTGGAATTCAGGACGCTGGTTCTGCACCAGGACGCAGATACAGGCCATGTTCGCTTACCTGCCGTAGAGTTGTAATGGCTTGTTTTACCAGGGGACTTAATTTGCAGAGTGTGAAGCGCACACATTATAATGAGCGATTCGTTGTGCACTGACGACGACTGCAGGAGCCCCGAGCCAGACGGGGGGACAGGGAGATAACACTGCAATTAATAAGAGAGAGAGAGAGTGTGTGAGTGTGTTTCTGAACTAGACTGGCTCTGGGGACAAATTTCAGACTGCTAAAATGTATGTTGTATTTAAAGCTATGTAAGAAATCTATTAGAGCAGGAAAGTTGGATGTTTATTACTGAGCTTTTGTTAGGGTTAGTACTGGTTCTGAAAATAAAACAGATATGGATTGGTGCAGTCCTGGTTAATGCTGTCTGAACTCCTAGCCTTATTGGGGAAAAGATTCAGACTGTACACCAGCAGTTGGTAGTGTAACGATTAGGGTGTTGAACTGGCCATGGGATGTATAAGAAATATGAAAACGCTAAAGATATCGCAACAAATATATAAAAAAATAAGTGGGCAATATGTGGGGTCCAGGCATAAGTAGCAATAAGCAGCACAACAGCAGCTGATGCAGTAAGCGTCAAAGAAAGCAGTCAGTGAGCAGTCAGAAGTCAAAATTAGCACAAAGAAAAAAGCAAAAATTATTATGATATACCATAAATTTATGTAGCATTTTAGCGACCACTATTGTTCAAATAGTATCATTGTATATATTCCTTCTTCCACATCTTAGTTTTGATTAACTACATTAATTATATCAAGACATAATGAGTTATAACATAGAAAAATAATGTGAAATGACAGGAACAAGAATTAAAGATGTGAATAGTAATTAGTGAAGCTTCTTTCTGGTTATGACAACTTCAGTAAGTTGTGTTTATGAAGACACTAACCTCTAACAGTGTTCATATAAAAACTGAGGCTTTCTATAATTTAATGTTAATTATAAAAGTTCTGTTATGACATCACATAAATGAATGTGACGCCATTGGTGCCTCTAAGTGCCCCCTAGTGGTCATAACGCGGTTTCCTTTAATGTACCCCCAATTATCAGCCGATGAATATGATTTTCGGCCTGTGGCGAGTTTCACAGCATTCCTGCACAATTTATTTTGTAGGAGGAAAAATAATAATAATAATAAAGAAACAGATGCATAAGAACTTTGTGAACCCCTAAATATATTCCAAATGTAATAGAGCAGAAGGATTTGAGAATCACATTGTGTACAGCTTTATAAATCTAGCTCCAGCACTTCTACAGAGCTACTAAATGTTTAAGTTCAGGAAGCTGATTTAAGACAGCTTGTAGTTTTAAGAGTAATGCTGTGAAGGATTTACATGTTGACTTTAAACATTAGCGTTCTTGAGTAATGTTGGGAGGATCTTAAAGGATGTTGACTCTGCATGTGTTCCCCGCTCTGCAATCTCATTAGTTTCCAGCAGAACTCTTGCAGGTTAAGCTTTGCAGAGATAATAATAGCTACTGCCCCTAATTCCAAACTTGTGGCTCGTGTTCTTATTCCAGTATCATCTGGCAACTTCAGAGCAAAGAAACTGGTTGCATAATTGTAGCACGCTGTACATACCTGCTGTAAACGTACTGTTATCTCTCTCATTTATAAAACATTTTGAAAACAGTAAAATACTGTACTTTTTAAAGAGAGGAGGTAGATCTACAGCAAATGTGTTTTCCTTTGATTCGTAGCATCACCGTGTTTATGTTCTGAATCTCTGTACAGTAGAGGTGTGAACCGTTTCATAATTCGATTCAATATCACATTGCACACAGTTCGGACAGCTATTACTTTTTAGCTAGAATTTTTATGATGTAGCCAAAATATCACCAAGCAGTGTCATTATGACATAACCCAGGAGTTTTTAGATATTTACATGAAGTTCATTTTTCATAAAGATACCTAAATAATCTGCAAAGGTTTTGAAAAATAACTTAAATGAAATCATTTTTTAAAAAGTGATTTCAGTAGTGAAACTGGATTGCAAGTCCACCTGCAATGCCGCCACAGACCACCAGGGGGGTCACCAATTGTAAATCCGAAAGTGAGTGATTATTTGTCATTGTGAACACAGCACAGCACACAGTGCACCACAACCACATGTGAGCTCTGCATTTAACCCATATGTGAAGAAGCAGTGGACAGCTAGCTGAATTTGATAGTTGTGATCACAACATCATGAAATCCTGGAGGATCTGAATGCTGTATGTTGCAATGAAGGTACTGTAAATATCAAATACAGAAAACACTTCTATATTTTGTCTTTTCTGGACCGGACACTAACACACTGAGCGCTGGAGGACACACTCATTGGCATTTTCATGTGCATCCATGCCTGCTCTGACCGAAAAGCCAAAATGTCAAGATGATGGTCATGAAGGAAGGCATACGATGGAGAAACCACTGAATTTTCAATATATTTATTTCTAAAATGTGACCCTCCACGGCGAAACCAGTCACTTGTCGCAACGGAGGTTTCCGAGAAAAACGAGCGTTTATGTTGCGTGGGGTAAAATGTTAGATTTTTAGTTTGTAGTGTTTTGAAACAGTGGAAGGTCTATACTGTACTGTTGTGAATAAATTTGGCTGAAAAACTTACCCTTTCCATCCTAAAAACGTGACTTTCTTGAGGTGAGGAATTCAATTCCAGCAGAATGTTAAAAGTTTCTGTTTTGACCGCTCTACTTCAATATTTACGGTAAATCCACTGGTTGACCAGCGTGAAGATATTTCTCCGGAATCCATCTCCGTCTCCCGAGTTCAGTTAACCTAACGCAGGTAGGCTATCCGTGTGGTTTTTTTTTTTGCGTAGGCTACCGTAAATGCAAACGTAGCCGCGACCGCACCAAGCGTCTGTGAGTGCTACGGCGATAGTCAACTTCGACGGCAGATTTCTCCGTTTCTCACTTGGCGTGACAGGAGAAACCCGACTCATTTGAATGTTGATATCTCAGTCATATGTCGTCCCATTCATTCATATAGGTATCGTTTTGAAGCTGATTTATGCCCTTTCATGAAAACATAATAACTCCATTTTGAGAATTTGAGAGATGCCGTGGAGGGTCACAAATGAAGTTACAAATTAATGTTACATTAATACAGCACTTTCCTAGACATTTCAACCAACATTTATGGGAAAATATGTTTGTCAGTAACCTTGGTTAAGAAGTTATTGAGCGAAAACTAGATTTTTGATAAAAAGCTGTAAAAATATAATATAAAATTGAATGCAATATGCTGTAGTTAGGACTGGACGATTAATCAATAAAGACAATCACAACCTGTAATCAGCATAAACTTGTTCATGATGATTATTTCAATTATTTAAAAAATTCTGTACTATGTAGGCTTGTTTTTAATGTATAGCCAAGTTTAATAAATGCTTTTTATATTTATAATCCTCTTGAGTGCCTCAGGAGTACTACTTACTTTCAAAAAATACTTTAAATATTCTTTAATACTTTCATGTAGAACATATATATATATTAAGGTAGCCATGTTGTTCTTGTATAACTATGTATGTGACAAATATAAAATCTTGAATAGTTGAGGAAAACCCAGTTTCCCCAACAACATTAAACACTCTCCTAAACTTCAGCAGCGGCATTCCCAAAGCTGGAAACAAGTTAAGACGGCTCTCGGATCTGTGTTGCCACACTGGCTTTTCCACACTGACCCCGGTGTGCTTTTTACAGAAACAGGATCATATATTAAAGCAGGCCTTGGGGATTAGGTCTGACTTGTTTTTAGCTCAGCCTATATCAGCTCCCCTTTTTGGCTCCTGATCGTTAACTATTAGAGATGAGATCGTGCTAAGCTGTTGACAGGTCAGTGGTGAAGTGACGATGAAAACAAAAGTATTGGGACACGGTGACTCATTGCCACAGGTGTATAAAAATCAAGCAGCTAACCATGAGGTCCACATTCACAAACTTTACTGAAACAAAACGACTCGTGAAGAGCTCAGTGACTTCCCTCACAAAAATGTTTCTGGCAAACAGTTGTTAACCTTTAGCAATGTTTCCATTAGTCTGCAGCAAGGTGATATTTTCACATACTAATAAGGTTTGTGGCAAACTTGTGGTGGACAAAATTTCTCCTCAAAAGTACACGACAACTTTGTCATTACTGGCTAATTTTTTGGCAAATACGTTTACCACTAGTTGCAATTTGTCATAGTTTCCTGAACGTTGCAACATATTCTGGTGAACTCCACTGTTCTCCACAAATTAAGCACGCGTTTGATGCAACCCTGCCACAAACATTTTCGTAAGGGGATGTGTTCTGATGAAAATATTGTAGGTTAAGACATTAGGCTTTGAAACACAAAAACTACCCACTCTAACACCGACACAACTGAACTCGATCTGCTGGTAAGAGTGAGGCGTCTCACAAGGCGGGAGATGAGTACATCCCAGCAGCATCTCAACGCATCGTACCATCATACCACATACGCTGCTACAGTACGTTTGCCTGCTGCACAAACCTGGGTCAGCTGTAGGGTCTTGCCGTGTGGAGTTTCTGTGTGCATGCTCTCCCCGTGTTGGTGTGGGTTTCCTCCGGGTTCTCCGTTTTCCTCCCACAGTCCAAAAGTATGCAGTATAGGTTAATTGGTGAATCTAAATTGGCCGCGTAGGGTGTGAATGTGAGTGTGACTGTGTGAGTGTGTGTGTCCTGCGGTGTGTTGGCGCCTGCCCTGAGGTGGTCCCCGCCTCGTGCTTGTAGTGCTGGGATAGGTCCGGTCCCCGCGACCCCAGTAGGGATTAAGAGGTTCAGAAAATGAATGATTAAATGAACTGCATTATTATCATGATCATGAGATCAAAGAATCATAAGTTGGACCTTGGTAACTTGGGGATCATCTGTAAATGTTTTTGAGTCCCCATTAGGGCTGTCTGAACTCCTGTTATATTAGAACGTTCCGGCACGCTGAGCTAACCCTAATGTTATACACTAGCAGAAGAACATACAGAATTTTTCAAACGCCAAAACTGTTGTTTTGTGTCCTGGGGGGTCTGGGTGTTTTTCTTGGACATGGGTTTTCAACCGGTGGTCCGCAGTCCCCTTGTGGTCTGTGATTATTCAATCCAGTTTCACTGAAATCACTTTTTAAAGATTATTTCATTTTATTTATTCTTCAAAACATTTCCAGGTGATCTGGGTATCTTTATGAATAATGACACGAACAAAATTCAGAATTGAATTAATGAATTGTGAATTTGAGTTGAATTTTGAACTGAGGTAGCAAACAGGATGCAGAATTACAAACTGACTTTTGATTAAAGGAAGTTGAATTAAAATTCACTGAAATTCAAAGAAATTCATGCAAGATATTATTTAGGTGAAGTTTCACAATAAAATAGTATTGTGAATATTATTATTAAAAAATATTAATGTGTGCATTAAATATTCTACATAAACAATCTGCAGTGTGAACTGCTTGTAAAATGTCATTTTATTGACACAAAAGTGCCATTCATAGAACAAATAATTCCGTTTGATCCATTTAATGATCATTTTGTGTAACATTATCTTTTGACAGTTAGATATAACCGTTTTGCCCAGCCCTGACGGACACACAGTGGGCAGCAGACGACTGCTTAGCCCGAATGGGACAGAACCAGTTGAAACCCCCTGTTCTGGGCGGATCAGACCACCACAACACCTCCCTAATTCAAAACCATTAAACAATGAAGGGGGGAGACAGTAGCTACCAGAACCAGGGCCAGGTCTGAGAGGAATAACGGCAGGTGATTTCTACCAGCAGCAGAAAGCTCCCTCTCTCTCTCGTTAGCAGCGACCCACAACTCCAGACTGTAAATCTCTTGACTCGGGTCAAGTGTCAGAAGAGAGAGGGAGTGAGAAAGGAGGAGAGAGAGGGAGAGGTAGAGCTGGCTGGCTGCCTCCATATGTCAAGCGTGTCGTGCTCTGCCTCGGAGCTGACACTCGTTTCGTTCCCTATTTATGTGAGGCGAGTTCGCAGCCCTGAGGCAGCTTCGTAAATTGGAGCCGGGTCCAGACTGTATTTCAGTGGCTGCCATTCTGAGGGACGCACCATTTCTAGCAGCGCTGATGGAGAAGTGCAGCAGCTCGTCACCGCCGCCTCTCCACGCTCCCAAACATTACCAAAAGGAATATTAAGCAGTAAACTGTGAGCTCGATCCTAATGCCAGCCGGCGCTCGAATGTAAAGTTTGAATGTAAATCTGGTAATAAGTTGTCAGTGCCGCGACCCCGGTTAGGATTGAGCAGTTCGGATAATAAATGAATGAATGAATGAAAGTTGTAAGTGACAGTGTTGGAGAAGATGCTTTTCAAGCTACAAGCGACATAAATAATGACATATTAGTATTGTATATTTCAATATTTATTACATATTAATAACACCAGCACGCTAATAATCAGCAGTGCTGAAAAATCTGAGAGATGGAGAGAGGAAGAGAAAAGGAGAGAGAGAAAGAAAGAGAAAGAGGGAAGAAGTGAGGTGGGAGGAGGGAGAGAGAGAAAGAAAGAGAAAGAGGGAAGAAGTGAGGTGGGAGGAGGGAGAGAAAGCAAGTGAAAAAGACAGAGAGGGGTAGAGAAAAGGGAGAGAGCAAGAAAGAGAAAGGGGAGGAAGATGGGAGAGGAGAAATGGAGGGACAGAGAGAGGGAGAGAGAGAGTTCACTTACATAACACACACACACAAACACACACACAAACACACACACATAACAAAATTTTATTTTGGGACATTTTCTCTATATTTTTAAAAGCTGGTTTTGTTTATATGACGTGTTCTAGAGGTAATTGTAAAACGACGCACAAGAACATGAGACTAATAAAAATAATCTAAACTATTATTAAATTAATAAAATTATTGAAATGATATGAAGTAGTGCAAGAGGTGGTGTAGTCTCACACTGCTCGCTCTCTCCATCTCTCTCTCACTGCTGCTTTGATGCTGCCGACAGAGTTACTGAGAGAGAAGGATGATCAAAGAGCAGATGGGTGCTAATACTCACACACACACACACACACTCACACACACACACTCACACACACACACTCACACACACACACACACACACACACTCACACACACACTCACTCACACACGCACACACACACGCACACGCACACACCCACACACACATACTCACACACACACACACACATACACGCACACACACGCACACACACACACACGCACACACACTCACATACTCACACACACACACACACACACACATACACACACACACACACACAGTTTAGGTTCAGCTCAGTTTCCTCAAAACTCTCTCATCCTTTTTGAGCTGCGAACTTCAGCAACCGCAGCAAGTTTATATGTGTGAGATGGACAGAGAGTGTGAGTGTATGACAGTGTGCGTGTGTAATGTGTATAATGTGTGTGTGTGTGTGTGTGTAATGTGTATAATGTGTGTGTGTGTGATGTGTATAATGTGTGTGTGTGTGTAATGTGTGTAATGTGTATAATGTGTGTGTGGTGTATGACATCTACATGAGCAGTGACGGGACGAGGGTTTAATGTGAAGAGTAAAATAGATTGCACAAGTGTCCACTTCCTAAATCATGCAGCGTATTAATAGAGGGGAGACGTTGCCTCAGCGCTTCTGGGAACGTTATGGTGCTGCTGCAGCTTCCATGACGTGTTTGACATGATCCGGGCCCTGCCTTTTAAAAATAGACCAAGTCAGCAATGTACAGCATTCCTCAGCGCATAATACCAATACGGAAACGCAATCCGAGTCGACCTGAACTCCACACGCCCTGCAGACGCTTCACCAGCTCCGACCGCTCATACCAAACCCTGCCAGGGCTGTACGGACTCCCTAAAGGCTCTTCCCTTGACTCCCATAACCCTAACCTCAGTGACCTCTTTCAAATTAAAAATGGCTATATTCCACAAAACCTATTTTACTGATGGGGATCGAACCTCACGAACCAAAATGTCCCCACAAACCTTCCATTCCAACCAGCAGATGTCTGATGACACTACTGTACACTGTAATCAGACAGCATTTATCAGACACTCATATACACAGAGATCTCCTGATTACAGGAACCGTCTCACTATAGTAACTAGAGGTCCTACCACTGGACTACCACCACTCCCCATACTGACCACCTTTGGGCTCCTGAAAATGAGGAATTACCGCCATTGGGCCCCTGAGCATTGGGAACTTCCACCACTGGGCCCCTTAAAATTGGGCACTACCACTGATGGAACACTGAGCATCATTGGGCCTCTGAGCATTAGGCACTACCATCAGAGGGTACCTGACCATTGGGCACCACCACCACCATTGAATCCCTGGTCATTAGGTATTACCACCATTGGGCTTCTGAGCATTGGGCACTTCCACTATTGGAACACTAAGCACCATGGGGCTCCTGAGCATTGGGGATCTCCACCATAGGGGCCCCTGAGCATTGGGCACCACCACTATTGGACCCCTGAGTACTGGGCAGTACCATCTTTGGGACCCTTCTGTTGTTCTTTGTTCTCTGCACTGAAAATAACCTGGAGCCACGTCGTCTCGTCTCTCTATGTACCTGTACTGTACAGTATATAGCAGAGATAACAATAAAGTTTACTTTTTTACTTTTTTTTTTTTTTTGACTAAATATTGGCCACTTCCACCATTGGGCCTCTGAGCATTGAGAACCTCCACCATTATGCCCTCTGAGCATTAGGCACTACCATCAGAGGGTAGCTGACCATTGGGCACCACCACCATTGAATCCCTGGTCATTAGGTGCACCACGATTGGGGCCCATGAGCACTGGATACTACCTCAACCTTAAGTTGCTCCAGAAGTCTCCGTTCTAATATGTAAAACAAGAAAGTTACACTTGCACATTCTTACAAGAAGTGTTGCGATAACGTCTCATGAGTGTGTGAAACCTTCTGGTAAGTAAGTGGGACTTGTGTTTCTTATTGTTTGTTATTTGTATCTTTAGGGACTCCATATGCATGTAATGTGTCTAATGGACTGCTCTGCAAATTTCATGCAAATTAGATTCCATTCCGTATTATTCTATTCTATTCTATTCTACTTGCCTATGGACCAAGAGGGCATAGATTGAGGTCCAGCTCTGTCCTACATGACCCATAACACCAAACTGGTGCAGGGAGACTGTCCATGTGAGTAGGAAACATGAGTCACTAAGAGCATCTGCTAAAACGGCTTAAAAATGAATGATCAATAGTAAGAAAGTCCTGCCTGGAGATATAATCGTTTATGACTTTTCATGACAGACTTAATTACTCTCAACTGCTGGGAGTCACAAGCCAATAGTTTTCACTTTAATCCACATTAGCGTTGGTGCATCAGTGAAGGGGAGCTGTTCCACCTCTGCAGTTTCTGTAGATAATTCCACCGTTCCCCCTTGCATATTTTCATGTGAGTTCACAAACAACTTTTCAACTCGGGGTGGTTAAGTGACTATAAAGGGCTAATTTAGAGAACGCCACACCCTCGTTCTGGATTTCCCTGCTATATGCTGGTGTGTTTTATCTCTGCTTTAGTGTTCTGTGGGGAAAGATCAAAGGTTTTTATTGAAGGCAGTTGAAGCGGCTGCTCGCTGCTGAGATATGAAGCTATTGCTTTGCTGACGTGTGTCTCATATAAATGCCGTCCTTCAGAAGCAGCCTCACGTCTGGCGCTCCCGGCAGGAACGCTGCCTCGTGTCTCTGTGCGGAGGTGCACGGCAATTGGCTGTGTTTTCGTGTGGTGTTTATGGGGATTTTTAGTCAAATAGTCTGTCAGTTTCAGCCCACACCTCTTTAACGAACCCCACTAACCCTCACTCTGTAAATCACAAGTTTCGTCCGATAGAATACGGTATCTTTCATCATGTTACAATATTATACTGTTGTCCACCGCATCAATATAATATTGTATCATGATGAAACTTGCGATACAATATTATATCGACTGAATCGTTGTCAATATATCACAAGTTTCATCATGATATAATATATCAATTTAATGGACAATGACAATTTGACGCCTGCCGATATCACAAAGTCTGCTACGATACGATTTCCATTCAATACAATTCAGGAGCCACTGACCAAAATGAGCCAATATCATATACTGATTAACAGCCTGTGTCCACCAAACACATTATTGCACTGGCAGCACCTATTGTTAATACAAATCCTATGAGCTTCAGCGTTCAGCGGAAAAAATGCAAGTGGAGACGTTTTTTTATTGGTAGCATGCAGGGTAACATCTCTCAAGTTGAAGAGAGACGTAGCCAATCAAAATCGGAGCAGCTGGAGAAGATTTCATTCCCCCAATCTCATCTGGAAGGTGTGAAAATCTATTTGAAACGCTGCCACTAATGCTAAGATGCGATTTCTCTCCATCTTGTCAGCTAAAGTAGTGATCGCAAAGAAACACGTTGAAACAGGAACCAACACGGTGCCGATGCCGCTTTTTGTAACTTAGCAACAACGAGCACCGAGAGAAAGCGCTCTGGAAGTGAGGTTTTGAACGATCTCAGCAGAAAAAACACGTTTGGTGAACACAGGCCCTTAAATTTCCACTCATATCAAATAAGAAAAAGCAAGCGAAATATCATTTGACATTTTTATTCCTGAGCTCAACCAGACATTTTCATGAAAAACAATCTTCTGATAGATTTCTTGTTCAATATAAATGTAATATAATAATTGTAATGTAAAATATCTGATCTGTGTTTTCTGTTTTAGATTGATGATATGCACTTGATGATCATCGATGCATCCTTACACCGCTGGTAAACACCACAGCGGAGCAGAGCTGGAGTTGTTTGTCATGTGAGCGTGTTGTAAAATAAAACTCGTCATGACTTCGCCTGCTATAAACAGATTTCTTCTTGATGCTTGATGAAGTAAATCAGCGTCTGCTCCTGCTCATACTTTCAAGTGCTTTTGCGACGTTCTCCTCTTTTATCTGGTTTAAGCTACTGCATCGAAAGGTCAGAACCGGCGCCGATGTTAAATAATTAATCATCTGTCCATTTCATCCATATGCACTGCCTCCTTTATGTCTCATCTATCTCAACTATCATCTTTCACACTGCTTTAACTGCAACCTTGATAAAACCTAATTCCAAAAAAGCATTTGAAGTTTGCAGAGTTTATGCAGCACACCACCACCGGACCAACCATGTGGAAATGCACAGCAAATATTTGCGAGTGATTATTCAGATTTCATATTTGATGGAGCTGCACTGCTTCTTCCAGACGTAAAGAAGAATAATTCATCTTCTCATTACTTTTTATGGGGGTCATCATGTCTACAATACAAATACCAATGCCCAATATTATCAGACTCGGTGTTGCGAGCATAAGCTCAGTAATCAAACTTTTTTGCTCTTTTAGTTTTCTAACTTTCCTTAAGATATCTCAGCAGCAACCAAACAGGAATTCCACATTTCCTCCTCAAAAGTAGAAATCTGCAGGTGTCTGATATTTCTCCCTAAAAATGAATGTAGGAAAGAAACACACACACAAGACCACCCAGCAGGCCAAGTTTCCAGCACTTCTCCTAAAAATACACCCCCAAAGTGCCTGAGCATCCTGTCAGCACCTCCCATCAGCCTGTGCGTCTCCTCCACCTCCTCTCATTGGCTGGACGCCTGAGCCACGTGTGAGAAGTTCTCAAATCATAAGGCGACAACAACAACAACAACAATAACCGCAGCAGCAGCAGCAGCGTCAGACGGACAGAGCAGTGTTGTGTTGAGGTGTGTGTAGTGTGTTGGTGTGTGTAGTGTGTTGGTGTGTGTAGTGTGTTGAGAGTTGGTGTTGTGCTGCAGTGTGTTGAGGTGTGTGTAGTGTGTTGAGGTGTGTGTAGTGTGTTGAGGGTTGGTGTTGTGCTGCAGTGTGTTGAGGTGTGTGCAGTGTGTTGAGGTGTGTGTAGTGTGTTGAGGGTTGATGTTGTGCTGCAGTGTTTTGAGGTGTGTGTAGTGTGTTGAGGGTTGATGTTGTGCTGCAGTGTGTTGAGGTGTGTCTAGTGTGTTGAGGGTTGGTGTTGTGCTGCAGTGTGTTGAGGTGTGTGTAGTGTGTTGAGGTGTGTGTAGTGTGTTGAGGGTTGGTGTTGTGCTGCAGTGTGTGTGGTAAAGCTATGTTCTGATAGTGTGTGTGTGTGATGTCACATGTGTGCCACGTTCACAGACACATTAACAATAGCAGCACTTCCATCTTTAGATGACGAACTCCCACAGCAACCGCTCACATAGTAACAGCAGAGAGAGACGAGACGAGGCTGATCTCTCTCTCTCTCTCTGACGCAGATCAGGGTTAATGTTGACACAACAGATGTCTTACCTAAAGATCAAGGTCTCTCTCTCTCACACACACACACACACTGTACAAGCAAACCACACAAACACAAACAGCCAGGGAGTGTAGGTGTGTGTGTATGTAGTGTAGTGTATCAGCCAGTGTGTTCATGTTTTTAGGTGTGTGTGTGTGTGTGAGGAGCTGGCTCTGTGGTTGATCCATGTTGTGTGGTTTGTGGGGACAGTGTGTTTGTGAGGAGCGGTCCCCACCAGGACATGTGATTTAATAGAAAATGTTCGCGTTTGATGTGAGAAACTTAAAGCTGTAAAAGTCAATATGGGAGTCACTGCAAAGACCCCATTAAGATGGTCATATAAGTGTGTGTGTGTGTGGAGTCTATGAGACAGTGTTATTACGTGTGTTACATTCCTGATCTGACTGCAGCAGCCTAAAGACTCCACACACACACACACACTCACTCACACACACACACACACACACACTCACTCACACACATACACACACACACACACACACACACACACACACACACACACACACTCACACTCACTCACACACACACACACACTCACTCACACACACTCACACACGCACACACACACCCACACACTCACTCACACACACAAGAAATCCAGCAAAGCAATAAGATTCAGCAGCAGTCATATTCCACAAACACTATGACTCAACACACAGCTGAGAGAGAGAGAGAGAGAGAGATCCCCCGGGGATAATGACAGTGGTTAGGGGCTTCAGTCAACACACACTCACACACACTCACACACACACATCACACACACACATACACACACTCACACACACACACTCTCACACACACACATCACACACACACATCACACACACACACTCACACACATCACACACACACACGCCCAGGTCTCTGAGCCACAGAGCAGCTGGCTGGTTTACGTAAGTGCTGCCTCCTGAGCCATGTTGAACTGAACGAGTGAGCCAGCAAATCTCTCTCTCTCTCTTCTGTCTCTCCCCTTCCTCCCTCTCATCCCTCCCTCCTCTATCTCTCTCTCCCTTTCCCCGCCTTCCCTCACTGTCTCTCTCCTTCATGTTCCGTCTCTCTCCTTCCCTCTCTCTATCTCTGCATCCATCCCTCCACTCTCTCCATCACATCTTTATCTTCTCTCTCTTTTCTGTCTCTCCCCTTCCTCCCTCTCATCCCTCCCTTCTCTCTGTCTCTCCTCTCTCTCCATCCCTGTCTCATGACTCAATCATATCTCTCTTTCTTTCCCCTTTTTCTCACTCACTCCTTCTCTCTCTCTCTCTCTCTCTCCGTCCCCTCCCTCCCTTCATCTCTCACTCGCTATCTCTTCCTCCTTTCTACTCTCTCCCTCATTGTTTCTCTCTCTCTCCATTCATCCCTCCCTCTACCCCCTCACTTCCCTCTCTCTTCCTCTACCTCCCTCAGGTCTGCTCTCCTCCCTCCCTCACTCCATCTTGTTTTCCCTCCCTCCCTCTCTGTGTGTAGGTGGTCTGGGCTTCACTCACATCTCTCTGTCTGTCTCAGAATTCCACCAACTAATCCCCTCAGACACACACACACACACACACACTTGTGCAGAGTCATCTCACACACACACGCACACACACACACACACACACACTATAACACAGCATGTTGCGTCCTGCAGCCAGTGTGTGTGTGTTGCTGTAACTGGCTAGAGGAGGAGGACAAAGCAGCATTCAGCTCACTCATAACACTCACCGGTTTATATGTTGCTGTGTGTGTCTGTGTGTGTGTGTGTGACGTCAGCAGTGTGTGTTGATCAGTATGTAGCAGCTGCATCATCATCATCATCATCAGAGACAGAGCTGTGCTGTGATGTCATTCGCCAGCAGGTTTTCCTTAAACCCACACACACACACACACACACACTCACACACACAGTAATCCTGCACTGACCCCTGCTGGCTGCTAAATCAAACTGCAGCCTAACATCCACTACAGCCCAATTTGCCGGGCAGGAGGGAGGGAGGACCGGTAGATGGATGGATGGAATAAGAGACGGATGAGGAGTGATTTTAAAGAGTCATAAGGTTTTGTTCTTGTTTGGTGACTGTTGAGTTCTCTGCAGGTGATCAGTAATAGAGAGTTGATTTGTCAGTATTATACTCCATAAACATCAACTTTTTGTTGTAGAGATTTGTGCATTAAACAGACTTTTCTCGTGCCACTTTCAGCGCGGGCCGCAGAGTTCCTGCTGCAATGTGATGCAACAAAATATGATGTGATATTATAATAAAATTAGCAGCTGCTGGAGACACGTGAGTCAGTGTAACTCTTAGTGTGAGACTTTATTATATATATATATTATATTATAGTTGTTATTATTATACCTTATAATAACTAACACTACACTATAATATATACTAGTTATAAATCTATTTGAGCGTAGAGTTTAAAAATGTCAACTCACCTTCTATAGAAATGTGCAGCTTTTCCACTAATCATTTTGTACATATAGTAATGTATTGTGGTAACATGCTATGCTGCTACAGAGGAATATTAAGTGGCACCTTAAGGATTATTAAGAGCCTCACTGCATCACGATGCGCTCTTGGCAACTGCCAGATGGAGTTGGAGGATGTGGATCACGAATTTGTGTCTGTATTTATCAAAATGTATGACTCTGAAAGACCAAACGGACAGAACTTACACATTAGTGAGTGAGTGATTATTTGTCATTGTGAACACACCACAGCACAGCACAGCACAACCACATGTGACCTCTACATTTGACCCATCCATGAAGGAGCAGTGGGCAGCTAACAAGGGCAGCGCCCAGGGAGCAGTGCTTGGGGACGGTACCTTGCTCACGAGTACCTCAGTGGTAACTTTATCGGCCCTGGATTCGAACTTGCGACCTTCTGATCACGGGGCGAACACCCTACCGTTACGCCACCCGTTGTCACGCAAGCTTTAAGAGGGTCCTGCAGCACTAATGCTCAGTGTTACTGGATGAAGCAGTGTGGATGTAGTTACTACTTTTACTCTGTAGCTTGTGGTGTAGTAACTACTACATTAAACCAGCAGCTCGTAGTGGAGCTGACACACTTTAATCACAAGCAGCTTGGAGCTGGAGAACTACCCAAGTAACTTCCCCAACACTGACACTGACTTCTGTAAATGTCAACGTGGTGGTGGTCGAGTGGTCAGGATACTCACCTCTGGACCAAAAGGCTGTGGCTCCAAATCCTACCTTCAGCACTACCACCACTGGGGCCCCGAACAAGACCCTCAACCCCGCAGGTGCAGGGAGACTGTGCCTGTAATCAGGAGATGTTAGTCGCCCGGGATATGAACACCTGTTAACACCGTAAACGTAAAAGAACAGACCACCACCACAAGCTCTTCATTTCCCATGAAATTGAGTTTAATATATTGTTAAAAATAAGGCTATGATGCTGTTTTAGCAAACGTTGAACAGGAAAAAGAAAGACAGTAATGACAAGCTGTGAGAAACACAGCACATCCTGCAGGTCCTTAAAGAGACGCAACACAGCCACGGGGGTCGAGAACCGGTTGGGTTGGAGCGCCCCTTTAAAGGATCTAGCAACCACACACACACACACACACACACGCTTGCAGCTAGTGGAGCTACAATAACACACTCTCTCTCACACACACACACTTCCACCCAAAAAGGTGGCAATAAACAGGGATTTGAACAAATACGCTGCTGCCGTGTCCTCTTTTGTTAAAAAACATGCATAGCTTTTAGTACGATGAAGGTGTCGCTTTGCAGACGATCCACACGCAGGTTATTCAGTAAAATCTAGCTACTGAAATCTGACTTAACACCAGTTATTAATAACAGTTCCTTCACAAAAAAAATTCTCCTGCTTTTGAGTGTTTTTGTTTTAACTAATATAAAGTTCATGTACAAAGTTACATTCTGAACCAGCGAGTTCTAAGACATAAAAATAATAAATACTGGAATGGTAAAGGATATGAATTTTCCCTTTTCAGAGTTAAAAACTTACAGAGCCCATAAAGGAGAAATCAAGACGCGAGTTTTGCATGCTCATGAGAAAAATAACGTGCACGAGAAATTACTGCATGCTCACCGGTGTTGAGAATAACATTATTAAAGTGACATAATTACAGTAATGTGTTACGTTTTTGGTGTAACACAGCAATATAAGGCATTACTAATAAGTGTCCAGTAATATTATACCCGTTACATATTTATATTGAAGTATAACATAATATTTTTAGTAACACACGTTACAACACACTTTTAACCTGAAATTTAGTTTTTAGAGTAAAAATCCCCAACACCATGAGCTTTGGCACAAGAGTAAAACGTTGTGAGTAAAAGAGCCATTCTCTACAGAGTGTATGTCTACAGTCATGATGCTGCACCACATCGCCCTCCACTGAAGTAGAATCAACTGCAGAAAACTACATTTACCATTTTACAATGCGCTACTTCCACACTTACACTGGTGAAAGTAATTCAAAAGTATTCAGACGCTCCAGGATTTCACGATGTCGCGATCACAACTACTAACACAACTTCAGCCAATCCCCGAAAATTCATTACTACCTGCAATTTGCACCAATTACCACAAGTTTTCAGCAATTTTCGACAAATCATTGTCGGTTCCCACAACGTGTTGAGCCAAACGTCAGCGAACTCACTTCCTTGTTACGTTTAGAAGACGCAGGAGAGGGGTGATAAAAACGCCTCACATTTACCTTCAAAAATGATTGTTTGATGGTTTATAAAAATATGAATGATGGCTAATAAAAAATAATAGTGGTTTTGTTCCTTCATTTTAATTCATTGTTAAAGAATCATTATAAAAGGGGACAAAATCACAAATCTTTCCACAACTTTGTCTTGCTCCTGCAACTTTGTTGCAAGAACACGCCCAAAAAAACCACAACTTTCATCACAATTTCTTTAGAAAAGCTGCTGCAAAATCAGGTATTTTAGGATGCAACAATCTCGAAAAAGGTCCGTGAAATCCTGGAGGAACTGACTAATGCAGGAGTCGTGTAACACACTACAATTCAGAGACATTCACGTTGCAACAGAACCAATTACTTTGTAATAACACTAACTAGTCATCTATAATCTTGTATATTTTGGAAGTAACTTGTCCAACACTGATGATGATGACGACGATGATGATGAGAATGTAAAGTGTGCTCACAAGAAAGTAACGCACACTGATGAGAATGGTCTAATAATGTGAAAATCTTTTATCAGAACAATTTTTCATAAGCAAGCGATTCTTTCTTGCAAGCACAATATTTTCTTGTGAGCATGCAACGCTCTCTCATATAGACATGTACTATCTTATAAGCACGTGATTTTCTCGTCAACACGTTACTTTCTCGTGAGGAAGCAAAACTCCAGTATTTCCCCCTCGCTCGTCCCTTTAGGGTTCCGTAAAAACTGAAGGAAAACCTCTGAAATACAAAATCCCCCCCAAAATCCCACATTGGCCTTCACTCGTCTTAACGCCTGCCACCGGAGAGAAGTTCGAGACGAAGCTACAAAAATGGCAGAACAAGGAACACATTAACATCAACATGAAATCAAAAATAATCGAGCACAAACCACACGAGTAATGCCTTGAGACAGAGTAATGAAGGTGCAAAACAAACTGCTGCTCCAAAAAATAAAATCCAAGTAGAAATGAGATGTAAAAAATGTGATGCGTTTATAAAAATTTGTTCGCTGAAGAAGAAGTGAGTCGTTGCCAGGGTGACCGCCGAGTCAGAGAGAAACTTCTACAAACGACTTTAAAACCCGAACAGCACCTGTTTTTGAATCCGTGAACCATTTGTTGATTTTCACATTAACGCAGGTTCCTACGCAGTACGGCATTTGATTTGAGTCATTTTCAGGTAAGTATGAGAACAGAGAAATAGTGTCTGGGACATATTAGCGTTTCCAAATGTTTGATGCCCAAAATACAGGGTTTGGAGCAGAGACGCTGCGTTGAATGAGTGGAGACTGTTGACACACGCCACACTGTGTAAAAACATCTCGACTGATGTTCCAGAAGCATCCAACACAGTGCTTCCTGAAGTGGGGCGAACGACACAGAACACGAACGAAGCAGCGGCAACATTTCACCAAACGCTCAGGCTTCAGTTTTAAAGCCGTCTTTTGAGAAACATTTTGAGAAAGTATGCAGAAAGACGGGCTGGAATCTGAGCATCATTCGTTCATTTTTCATATTAAAAACAACAATCAAAATCCAGAAGAAAACATGTCCTTAATGAGTTCTTGTCAGATTTCCCATTTCATGCTCAAATTCAAAATGGAAAAAAGGTAAACACACATTTAACGTTTTGGATCTTCCCTGGATTCAAGTGGCACGAAATGACCGGTGCAAATATACCTAGTTACATGTTCAAATTCTGAAAATAATAATATTTTTTGATCTTATATGAAAGAGAAGCTCTCTAAAATTCATCTCCCAAAGTCTCTTAGTGAAGGTAAGCGTGTAAAGCTACTTGAGTGGTTATTTAAGCTGAGTTACAGCTCTCAAATGGACAGTCTCATGAGCAACACCATCATCTCAGTCAAATCGTCCCTTTTATTACAGACAAAACTGATATTTTAGCTGATAAATAACGACCACCAGCGTTCTACTCACACTACTTTCAGCGTTTATTAGAGACACACGTCTATCGCATCATTGTGGCGCTCCCATTCTAAAAAAATATGAATTTAAATAAATATTCTGAAATGATTTTAGCTTCAGTCCAATTGTAATAGCGTTGATAGCATTTTCTAAGTATTCTATGATTTTTGCTGTGATATATACTGTATATAGTATTTCTCATAAAGCTGCATCACTTGGTTTTGCTCCTTAGCATGTCATTGTCGCACTTTTAAAATATCTTCTGTGTGTAACGGTCACTTCTGGGTCATTCCACTTGCCTTCAATACAAGCCAAAATGCAATACATTTGTGTGTTTTGGTGAATTCATACTTTTTCCCTTATTAATTAAAGCACAAACTGTGGGAATCTGAAAAACAACTCGTTACTAGTTTTGTCATAATGGTTTGGAAAACAAATATTGCAAACATGCGTGTCTTTTGGATTTTGGTTTTAATGTGAAAAACCAACAAACACAAGCTACACAGACTGACTGGGAACTTGCTTAATCTAGAAACTTTAACATGATTTTTTGAAACCAAGTTTGTCCCAAACGTCCAGCCTGAGAGATGATGGTGGAGTTTAAAAATATTTCTATGTAAAAACGTGGAAACGTAAAGTTTGGGAACTAAAACCACACTAATGCCTGATGATCACGACGACGGCGTAACGTGTGTAAAACCTGCAGCGTGATCCCTCACACAGCAGCATTAATCAGCGTGTAAACTACAAGCTGCGCTCCCTTCACTCGCACTGTAATTCAGCACAGACTCGGAGCTCATGAGATCTGATCTGTGGCCAAAACGGAGAAAAACTGGACGATTTAATTTTATGGACGGATTCGTTATTAACTAGGGATGCACCGATCCAACTTATTCAGCTCCAATATCGATATCGATATCTGTCCTTACTGTGTGTGGGCTGATCCAGGGTATTGATCTGATATCGGTGTGTGATTAATAATCAGTGCATGTCTGTGTGAGGAGGAGACTGAGGAGACTCTGTATAATGGATTAGTTTAAACACAGCTGTGTGATTTAGTGACGCTCCCTAACACTGCAGCACTAGAAGCATCAGGAACAGTGAGATCTCCAGTAAGACCTGGTGTAGTTCAGCACATTAAACACTAGAATGGTGGGATTTGATCGACTTTTGTTCTTGTGGTGTGTTGTCTTGCTTGTTCTGATCACTATCCTATCAACATGGTGGAGTTTGTAGCTTGGTTTAGCACCAATATCACACCAACGTGGAACATTACGACAACTTTACCACATCCAGCTGTTTGACTCAGTATGGGACCGATATCCTGTATACGCAGCGTACCGGTGCATCCCCAGTATTAACTACTTCACTTCCCCTTTTCCCTTTCGGCTTTGATCCACTTTTTTACAAAACAAATAATGAAAATAGCAATTTATAGAAACGATTCATAGAAAATGAGGGACAGAAATATGAGAGCGCGACGTGTGGTTCTGTAAGTCTTATAATGGAAATTATAATAGAAATTAGCAAAAAGAGAGAGAGAGAGAGAGAGAGAGGGACGGAGGTGTGATGGAGGGCCATTTCAGGCTGCACGGGGGTCGGAGATCTCTGGTGAACCTGAGGCAGTGACCCAGGGTCACTCGTCGCCCACGGCAACCTGCCACACTATTAAGTGGCTGCGCTCGGTTTTGGTTGGAGGAGACTGCGTCTTGCTCGTTGGTTCCAGCGGATCGTCGTCGTCCTCACCAACTCCTCCTCCTCCTGCTCCTACTACATCTTCATCACCTGAGACAGGCAGAGAAAAGCGTTAGCCCTTTAAACGGCTGTGCGATATGACGACAGAGATCAGATAAGAAAATAAATTCATATGACACTGTTTACTCAATTAAAATTCAAAGATTTCTAGTTATTCTACATGTAGATGGCAGTTGTATTTTTACATCAGACACGTATCAACTCAAAATATCACTTATCATTCTCCTGGATTCATAATTATCGGTACTGGTATCGTCCCTGAAAAAGCCACATCGGTCGAGCCCTAACCAGTGCACAGTTCTGCTTAAAACTCCAGATTTCTCTACATCCTGAAGTAACCATGTTGGGATGAGAGCTTTAAGAGAAGCTTGTGGAAGTCTTTACCCATCCGGAAGTCGATGTAACCCTCTCCTCCACTCATCACCAGCATGGACCTGCACTGCTGCTGCTGCTGCTCTTCTGAGGGATTGTGGGAAGGAGAAGAGCTCGAGTCCGTCGTCATGCTGTCGGTCGGGCACACGACGTTTCCTAAACACACATACACACACAACTCTCAAAACTCCACAGCCTTACCAACGTTTACTGTAAGACAGTGTAAGACGTACCGAGGGGTTTGTAACGGTTAAGGGGTTGGCCCCGTGATCAGAGGGTCGCTGGTTCAAGTCCTGGACGAGCAAAGGTACCACTGTGGTACTCAGGAGCAAGGAACAGTCACCAAGCACTGCTCCCTGGGCGCTGGACTTCAGCTGCCCGCTGTATTTATACTATATATTCAGTCCTTCCAGGGTTTCACGGGCCTTTTTTGAGATTGTTGCGTCCTAAAATGCCTGACTTTGTAGCAGTTTATCTAAAAAATTGTGATGAAAGTAGCTGTGTTTTGTTGCAATAAAGTAAGTCAGAATTGCAGAAACATTAGCGATTTTGTCTCCCTTTATAATGATTCTTTAACAATGAATTGAATTAAAATGAAGGAACAAAACCACAATCATTTTTATTAACCATTAATCATTTAGTTATTTTTGAAGGTAAATGTGAGGCGTTTTTAATCACACGTCCCCTGCGTCTTCTAAGTGACGTCACTGACATATGGCTCAATGTTTTGTGTGAAACAACAAAAATAGCTGAAAATTTGTGGTGATTGGTCAAAATTGCACGGTAGTAATTTGGGGGGTTGGCTGAATTTGTGTTAATAGTTGCAATCACAACATCGTGAAATCCTGGAGGGTCTGAATATATATATTTCTCCTATACACATTATATATATAAAAAATTGTCAGAAAAAAATATATATACATTTTTTGCAGAACATATATATTATTCTGCAAAAAAATGTTCTAAAATATAAAGTCCTGAATAAATATATTTGTTCCCAATTTGGAATCAGTCATGCTCAAAACAACATGTGTCTAGTCGTGCCACTGCCTATTTATTCTCTGTTCTACTGTTCTTTGTTTGTTTGCACTGGAAATAACCTGGAGCCACGTCGTCTCGTCTCTCTATGTATCTGTACAGTATATAGCAGAGATGACAATAAAGTTGACTTTGACTTTGACTTTTGACTTTGACATAAGATTTTACATGTCCACATAATGATGCATCGTACAATCAGAGAATTTCCTGAATAATTTAAAATATCAACAAAGAAATGTCACTTTTCATTTGCTCATTATGTATGAAATATTACTACATACATTTACAAAAAATGTAATATGTACATATACGATGATACGCAGTATCGGGATGTGAGATGTTGGTCGTATTGCACAACCCCAGAGTGCTGCGTAGTGTTTTACCGTGGGACAGGTGAAAAACCTAAAATCGTGAATCTAAAAACATTATCTTGTTTGTTTAAATAATGTTTTTATGTTGTCAGTGTTAATCTACAATGTAGAAAATAACAGAATGAGGCGTTTTTGAAAAATGTGCATTTATATTTAATTTACATTTACATTGCAACTTTCATTCCTAATTTCCAGGACAGTCTCCCTGCAGCAGCTTGGGGTTAAGGGTCATACTCAGGGACTCAGTAGTGGTAGGGCTGGAGGTAGGATTTGAACCCATAACCTCTTGGTCCGAAGGGGTGTGTGTGTGTGTGTGTTACCTGGTACTGCAACAAAGAACTTGACGGCGTCTCTGTGCCCGTGGAAGCAGAGCTGTGCGTGTGCCATGGAGCAGTAGGGTACGTAGCTGCTGCCCGCCGCTGCCCCGTCCACACTCTCGTCCCCGTACACTCGCACCGCTCCGCCCGGCCGGCTGGCTATCGCCCCCACGCTGCGCTTAGCTGCGGTGCAGACACACGGGAGATTATTAACACGGAGTCTGCTGCAGAATAACACACGCCTCCTCCACATTAATGCATTAATGGAACAGCTGTGGCACAGTCAGAGCGAGATGCACGGCCCGACAACCTGGAAGCTTCTGCTGTTAAAGCCAGTGATTATTTGTCGTTGTGAACACAGCACAGCACACAGTGGGGCATGGCGGGCAGAGCTCGCTCGTGAGTAGCTCGGTGGTACCGTTTACCAGTCCGGGACTTGAACCAGCGCCGCTCGTGAAGCTCCATCAGGAGAAGTTCCCTAACCGTTACACTACCGGCTAACTCCTAACCAAGCTTTAGAGCTGAAACAACTTACTGATATAAACCCATTACTGAATTAGTTACCAAATCATTTACTAATCGATCACTGATTTTTACATTAATACATTACTTCATTACATAATCAATAAATTAAACAATAAATAAAATGTAAGTGAGCAGCTTTAAAGAGAATTTATGTGTGACGTACACATTTATATAAACACACATATTAAATCTAATTTTAAAAGATGTATTTTGTCTTTAACACAGTTCTTTTCTTTGTCTATTTTAAAACCACCTACTAATCAATCCAAAGAACGTCAGACTGATTAATTATCAATATAATCAGACTGCGATCGCTACACACCTGCCATTAGGTTAAACCATGTAAAAAAAAACACACACACACACAGTACAAACTAGTGACCAAGCCCCTGGTCATGCCAGTAGGAGAGAGGAGGAAGAAGAAGAAAAGGACAGGGTGGAAGATAAAGGAGAAGATGAAGAAGAAGAGAGATAGGAGGAAGAGGGAGAAGAAAAAGATGAAGAAGACGAGAGGAAGAAAAGGGAGATGAGGAAGAGAAGAAGGAGGAAGAATACAACGAAGAAGAAGAAGAAGAGAATGAGAAAAAGGAAGAGGAGGAGGAAGAATAACATGTAAGCCAGCAAGCAGCAGCCAGAGCTGGACGATGCCACGGTCAGCCTGCAGACAAACACACACACACACACACACACTGAGCACTCACCACAGTGATGACCCAGCTGCTGACCCGCAGCTACGGAGGAGAGTCAGAGAGAGAGAGAGAGGAGAGGAGGTGGAGGAGTTTGATGATCTTTCTAATCTCTTTCTGTCTTTTTCTGTCTCATTCTTTCCCTCCCTCTTTCTACAGGTAAAGTGATGATGATGATGGCAGTAGTTGAGTTCCATTAAGGAAGTGAGGAAGACTTGACTGGTAGTGTATTCATGTTAGACTTAACCCTCCACTAGGAACTTGGCTCTGGGTGTTTACCGTCAAGTCCCAGTTAAAGGTGAACTCAGACTTCATGAGAACGTGTTGATGAACTCACTCTCTGACAGGGGGATGGAGATGATCACGCCGTTTCCCGTTCCCACCCACAAGCGGTTACAGGACACCATCAGAGCCGTGATCCTCACAAACGAGAAGCCCAGCCTGCCTGTTCCTGTCGTTTAGAGAGAGAGAAGTCAAACTTTGTCATCTCTAGAGTATAGATGTACATATAGAGACGAGACGACGTGGCTCCAGTTTCTACAGCACAAACAACAATAAGACACGTAGAGTAATCATATACATACAGAATATAAGATCAGCGTTAGTCCCGCCCACTGACTTTGATGTGTCAGACTGACAGATTAAAGCAATTCACGACGCGCAGACACAAAGTTCACAGCAAATCATGAATGAATTTTGTCAGTCTCACACATCAAACTCAGTGAAATGAAATGTTGATTGATTTTTTAAATGAATTTCATTACTGAACTGATTTTAATTCATATTCAAAAGTTTGAGCAGCATTCAGAAGCGTGTGTTAATATGCGATTGTGTGATTTAGTGAGACTTCACTTTACAAACACATATGTGACCCTCCACGGCAACACCAGTCGCTTGTCGCAAATTTTCAGAATTGAGTTATGATGTTTTCATGAAAGGGCATAAATCAAGCTTCAAAACGATACCTATATGGAATGAATGGGACGACATATGACTGAGATATCAACATTCAAAGGAGTTGGGTTTCTCCTGTCACGCCAAGTGAGAAACGGAGAAATCTGCCGTCGAAGTTGACTATCGCCGTAGCACTCACAGACGCTTGGTGCGGTCGCGGCTACGTTTGCATTTACGCTAGCCTACGCTGCATTCACAGCCACACGGATAGCCTACCTGCGTTAGGTTAACTGAACTCGGGAGACGGAGATGGATTCCGGAGAAATATCTTCACGCTAGTCAACCAGTGGATTTAGCGTAAATATTGAAGTAGAGCGGTCAAAACACAAACTTTTAACATTCTGCTGGAATTGAATTCCTCACCTCAAGAAAGTCACGTTTTTAGGATGGAAAGGGTAAGTTTTTCAACCAAATTGATTCACAACAGTACAGTATAGACCTTCCACTGTTTCAAAACACTAAAAACAAAAAATCCAACATTTTACCCCACGCAACATAAACGCTCGTTTTTCTCAGAAACCTCTGTTGTGACAAGCGACTGGTTTTGCTGTGGAGGGTCACATAAAGAAATAAATGATGCACTAGAAAAATTAATTTATACAATTTATTCAGTCAATATCAACAGCTAAAAAGTAACAAGTACTCAAAGTAGATTATGAGCAAAGGAGTTTGTACTTGTACTTATTTTTAACTTTTTTACTTCTAATGGAGTATCATTTCAACAATGTAACGGTACTTGAACTTAAGTACAAATATTCAGTTCTTTTTCTACATGTGGGAGTTGTACTAAAGTGTGAAGTGTGTTGAGGATGAAGACGAGCCTCCTCCTCCTCCTCCTCACCCAGCATCTTGCTGACGTAGGGCTCGATGTCGACGTCCTGCAGGTGCTGCAGCGTGTGAGCGTGGAAGAGACGCAGCGTGGAGTCCAGTCGGATGGACACCCAGATCCCGTCCCCAACCCACGCCAGCTGACGCACCTGGCTCTCCTTACGCGGGTGGGCGTCAAACGACTTCTGCACACACACACACACACACATCCCTCTTCAGCAGGTCGGTAACCACTAACAGTAGAGATTCTAGAAGTGCTCTGAGGAGAGAGGAGAGGTTTGTTCACAGGTTGATAAATGAGTAGGGCTTTAACCAGCTCACGAGCTCACGCCAAATAGTACGGTGTTATTTTTGTGCCAAAATTGTGAGCATGTAGTGGAACTTTCACCAACGCAACATAGTAACGTAAACCTCATTTGTGAACTTGTTTAAACTTCAAATTAAGTTAGAAATAAGTTGTAAACAAAAACGTTGCCCTCAAACCCTGCTCCTTCATTTACATTTGACTGCCTTCAGATTGATCAGCTCATCAACCCTCCAGCAACCTTCTCCCCAGCTCCACACTTTACGTGTATTAAATCACACTCTTTCATTTATTGATTTATTTTTTACGTCTTCTACGTGCCTTGAATTGCCTCTTGGGGATAAATATTGTTGGTTTATTCGTTGATCATTCATTTGTTCAATAGTTTGTTTCTTTGATCGCTTGTTTGTTTGATCATTTGTTTTTCTGATCTCTTGTTTTTTGATCGTTCATTCATTTGTTTGTTTGACCGCTCTTTTGATCATTTGTTTGTTTGACCACTTGTTCATTTGATCATTCGTTTGTTTGAACGCTTGTTTGTTTGATCATTTGTTTGTTTGACCACTTGTTCATTTGATTATTCGTTTGTTTGACCGCTTGTTTGTTTGAATGTTTGTTTGTTTGACCACTTGTTCATTTGATCATTCGTTTGTTTGACCGCTTGTTTGTTTGATCATTTGTTTGTTTTCATGTGATCATTTGCTCGTTTCACTTAAAATGATTGGATTAATTATTAGAGGAAGTTTAAAGGGAGGACTTTTGCTTACACTAGAGTAACATTTTACCTTGGCTATCTCTATTTTTGGTTTGTGCATCAAGCACCTAGTGGATGCGATCAGAGTTCGCTTTAGGAACGTTGTTTTTTTCTGTCCTTGTCTTTGATGATGTCTAAGGGCTCAACCTAAAAGCTTTTTGTATTCATTGTGGTGCTCATGTTGTCACCGTGTCCCTCCCCCCGTCTGGCTGTTCTTCTTATCACACCCCGGGACATACCAGTAGATAGTTCTATATTTTAGTCATGTGTTCCCCCATAAAGTCAAGAATAACACGTATAACGTTTGGATGTGTAAGCGTCAGGCGGTTTTTGCACCTCGATCATCATGGATTTGGGATGGATGACGTAGATCTTGTTCCTGTATCCGCACCACACTTTATCGTGCACCAGCGTCATGCAGCGGATGGAGTGATGAGGACGACCCAAATCCAGCAGGTGGTAGTTGGTTAAATCCCACTGGCTGTCTGCAGGGCCACAGGAGGAATAAATGTGTGTCGTCTAGGAGACTGAGGGGATTCGGGGGAAAAGATATTCTACTATTTTAGGTTCTTACCTTGACCTCTGTGGAAGATGGCGAGAGTTCCATCAGCGAGAGCCACCAGCACTCGTCCTTTAACGTGCCTGCAGATCACATTCACACACAGGTGTTTCATTATTGATTGGTAACAGTTACGATGGTGACAGTGTCGCTACTCTTAGAGGTACTACTTAAATTATTTTTCAGCCTTTTTATGTAAAATTGGGTGATAAAAATATTTAACACCTGACCACAAGAATGTAATGATATTAAATTACTGGATATACAAAACACAGACATAAAATAATAAGGAAGTCTAGTAATAATTTCACTAAGAATAAACAGGAGGAAACTATATATATATTTTAAACAAATTATCTGGTTGTACCACCTGACATTTTGGGGGGGGGGGTGAAGTTAAAAATACACTCAAATAATGAATTTAAACACTTTAAAATGATTTTTAACAAATAGACTTATTAAAACTCAACAATATGCATCTGTTTAAAAAATAAAAATAATATTAAAATAAAAAATTAATAAAATAAAAATGTAGAAGCTGTATTTGTCATTGATCTAACTGCACGCTGAATCATGAAAATCCTGAAGTTCTCAGAAGGAAGAGGAGTGAGAGTGTGTGTTCCTTGTGCGACGTGTGGTTAGTGTGTGAGTTAACCAGCTTACACAATGTTGAGAATAGAGTCCTTCAGCTTCACCGCATGTAGACATTTCCTCCACCTGGCCACGGACGAGTGCACATACAAGCTGCAGGAAGCACACAGCAAACAACGAGAACATGTCAAAAACGTCTCACTGACCGGCAAGCGCCTATTTATGGATATATATTTATATATGGGGCTGTCACATGACCAAAATCTCACATTTTCATCATTTTTCTGTAAGTTACAGGACTGTAGAGTAAAGGACGATTTTTACATTTTCTATTATTATACTCTGTCCCCTAAGAACACTTTTGTTCATTTTTTTATGGCCCCCACGAGGAAGAATGACTTTATAGAGTTAAAACGTCCTGGTTTGAGGTGAGAAACTAAATGAGGTAACAGAGTTTGGTTAAAGTTAGGGTTAGGGTTAGGTGTATCATCTAGTCATTATGAGAGTCAACAGAAACAGTAATCTGAGTGTGTGTGTATGTGTGTGTCTGACCAGCCGTTCTGTGCTCCCAGCCACATGGTAGGCAGAGTGCTGCTCATCCTCTGAGCCTCCTCTTTAGCTTGTTCCTGTTCACCATCTGCAGGAACTTCAGCGTCAATCTCTCCACTCGAGTCCCTACAACACACCGGTCACACACACATTTACACTTCCATTTACAGCATTTAGCAGACGCTCTTACACAGCGTGACTTCCATTTCCTAGTTACAGGACAGTCTCCCTGCAGCTACATGGGGTTGAGGGTCTTGTTCAGGGGCCCAGTGGTGGTAGTGCTGGACGAAGGATTTGAACCCACAACCTTTTGGTCCAGAGGCAAGTATGTTAATCACTAGACCACCATTCACCCTCACACAGCACAGTTAATATGGTGTATAAATGTGTGAATGTAATAAAGCTGACACACTAAACTGACTGTTTCTATTTGGTATTCTATTTAAGTTTTCTATGTATATATTTCTACATATTTCGTTAGGTTTAGTTTGCTTTAATGTTTCTAGTAGAGGTTGATCGATGTTGGTTTGCCAGGGTCGATATCGATAGTGATTACTGCTCGTTAACAGGACCGATATCCGATATATGGAACCAATATGCAAAGAATGAATGAATTTTACAAACACCAACACAAAATGTATTTATATAACTTTACTGTTTATAAATACTTTTTACAATATTTGAATTTAAGTTGAAATAATATTAAACAAACATTTTAGTAACATTATAAAAGTTACTAAAAACATTTAGTATTCTAAATTAAGCAACAGCAGGTTGTTGTGAAGATGCGTTTTCTCCACTTAACCTAGACCTCATGTGACATGTAGCCAATCAGACAGTGTTGTGGGCGAGACATTAATTGAAGCAGAATCGAGAGCAAACGGCACAGAGAGAAGAGACGGCAGTGGAGCCACAGCAGCACCTTGTAGTTACTTAATATCAGTGATGGACAAAATTAAATATCAGCCCGATAATCAGTCGATCATTAGTTTCTTGCATTTAATCTATTAGATAAGTTTGAATGCGCCTTAGGACTGTACTGTATACTGTACTGTATAATTATCTGTGACAAATAAAGAATCTTGAATCTTTGAATAGATCTATGTCAAGATGTAAAAATGCAGAATATTTAAAGTAAAATGCCTTTTAGTATGTGTTAGGGTTAGGGTTATTTCTCATGTTATTAATGCAATAAAAATGCTCAATATCAGCATCGATAATTGTCCAGTTTAATGATTGGTCGAATATTATCAGGAATTTAAATATCAACACAGCCAGGAGTATCCAGCTTTTGTTGCAATGCAATGTAATATTTTTTTTTTGAATAAATTTAATAATGGAATTCTTTAAAATCTGGAAAGTTTTGTAAGTTAATGTAGCTACACATTTAAGGTGAGCTGGAGGTGTAAGCTCCCCATTAAGACTCAGAGTGTACGTCCGGTTCTGTAGTGTAATTAATAATAATGCCCACCCGTCTGTGTGCTGTGTGAGTGTGGAGGTCTCGGTGTGTTGAGCTCCCAGTGGGTCGGTGAAGACATGCTCAGTGTAAATGCCAGGCTGGTTGGCATCGGCGCCCGATCCCTCTTCCTCCTCCTCGGTAGCCTCGGTGGCCTCCTCTGCGGTGGGAACGCCGTCCTCGTTGGGGCTGCACTCCCTGGATAAATCAACTACACACACGAGAGCAGCAGGAGGTTTGACTTTATGTAAGAATAGATTTATGTTTACATTTAAATAGGATAATATTATACAATAAAAGTGAACTGAATTAAATAGCAAGGGACCTAAGACAGAACCTTGTGGGACCCCATATTTGACCTTAATATAGTCTGAGTTATCGCTGGTTATATTCACAAACTGATTCTGTGTCAATACCATGTTCCTAAGTTCAATTTCACTTCCGGGTCGCAGACATCAGACTGACACCGGCTTAAAAAGGGTTAATAACGCAATAACCAGATGTACCATTTCGTTTATTCTTTTTGCACAACCTATGAAGACGGTAATCAGGTCAGCTGAGGTGAGATGCCGACACCCCCTAACCAAGTCAGGTGTCCGCCAGCCCCCCCCCAGTAGACCACTTATGGATGACTTAACAATTACGGCAATATGGATTCCACGGTCTGCAGAACAACCGTCCAGGATGGAACTCACAGGCCCCTGGGAAGAGCTCATCGAAGAAGCAAATTAGAGAAAACGTATTTGGTGCCGCTGGTAGTGTAACAGTTAGGGGTTTAGCCCTGTCATCGGCAGGTTGCCCGTTCAAGTCCCGGACTGGCAAAGGTACCACTGAGGTACTAATGAATCACCGCTGCCTTAACTCACTTAAATATTTAAAGAGAACGCATGTCTTCAAGTAGTCCTCACCTCCACCTGGGGCAGGACTGTGTTCTGCAGGCTCCTCCCCCACCGCCGTGGCACCGCCCCCGCTTCCGGGCCCCGCCCCCTCAGCCGTGCAGCCGACCGCCATGACGCCCCTCAGCGCCCCCTCGCTGCCTCCGCTGCCTGGCAACCAACTTTCCGGCCCCGCATCCGCATCCTGGGACATCGCCTCTCCCGCAGGGTAATCCGACTCCAACACACCTGCGAATGATGCTAACGATTAATCAATCAACTCGATCAACATTTATCCTCTTGGTCAGAGGTGGGCAGTTCCGGTCCTGGAAGGCCAATTTCCTGCAGGTTTTACCTCATCCTACCCAGTGAGTATCTTTGGGTTCGGTATCTACCTGAGGCCAGGTGTGAATAGAAAACCTTCTGGGGGGTGTGTGTGTGTGTGTGTGAGGTGCTGACCGGGTACGCTAGCGATGCAGAGCACGTGCGAGTTGCAGACGTAGAAAGTGTCCAGCATCTGTGAGGGCTGCGTAGCGTCCAGGATCATCACTTTAGTGGCCGAGTGTGTGCTGGTGCAGATCCAAACCCTGCTGGACATCACCTGAACCAGCTCCTTCTCCTAACACCGCACACAACATCAAACACAACACACACACAAACACGGTCACGAAACAATTTGGGTGTTCGCCCCGTGATCGGAAGGTCGCCGATATGAATCCAGGACCAGTAAAGGTACCACTGAGGTACTCATGAGCAAGGTAGCGCCCCCAAGCACTGCTCCCAGGGCACTGTCCATGTCAGCTGCCCACTGCTCCTTCACGGATGAGTCAAATGCAGAGTAGAGACTGTCAGAAGATTCCTAGGGACGGCCGATCCACATTTTATCAGTTCCGATCCGATTCTGGCGCACAGCTGCTGATCCCGATATAGATTCCGATACCATATCTCTTTTTTCTGCCTGTACTGTGTTATTTGAGTCGTTATCGGACTGATATCTGATCCACATATCGGATCGGTGCATCCCTAAAAATGACAGAACTGTGTTTAAACTAATAACTTCTGTGATGTTATTTTAATAAAAAAATAATTTAGCATATACAGTACGTATGGGTGTGTAATTATTACTGAGTTTTAGTTAGAAAAACAGCGCTTAATTCAAATATTTCCTTATGCATAACACAATCATCCCAGTCCTCCTCACAGAGCAATACAAAACTGGTATCGAATTGGTACCGAAAGCCCAAGCATCGGCACCGGAACTGAAAAAGTTGGATTGGTGCAGCCCTAATAATTATGCACACCTTGATATAGGGTGTTACTTACTTTAGGCAACACCCTCCTTAATTACACAATTACATACCACCTGAGAATGCTTACGTACAACAAGCTTGGAGTTGGAAAATATGTACAGAAATAGGGATAAGGTCAAAACAACCCCCTGTATAATAGCACAGCCCTGGCTTACGTCTGGAAATATTCATTAATTTTAAAAGCATTTCTAGGTAACTATCTGGCAAACGCATCACGCTTGTGAAACACATCCAAGACGCTTCATGAGAGCGAGGGCTTGCTGAGTGAGTTAAGCAGGTGAAAACTGAGCGTCTCACCCTGTTGTCCTGCTCCAGTTGGTCCAGGCTGCTGTGTGAGCCCTTCATCTGCCCTGGGTTCACCTCATCCGCGCCCCCGGAGAGCTCCGTGCCGCCCTCATCCCGGACCCCTCCTCCGCCTGCCAGGTTCACCCCCGCCGCACACCACAGCTGCACAGACGAGCCAGGAGTCCAGATAGTCATTAGAGAGAGGGATAACGAGTTTATGATGTTATTTATTAAGAAGGAGGAGCGACTAGTCCTGTAGACAAACTCAAACACGTGGTGGGACGAAATTAAAGAGCAGGTCTAAATCGAGGGACTTTAATTGAGCTTTGATGTTTTCCACTCCACTTAATAAACAGTATTATAATTATTTACATATGAAAACATGAACTTAACATAAACATCGGCGCAGGTGAGGAGAACTTCTCAAAATTATTATAATTATAATATTTAAGGGTGAGAGCGGAACATACTCACGCTTGAGAAAACTGAAGGCTTTAAATATAAATATGTGGTTATACTTGATTAACAACGTGATGAAAAATTCTCACAACTAAACATATTCTAAAAGGCATTTTCATTAAGCCTTGTGTTGGAGTATTTGTCATTCTAAATGTTGTAAATTCATCACTACAAAAATATCATTTATCACACTTCTGGATTTGCAATAACCGGGTGTTGGTGGCCTAGTGGTAGGACACTCGCCTTTGGACCAAGAGGTTGTGGGTTCGAGTCCGACCTCTGGTGTTACCAACACTGGGTCCCTGAGCAAGACCCTTAACCCTAAATTGCTCTCAGGGGAACTGTCCCTGAAATTAGGAAATGTAAGTGGCTCTGGATAAGAGCGTCTGCTGAATGCTGTAAATGTAAATGTAATAACCGCTATCAGCCCTGAGAAATCAGTCGACCCCTGCTCTGTCTCTAGTTCCCAGAATTCAAACAAATAGTAAATAAAAGGTGATTAAATTAAGTAATGCATTAGAGTATCTGTTATTCTACAATATTGATTTTTATAGAGAACATATATCAGTTCAAAATACTGCTCATCGCTCAGAAGGATTAGTAATAATCAGTATCAGTACTGAAAAATAAATCATATTGGACCCCCACTAGTGACCACAGTAATCACATTCTAAAAATATGTACATTCTCAATAATTACACACATATTCAAAATACTGAATATCCTTGATTAGTAATAATCGGCATCAGCCCTGAAGAAACATTGACATCTACTCTGGTCCTGGTTCTCGCAATTAAACACATGCTAAGACAGAAGAGTTTTGTGTTGGAGTACATGGAGTTACATGTTATACTAGACTCTTGACACGAGTGTTGATTTTTACAGAAGACAAACAAGTTAAAAATATTGGTTATCACTCAGATGGATTAGCAATTATCAGTATTGAAAAAAGAACCATATCGGTCGACTCTAGCTCTGGTTCTAGTTCCTAGAATTATACATTTTACAAAATAATTCTTGGAAACATCACTTTTAAATATTGGTTCTCACTTGATTTGTAATAACCGGTATCAGCCCTGGAAAAACCATATCGGTCGACCCTTACTAAACATTTCACATGTGTGTATTTCTGCAGCACTGAAGCAGATGAATCCCACAGCACACACACACACACACACACCTTCATGGAGGTGTCCTTCTGCTCCAGGGGTCGGAGGTAGACGGGGACGGGCAGGTTCTTCATCTTGCTCTCCGCCTGACCCCCGTTAGCCACCTGTTAAAGGGAAAACGCAGTGTGACTAAACCCTGGGGAAGGATTAACAGCACTAATAACACATGCAGCTCACAGACTCCTAATTAAGTTGAGAAAAGTGTCATATTTCACCGGCTAATGCAGTGATTCCCACATTCCCACAACTCTCCTATTAAAAAATTCCAAAAGTTGATTTAACTTTCCAAATTTTTACATTACAGTGGTGCCTCGGTACTCGAACGTAATCCGTTCCTGCCTCTACTACTGCTTAAATCTTTATTTTCTCCATCTTTCTTGCCTTGCATTTTCCAGGGAGACTCCACCCGTGAGCGCTCATCCGTCCGTCCTCCTTCTGCACGTGAGCTTTCACCTGCCGGTACTGAGCCTTCTTCTGCTCCCGACGTGACGGAGAACTGCACAAGTCCACACTGCGGGAGAGAGTCGGAGTTAAAATGAGGCCTTCCATCCATCCTTCCTTCTCTTCCAATCCTTTCCTTCCTTCCGTCATTTACTTCTTTCCTTTACTTCCTGCCTGACTTTCCTTTAATTCCTTTCTTACTTCCTGACTTTCCTTCCTACCGTCACTTCCTTCCTTTGCTTCCTTCCTTTCTTCCTTTGGGCTTTGAAACACAAAAACACAGAAATAAATACACGTTCTAACACCCAGACAACTCAGCTCTGTCGATGGCTGGTGAGAGTGAGGCGTCTCACAGGGCGGGAGATGTGTACGTTCCTTCAGCATCCCACCATATTGTACTGCATACGCTGCTACGCTTGCCTGCCGCGCGAAACATATTTTTACAATTGTCGTATCGCTATCATCGTAAGAGCGAAAAATCTGACCATCGTAACTCAGGGATCATCTGTATCTTGTGCATGAAACACATTTTTTAAATCGTGTACTGGTGTTAGAGGCAGTGAGGAAGAGGAGCGTACTCATCCTTGAGGAAGTCAAATGCTTTGGAGCGCTCGGTGGGGAACTGGGAGAAGGTGTTGCTCTTCTTCATGCTGCCCGGCTGCTTGTAGCGAACGCTGCTGGACGGAGACGGGCGCGCCGCAACGCCGCCGCCGGACGACGAGGCCGAGCTGCTGCTGCTGAACAGACGACTGAAGCTGAAGCGGAGACACAGAGGGAAAAGATGAAGAGACGAGACCCCGGAACACTGCTGTGGGATTCAGATGTTAACGCTGAATTTTGCTTTCTTCCTTCCTTTCCTAATCTAAATTTTTCTTTCTTCTAGATGGTCATTTTCTTTCTGTCTGTCTCTCTGTCCTTCCTCTTTATAGATGCTGACATTCATTCATTCTTCCTTCCCTTCCCATATCACTCTAACTTTGGAAGTTCTTTACTTCTCCTTTCTTTCGTTACATCCCTTTTTTAACAGCCCCGTCCTCTACCCATCTTTTTACTTTTCTCCTAAAAATGACGCCAAAATTCAAAGTACAGAAGTGTGTTGGAACTGACGTCTCTCTCTTCCTTCCTGTCACCAGCCTGCTGTTTTACACTGCTATGATTACATGTTCCTTCATGCTGATATGTCACCTCCCAGCTGACTGAACGACTGTGTGTATTTCTTCATTCCGCAACAAGACACTGCACTTTACATACATAGTTACTACTGCAATATGCTGATGTAGTCACTGTCTAGAGTGTAAACGGTACAGGAACATTTCCTATATTTCATGTGTATGTTCTTGCTCTTAAGGTTTTTAGTTTATTTTCAATTTAACTTCTCATTTCTATATTGTGTCATTCAGACGGAGGGTGAGGAGTGGGAGCATGACGGGCAGGAGAGAGAGAGAGGAGAAGAGCTCAACGCAACTTTCACACTACATCTTGATCAAACGTATGGAGGAGCGTGTCAGGTGTGGAGCAGGAGAACGAGAGGTTTCAGGTACAGATGTGTATTTTTACCTACATGCTGAAGAACACCGAGAAGTCAGAAGAGGAGAGAGAGAAACCAGCTGTTGAGTTATTTATTCATGAGAATATTGACTGTAACGTGTGTGTGTGTGTTTGTGTGTGAGGAGAGTTTGCTTACAACTGCCAGATGCTGGACTTCTTCTTCTCTGTGAGGGCAGGATTCTCCCTTGAAGCTCTGTAGAGAGAACACATACATGTACATTATCATTCTTACTCTTTAGTTTTATAGTTCATTGTCATTGTAAGATTTCTTAAATCTAATCTGTTGTTAACGTCTAATTTCTTAATTTGTTTATTTTGCATCTAAAGATGATGCATATAACTATATTTGTGACAATGAATTTTCAATGTTGTGTTCTTGTTTACTATTTTGCACTCAGATAAAAAAGTGAAATTTTTTTTTACGGATTTGTGCATCATTAATTTCTTTTTAATATTAAAATAAATATTCAATATTTATCTTCATAAACAACATTAAAAAAACATAAAAAACATAAAAGACAAATAAGTTTTCCAGTTTTCCATTTTGAAAACACTCAGATTATATTAAGGAGGAAAAAACAGGAATATGCAAAAAAGAGTGATATTCATTTTGCTAAAAAATAAAAGGAAAACAGGAAAAACGCAAAAAGGGTCATACTGACTTAGATGACACTACAAAGCACTGTTGTAAGTCGCTCTGGATGAAAATTGAGGATTCCAAAAAAAAGTGATAATTGTTTAACTAAAAATGAGAAATAAGAATAAATAGCAGTGATTGACCTAAAAATGAAAGGGAAAGAATTTATAAATAAGAAAAAAGTTTAAAAAAAAAACAAACTAAAATATGCAGTAAGGAGAAAGGAGTAATATTTGTTTATCTAAAAATGAAAAAGGAAAACCAAAAATAGCTTAAAAAAGTGATGTGTGTGAACCTAAAAAATACCAAGGGGGAAATAAGGCAAAATATGAAGTGATATTCACTTTACCTAAAAATGAAGAAGGAAAAATAAAAAAATACTGATACTGGTTTGGCTAAAATGGAAGAATAAGACTTCAAGACAAGCAAAAAGAGTAATATTCATTTACAGAAAAATAAACGTAAAAAAATTTAAAAAGAAAAAAAAAAGTTACGTGTGTGAACCTAAAAAGTAACGTGTGAAACTGTGAAGTAGGCAAAAAATAAAGTGATATTCACTTTACCTAAAAATGGAAAGAAAGAAAATTTAAACGGGCAAAATGAATTTATTGACATAAAAATAAAATAGAAAATAAATCAGAATAAAGAGAAAATGGAGAGATATTGATTTATCTAAAAAATGATTGGGAAAAAATGAAAAAGAGTGATGTATCTGAAAAATCACAAAGGGGTAACATAGGCAAATAGGCTAAAAATATAATACATATCAAAATAATAAGTGATATTCACTTTAACCACAATTTAAAGACAAAATAAATCAGAAATCGGTAAAAAAATGAGTGATATTGATTTACCTAAAAATGAACAGGAAAAATAGAAAAACAACAAAAAGAGTAATATTTCTTTACCTGAAAACAAAGAAAAACTGTGGAAACTGGCAAAAAGTGAAATTCATTTAGATAAAAATGAAAACTGGAGCTGTTTGCCTAAAAAATGGAAGGGACAAACTCCAGTGTATCACTAAAAGATGTGTGTTACAGCAGAGCTAGAGCGGTGCGCTGTGGTGTAGATGTGTGTAGAAGATACCGGATCATCTCTGTCCATCTGACCGCCTCCTGCAGCTCCATCAGCCTCTCCTTGTACTGGTTCCTCTCCATCAGCACTCGAGCCATCTCCACCCTGGTGAAGCGCCGCCTCTGAGCCGTGGGAACGTCGCTCTGACAACACACACACACACACACACAGTTTACAAGGGGTTCAGGGACACAACATACACACGCCTGAAACAAAAACGTTCACCAGCAAAATCTTGTCTTTACGCACTCGTGTGTTTGTCTCACTTAGCGAATGTCAGCGAGCCGTGTACTACTGCACTTAATAGTATGCTAGGTAAGGTGCTCTTGTCATACTTTTCTATGTGGTAGCATGCATCTCAGAAAATAGCCAGGGTTGTAGCTTAACAGCTCTCTACACACTAGGTAGTGCACACTTGCACCCTATTTGACTTGGTACACTACATAGGGCGGGAAGTGACTTTTTCTTAAAATGTTGTGCACTACGCTGGAAATGCTCCGCCTTCGCTCCACTCTGCTTTCACTCTCGCTCGACTCGGCGCTGTGTCAGAAATGTCAGGTGTTATTTTTGTGCCAAAATTGAGCGTGTAGTGGAACTCTGACGAGTAAAATATCTTGTTTATGCGCTCGACTCTGACGTCCTCATTTATCGGCATCGGCAGGTATAATATCAGCGTGAATAACACCAGATATCGGCATTGGTTAATAATTCCCATATCGTGCATCCCTACAAATTTTAGCAAATGGAGACTGACCTCATCTTCATCCTTGCTCTTCTCTTTGGCTTCCTCCATCTCAGCACGAACTCTATCACACAAACAGACAGGAGCAGTTAGAGCAGAGCTGACCACGGGCTTCATTAAAAAGACTGGACTAAGACACTGTGCTTTTCAGTGTCAGAAAATAAGACCAGAACAGGTAACAGAATCAAAACTGTCTCCCAATATAGTGAGAAAATTTATCTTGTTAAGATCTCCTAAAACAAGAAAACAAATCTTTCTATTTTTTCCATATTTTTAGCTTTAATTTTTTTTTTAAATAAGCAAAATTGTCATGAATTTCTGAACTCGTAGTGGAGAGCATCAGAACTAGTACCAGTTCTCTTAATTAAATTTCCTATTTCATTTTAAGAAGTTTTTATAATGAACAAATTTTTCTTAATAAGATAATCGTAGTTAACGTTTCTTCAAATTAGATTATTTATCTTACACATACAAGTCTAGTCAAGTCAGTTATTCTTAAAATAAAAAAACAAGATCTATTTTTTCTTTTTAAGATTTTCTGGCTTGTTAAGACTTCATTTTTGCAGTGTGGTGAGTGTGACCCGGTGTTTACTAGTGTGACTTTTTGGTTTTTGTCTGACTGTCAAAATGAACACTGCATAAACTAGATTTGTAGACCTTTCTTAACAACTTTCTTAAGATTCAAATTTAAGAAAACACTTGAGAAGGTACTGGTGAATGTTTTCAGTGTTTACTATTAAACATTTAAGGGCAAATTGTGAATTTGTATTGCCTTTTTTGTTGGTATTATCATTTTGAAAACACTACATAAACTAGACTACACTGAGACTTTATTAAAAGCATTAAAAACTTTCTTAAAATCAAATTTAAGAAGATACTGGTGAATGAGACCCAGTGTTTACTTGTAAACATTTAAATTGTGAATTTAGGAGCTTTTAGTTTTTTGTTTGGTTTTAAACACCATCACAAAATCTAGATGACCTGCGTGAAAGCTGGAAGGCTCCTGAGACTGCAGCGTTTAGTTTGCTGTGTACAGCAGTGTTGATTAAGAGCATCTTTGTGGTAAAAGCTTGACTAAAAGCTCAGTGGGTTTCGTGCTTCATTACAGACTTTACAAAGAGGGTGAAGAAGAGAGAGGAAGGAGAGACAGACTTCTTTATTTCCTCCTCCAGCTCTTTGTTCTTCTCCTCCAGCTTGCTCTTGGTCTGCAGCACCGCGTCCAGCTCGCCATGCAGGACCTCCTTCTCGGCCGTCAGCTCGTCCACGCGCACTATCAGGTCGTTCTTCACCACGTTCAGTGCATTTCTGTACACACACACAAAGACACACACATTTGGAACTTCCCACAGGAGCAGACCAAGACATGTTCAGAAGGAATCGAGACGTTACATCAGACTGGGGATGTGGTGGTCTCATGGTTAGGACACTCGCCTCTGGACCATGATGTCATGGGTTTAAACCCTATGTAATGTCAATGTTCATTTGTTCCTAGTGATGTGATGTGATGTGTGGATGCTGAAGACGCTGCTGCTCTTTCTCTACTGCAGCTGAAATGGTCATTTTAAACGATTAAATTATTTGTTTTGATATTTTGGTCTTAATGGACTTAAATTACATCTCCACAAACATGTTAATTAATCCCTTTATGTATGATTGTGTAGACGGTAGGATTGTCTCTATTATTTAATTAATTCATTTGGACAAGCAATAATAAAGAAGAGAGAGATAAGATAAATATGAAAAAAGAACTAAAATAAAACTAAAACTAAACTAAAATGGGAAGCTTTTAGACTGAAATAGGAAAGCAAAATTCACTGGGTAATATTTTTTGTTTAGTTTCAATTTTTTTATTATTTTATTAAATAATACTTTTATTGTATTGTTATTATCATAAATTTGTTTTTGTCTGTTATATTATTATATAATTTTGTTTTTATATTATTATATAATCATAGAAAATATTGTAGTTTATTTTATATTATAAACTACATCTTCTATATAAAAGGAATATTTCTTGAGATACTCAGCCTTAAACTTTGCCCCAAAAGTTAAATTTAGAGTTTAAATCTTTAAAGTTTGGCAAATGCAAACGATTTGATTGATGAAATTACTGATTTGTTTGATTATGAAATAAAATGATTTTTTGCAAGCTGACAAGGGCAGGGCCTGGGGAGAGGTGCTTGGAGATGGTACCTTACTCACGAGTACCTCAGCGGTGCCTTTACAGGTGTGGGATTTGTTTAAGGATTAGGGAGTGGGCTCTGTGATCGGAATGTCACAGGTTCAAGTCCCGGTTCTCATGAGCAAGGTCCCCAAGTCCCCAAGCACTGCTCCCCGGGTGCTGCCCATGTCAGCTGTCCACTGCCCCTTCATGGACGGGTCAAATGCAGAGCTCACATGTGGCTGTGGTGCAGCGTGTTCACAATGACAAATCATCACTCGCTTGATTCTGCAGAACAGGTTCTAGTGAAGGACGATGCTTTTAGTCTGGATTTATGCCACGTCCCAAATCAAAAGATTAACAGCTGTGTGCATGTGGAAGGTGAAGTCTTACTTTGTCTCCAGCAGCTGTGTGTTTTCCAGAATGAGATTCTCCACTTCTCGCCCCATTCCTGCAGAAACACACCACACACGTAATAAGACCCTGAACAAAACAACAACCCCCATACACACATACACACACACACACACACACACATATTTGGTGTAAAGGAGGTTTTGGGAGTTCAGTCTTTTAGCAACTAAAATGCTAGAGTGTAAAACACAAGACTGTGAGTCAAAAAAGGGAGCTCTGTAGACTTGGATTTAACTTTAGTAATTGTTGATTTTCAAACTGTCCACCACTCACGTACCAAACCAAACATGTAGCTACAAAACACCATGAAACCAAATTATAAAGTTATATATTGTCTGGAGCACAGTCTCCTTGTTAAGACGATTGAGGAGTATTGCAAAGTAAAACCTCGATATTACGTTGTTTCAACATTCATACTTTTCAAAGATACATCGCTAATTCTAAAATAATAAAGGAAAAAAGTGATAAAATATAATAATAAATATAAAAATAAAACTAAAGAATATACAGTACTGTGCAAAAGTTTTAGGCAGGTGTGAAAAAATGCTGTAAACAAAGAATGCTTTCAGAAATATAAATGATTGTTTATTTTTATCAATTTACAAAATGCAAAGTGAGCGAACAAAAGAAAAATCTAAATCGAATCAATATTTGGTGTTACTACCTTTTGCCTTCAAACCAGCATCAATTCAGGTCAGGTGTATGATCAACCAATTATACCAAACAGGTGCTAATGATCATCAATGTCACACGTAGGTGGAAACACCGTCATTAAGTGAAACAGAAACAGCTGTGTAGGAGCTTAAAACTGGGTGAGGAACAGCCAAACTCTGCTACCAAGGTGAGGTTGTGGAAGAGAGTTTCACGTCATGGCAAGATTGAGCACAGCAACAAGACACAAGGTAGTTCTACTGCATCAGCAAGGTCTCTCCCAGACAAAGATTTCAAAGCAGACTGGGGCTTCTTTGTTTACAGCATTTTTTCACACCTGCCTAAAACTTTTGTGCAGTACTGTATATCTTATATTTATTTTATATAAACATAATAATGATAAAAATCTGATTGGACTGGAAGTGACGAGAGTAAACAGAGGAATGTGACCGCCTGAATAAACACAGTTTTACACTGATCTTTCACAACTGCAGTCACATATGCACTGTGTTGTCTCATAAGGAGACGCTTCACGTTGCCTAGCACTTGTAATGACGTTTTGAGCATGTTAAGAGGCTAAAAGGATGTTGAAAACCTGCCCCGAGTGGTTAGCGTTACAGTCGCCGGGGTGTGAACACTAAAGGTGGCATAAGTCGGTGTAGGCAGCACCTATTTATGTGTGTTTTGTTGCTACTGACAGCACTCGGAGACAGCGAACAACAGAGCTAAATGCTGACACTGACCAAAGTTCTCCTTTAAGGACAAAACTACGGAGCTCCTTTTTTGACTGGGTGTATAAAGAAAAAGGAGTGAATCAACAGGTCAACACGAGCATGAGAAGAGGGAGAATAAAAGAAGGAAGGAAGGAAAGCGAGCAGAAACGGATGGAAGAGAGGATGAGACGTCTTACCAAGCAAACTCAGGTCTGAAAAAGCATGCAGTCCATGTTAGGCAGAGAGAAGGAGAAGGATGAGGACAAGCCTTTAAGTAAATCACACACACACACAGCACACTAGTCAAACAGACCCAGCTTTAAACACACACACACACACACACACTACAGACATTAGATACGGACAAACTTTAACCGACTTTAACCTCAAATTAAATAAATGCTATTAAACAGGGATGCACGATATGGGAATTACCAGCTGATGCCAATAAATGAGGACATCAGAGTCGAACACATAAAGACCAGAGATTTAGTTCGCCAATGTTCCACTGCGCGCTCAGAATTTTGGCACAAAAATAATGCCATAACTGACATTTCTAACACAGCGCCAAGTCAAGCGAGGGTGAAAGCAGAGTGGAGCGAGGATGGAGCATTTCCAGTGTAGTGCACAACATTTTAAGAAAAAGCTACTTCCCGCCCTATGTAGTGTACCAAGTCAAATATTGTGTGTGTGTCTCTCCATGTGCACTACCTAGTGTGTAGAGAGCCGTTAAGCTACAACCCCGGCTACTTCCTGAGATGCATACTACCACATAGAAGAGTATGATAACAGCACCTTACCTACCATACTGTTAAGTGCAGTAGTACACGGCTCGGGACACATTCACTAATGAGACAAACAGGCAGTTTAGTAGTTAAATGTTAGTTAAATGTCACGTGTGCAGCAGAGTTGAGCGTAAAGACGAGATTTTGCTGGTGAACGTTCCACTGCATGCTCAGAATTTTGGCACAAAATAACACCATACATTACCAATACAGAACAATACAGTCTGGTTCCAATATTATCGTGCATCCCGACTATTAAACATTTTCAACATTCAAAAACGACATGCAAAAGTAAGTAAGTAATGAGTGAGTGAGTGAATGTTGAGGTGCAAACATGAAGAGAAGCAGAGAGAAAACCAGACATGAGGAAGGAGAGCAGGAAGGGAAGAATATATACACACCGGAATATTCCACTGGGAGAAACAGGGGAAAAGCCAGAGAGAGAAAACAGCAGGAGAGAGAGTGTGAGGAGAGAGAGAACACACACATGAGGGAGCGTCCCCAAACTACCACACCTCTGCTGATGTCAAAATAAACACGTCATACGAGAGCTGGGCGACCAATATCACGTTCACGTTGTTGTTGATTACTTTTTGCTCTAATACAGTGGGCCCCAGTGGCGGCCCGAGGGCCAGATCCTGCCCGAGCAAGCGATATATGTGGCCCCTCACGTCACACTGGCAACAAGCGTAAACCTATAGCCAGCTGTGATTAGCGATCTCCACATCAGTGGGTTGACGTCTCCGCCAGTCAGTAAGAGTGAGTGAAATCTTAACTGCAACAGTTGCGATAACAGCCTTTCAACTTACTGGACATCACATTCATTCCTGAGTGTGAAATTGTGTGAAATGTGAAATTATTTCTGAGTAATTCCGTGCAAAAAAACTGAAGTAATCGCGTTAAAACGCATTAATTATGTTATTCGCGATGTAAACACTCTAATATGGAACGCCATCATGCGCAAAAACATAGTTCTCTCCCAGAAAGGCCAAAAGCTGCTCATTATATATATTAAAATAAAATCTCTGCAACTAATAAAACAGATACTGTTCTTACTATTGCTAGTAGTTATGCTACATAAAGCTAAAACAATTATCATTTCTTAATAATATTCATATAAAATCATTTATTAATAACTCTTCATGTGTCATTTATTCTTCTGTCTATAAGACAACAGTAGGCAGGTCAAATAGCTCGGATAGCAGAGAGAAAAGGCAGCATGAGGCAGACGGTAGAATTAGGAGATGTGACGTGGGCAGCACTGCTCTAATGGTTTGTACACTGTATAATAATGATTTGATCAATTAAACACAACACAGATTTAGCATTCATCACAACTTAAAACAATCATTTATACAATTTCAACTCACTTTTATGAGTTACAACTTTTTATAGTCAGAAATGAAAATATGAAGAACATTTTGTACAAACATGCATGCAGTAAAATGTGTGTAAGAGTGATGTTCAAGTTGGCTGATTCTGCTCATATTTAAGAACAAATCTCAAATAAGAAAATATTCGTGAATGTCAGAATTCTGGTGGAAAAATAGTTTTAGTTGGATTATTTTTTTCTCCACACAGATATAAAAAGAGCAAACAGATTAGATTTCATTTTGAAACCATGTTCTTATTGAATCTGAACAATAGATCGATGTATTGTTACACCCCTAGTAGCAGGAGAGCGGCTTCCTGTTAGTTATCGTTCAGAAATTGTCCAGGAGGACATGTTGGACGTGGTGTAAATAACTAAAATAATTATAAACAATGTTAAAAAGAGAAAGAAATGCAATTAAACATAAGAGTGTTCTTCAGTATTGGTAGATTCTGTTCTTACATAAATATACAGATCATTAGAATAATGTATCAATCTATATTGATAATCAATGTATCAGTGATGACTGATGTACCACTACACCCCTTGTGGCAGCAGGAAGCACAATACTGTTATAAATCTTGCAGAAACACTTCCTCCTGGGGCAGACCTATATACAGACGTTCCCCGAGTTACGATGGCTCGATTTCTCAATCTTATGATGACGATAACGATACGACAAAATTGTCGTATCGTAATATTTTACGTTTCACGCAGCAGAAAAGAGTAGCGGCGTATGCAGTACGACACGTTGGGACTCTGCTGTGATGTACGTATCTCCCGCCTTATGAGACGCCTCGCTCTAGCCAGCGATCGACACAGTTGAGTTGTCTCAGTGTTAGGCCGCAGCCACACAGGCTTTGGAATCTTGGATAAATGAACATGCCCTGAACGTCCTACGTACTTCTGTAGTTTTGTAGCTGCGCCTGACTGACTTCAGTGAGGTGTTACATTGGTGTTGGTTTGACGCTGTTTAGCACCAACCTGCAGCCCAGTGTGTAGTTTGGGGTGTTTTCCTGTGGGGGCAGTAATCAGGCTGTACAAGGTGTTTACCTGTGAGCTACAGGACTTGTTTTTAATATCCTCATATATAAAAATCCTGTGTCACATGAGGGACAGTCTCTGTGCTGCACAGTATGTTTTAGATCACCCACTGAAATGGTTGAAGCACATTATATGAATATTAAACTATCTTAACAGAATCATAAGATGTATTCGCTCCTCCAGGACGTCAGTTGAATGCCACGTAAACACAACAGCAGCGTTTTCTTTTCGTTTGTCGGGATTTCGGCAGAAATTGACGCCAAGAAAACGCTGCACGCGCAACACACAGCCGACCAAGCGCAGGTCACAAACGTCCGTGAGGACCCCCGATTCACTCCAAAGAGCAAAAAACGGTCACTCACCTGACGCCACGAACGCCAGAGAAACCCCTGATTCATACGCCCGTGTGGACGGAGCCTAAAGTGTGTATTTTTCCCGTGTTTATTGGTGTTTCAAAGCCCAACTTATTATATTTTCTAGTTACGTTGGGGTCATCAGCACGCATCTCCATCGTAAGTCGGGGACTTCCTGTAGTCATATAATGAGGCGGCTGGTAGAGTAATGGTTAGGGAGCTGGCCCTGTAATTGAAAGGTCGCCGGTGAAAGTCCTGAACCGGTAAAGGCACCACTGAGGTACCGTCTCCAAGCACTGCTTCCTGACCGCTCTGCATCAGCTGCCCACTGCTCCTTCACGGATGGCTCAAATGCAGAGCTCACATGTGGTTGTGGTGCACTGTGTGCTGTGCTGTGTTCACTACAACAAATAATCACTCACTTTGATCCTCCTCTAAAGTCTGAGGGTGAGAGACCACACAGACCCCAAGAAGGGATAGAAAGATGATATTTTGTTTATCCTGGAGTAAAAGTGTCTCTTACCCAGCAGGTCAGCTCCCTCGTCCACGTCCCCGATGAGTCCGCTCCCCGCAGACGAGAGCTCCTCAAACAGGGAGTCTGTGTTGCGGTTAAACGCCTTGTTTTCAATCCCTTTGTTTGGTGTGCTGGGAAAACAAGATTAAATCTCGTACATATCTCTAAATCTGCACTATATACACCAGTCAGCCATCACATGATGATTAATACTGGCTTATTATAGAGTAAGAGTGTAACGGTACATCAATACGATGATCAGAAAGCCCTTAACCCTAACCCTAACCCTAACCCCAGAAAAAGTAGTGCTTTGATTACCAGAAACATGACAAAAATACATTTTCTTCAAAATACTCTAACACTAACCTTTATGTACAACAAACATTTGTATGTAAAAAGTGAATTTAGCATTAAAATATATTTAAATAACACTTGAATAAAAGTACACTGGTCATTAATCACAAGTAATGTGTTTTTAGGTGTATTTTAGACCAATAAGTAAATTGAACGTGTTTCCACGTCCACATGGAGGCCTGGCGACTACTGCTGACCCTATATTGCAGTAAACAGTGGATTTTAGTTAAACACGAAACGATAAACGTTTTAATGTCTACATTTGATATATTCTGTCATATCGCACCACCATAAACAGCACTAAAAACAACATACGATGCACACTTCATACATTTCAGAAAGTGCATAAAGTGCATATAGGATGTGTTATTGCATTAGTGTACATATCTGAATATTATCATTAGTGTCTGTGTGTCGGCTGTTTTTAAGAAGAGTCTGGTGGGAATATAAGCTCTCTTTTTGGGGTGGTTATAATGTTGGGTTCTAAAAGGCATGTTAGTGATGATACCTGCTCCCTCTGTAGCCGCTGAGGTCCAGATGGAGCTCCGGAGTGGACTCGATGATGTCCTGCACCTCCGACTTCTCCTCGTTTTCAACCAGCCCTGGACGAAAAAAAATCAGGATCAGCTTAAAACTGCAACACAAAAGTCCATCAAGTTTCATCATGATACAACATAGTATGAGACAATATCATATCACAAGTTCATGTCACTCATTTCAACTGAATTCAATTCAGGAGCCAGTGATCGATATGAGACACTCAAATCACAAAAAACAAGTAAAATATTATTTGACGATTTTATTTTTATCTTCTCTTTTAATAAAAATAGAACTCATACTCAATATAAAGTGAAATTACAACATGTATGATGTCTGTTGATTTTCATATTGGATCAATACTATGAACTGCGTTAAAACTCACAAGTTTCATCACATTACAATATTATATCAATCAACTCCTGCCGACATCACAAAGTCTGCTACGAGACAATTTCCATAAAAATCGTTCAGGTGCCAGCGATCGATATGACAAAATATCATATGCTGATTATGACTGATTATTTTGATAATCCATTAATTGGTGGATATTTTTTATTCATCAATAAACTGGTTGATTTAAAATAGAAACAGAAAAGAACTGCATAAAAAATGTAATAAACATTTTTTAAATGTTATAAACATTTTTAAAATGATTATTACCCAGTTCCAGCTTGCTGACTGTTGAACCTGCATATTGCTGTAAATCGATGTATCGTTACACCTCTACTAGGAACTCACCGACCGAGACGCTCCTGGTGCCCGGTGCCGCCTGCACCTCGGTGCTCCTGCTGAAGCCCTCGCCTTCTCCCTCGTCCCGCTGCGAGTCCAGCGCCAGGTCCGAGGCCGTGGTGGACATCGGGGTGAGCGACCTGGAGCCGGACAACTCGTCCTGAAAGCACCAATCACACGCCGTCATTGAAAGGACTGGAAGTCGGAGGTCGCGCTCTGACCTCACGGAGAGAGCATCGGCTCGAGGTGCCACACATAACGTTTAAAAACAACACGGAACACAAACACAACCTCGAGGGCAATAAAACAACAGATACTACTGCACTCAAACGTCTAGATTTTTGGAGACTGGATACAAAAAAGTTAGGGATTAAAAGTTTAACAGGTGAAATGAAATAAAATATTGTAGTACAGGAAAAGATGAAGAAAAAGACCAGATGCACTATAAAAACTGTGAGTCAAAAAAGGGAGCTCTGCTCATCAATAACCTAACTTACTAATCAATAATCAAAAATTCACTGTTCCAATTAGAAATAAATTAGCAAGTGATTATTATATTACCCACCACACCTTAAACACCTTGTAACTATTACAAAAATAATAATTACTTCTGTCTGCTGAAATGGTATGGTGTTATTTTGTGTCTCTAGTCTGAGAGTGCAGTGGAACTTTCACCAGCAAAAATCTGGCATCACTTCACGCACTAAATACACTGCACACACATACACACCACCTTTCATGTTGTTCACTCAAATAAAAGACCCTGTTCCACTCACGTGTCAATCATTCAACTTTTCTTTAAAATACCGTTCGAGTCTCGTCTCATCTCGTTCTTGTAGCGACAGTGTAAATTTGGATATCTGATGATACTGATACAAAACAAAACACACAGTCTCTCAGAACCTTCTTTGAACCTTCTTTTGAGAGCGAACTTGTAGAATTTGGTCGTAAACTGATTTTATTGTTCACTGTTAAAGTTGTCTCATTAGTAAGTGTGAAAATTGTCATTTAGTACGGTGGTCTAGCGGCATGTTTAAGGTGTTGTGGGAGAAATAATCCCCTTGTTAATTATCAACATTTGACAAAGTTAAGGACAAACCTCCATTTTTGACTCAGTGTAAAGTGAAGTAGTAAAGAACACAAAAACACCACAACGGCTTATCTTTGAAACAAGAACTTTAACATGAAAACTAACACTAACCACAGCCACACATCTGCAGTACAACACAATGTCGTAAACGCAGACCACCACGACTCACACGACAGAAGACACAACAGCACAAAAACTACCACTAAAGTCAGAAAACAAAAACATTTAGCTTTGCCCAAATACAAAGCAACAAAGCAAATAAAATTCAGCTCAAACCTAAAAACAAGTGTGAAAAACGCGTTCATCAGAAAGCATAGTAAGATATTACAATTACAATCATTCTGATGCCTGAAGACGTCCAGGGCAGTGGTGATATTTTAGCTGCTATAAACAGCACTCTGATTTGATGTAGTATCACAATAATTTGGGTCAACATTATACCAATATATTAATCCTGTCTTCCCTCAACGCTGTCTACACACCTCAAACACTCCACACACTCAAGCTCATATGGAACGCCAAGAGTGCCACAATTCGTCTGTATTTTTTATGCAATTGACAGTAAAAGACCAATTTTTGCACAGTTCTATTTGTTAAAAACACTGGTTTACAGCACTGTAACACAGTATATTGGCACGTTTTATACCAGTGAACATGCAGCTTTTTACGTAACTCTAGCGAACTGTGGCCATAAAATGTCTGTAAAAGATGGCACTTTTACAGGTGTCTTGAAGGTGAATTGTTGCACTTTTGGCATTCCACAGTTCTGAGCAAGAGGGCGCGGAGAGCTTGGACTACTGGCGGTGACTACTACAAAAACATTGCTGTACACAGTGTATTTTGCCATACCACCAAATAGACAGACTATAATATCAAGTAATAGACATCTTAATTTTATTATCTGATATATTTCATCATATTGCACAGCCCTAAATATTATAACTGATAATCTCATCAACTTAATCTAAAGATTTTTTAAAAATCATCATGGCCAAAGTATTGCGATAGTGTTTTGGCATCCCGGCTCATCCCATCCCCCACCTGCTAGTGCTATTCTACTTTGATGAGGGTAGCAGCTACGTGGAGAATGTGCAAATGAAATGCCATGCGATGAAACTCGGTGAGCCGACATCAACAAGCTGGATGCAACCACTTCATTTATGGAAAAACTCCAAAACCTAAAACTAGCAACACTTTCCCCAATTCAGCTTCACACTGTGATACACTTCAGATTTCATTTTTGTTACTGAGGGCCACTAGGGATGCACCGATACGAACAGCAGGATCAGGTATCGAGCCAATACTGTAAACAGCAATACCAAGAACCGAAGCCACTACTTATAACATGAGGTTAAAACCCAAAGATGCAGTGTTTTGTCAATTTTTGCTGCCAAATATGATGACTGTGTTCCAGTTCAAATTAAAACATTAAGTCAAAATGAAGTTTTATTATAAACATAATAAACAGTTTGGAGGTGGTGGTGGTCTGGCGGTTAGGATACTCGCCTCTGGACAGGGTCAAATTCTACCTCCAGCACTACCATCACCGGGTCCTTGAGCAAGACCTTTAACACCAGGTTTTTGTCCCTGTAACAAACTATTTATTTAGCTAGTTATTTTATTAAATTAAAGGTTTATTTACCATCTTTTATTTTATCTGTCTTAATTATTAATTTCATAATTCTTAATTGCTCATTTCTGTAGTATTCTAGTCTTTTCCATTTTCTGTGTTGATTTATGTAAAGCACTTTGGGCTGTATTTTATGTATGAAAGGTGCTATATAAATATTTATTATTATTATTATTATTATTATTATTATTGGTAGTAGTAAAAGTAGTAGTAGTAGTAGTAGCAGCAGTAGTATATAAATAACAAGTTTCAAAGATTTTGGGAGCTCTCTTATTAGGGGCAGTCGGTAGTATAACCACCGGAAGGTTGCCAGTTCAAGTCCCGGACAGGTAAAGGTACCACTGAGGTACTCATGAGCAAGGTACCATCCCCAAGCACTGCTCACTGGGTGCTGGCCACTGCTCCTTCACGGACGGGTCAAATGCAGAGCTCACATGTGGTTGTGGTGCACTGTGTGCTGTGTTCACAATGACTAACAATCACTCACTATTTTAAGAGCTAGATCCTGGAGAACGAGGAGTACTGCTGCCTTCAGATTGATAAGTACCTGTATCGGTACTCGGTATCAGTAAGCATAATAATGTAAATATTAGCACTGGCGGTGTAACGATACATAGATACATCAACACATCGAATCAAATCAACGAGCCCATAACATCAATGCCACATGGATCAGACCTCATACATATTGTAACATCACTTTATATTATAAGATTGTTTTTCATTTAAATGTCTGGTTGAGTTCAGGAATAAAATGTTTAAATGATGTTTTAGCTGCTTTTCGTGATTTTATACGGTGTTAAATCAGCATAGGATATTGTCTTTGTAATGATTATTGGCTCCTGAATTGAATTGAATCGAATTGAATCTGAATCGTATCGTGGCAGACTTTGTGATATCGTTGTCTGTTGAATTGACATAATATTATATCGTGATGAAATTACCAAAATAACACACCCCTACTTAATAAGGCACCTCAGTGGTTGCATCCAGCTTGAGTTTCAGACGTTTGCAGCGCTGCACAACACTACAGAACTACAGCAGCAGCAGCAGGTGATGGTGAAATGAACGTTGCACACTTTTCCGGCCGTTGCGTTGCCGAGGCGGCTACCTTGCAGTCGTCAGCCAGCGAACTGCCCCAAGCCTCCTGCTGGCTCTTACCCGGGCCTCGGGCCGGGGCCACTTCCGCCTCCTGCTGCTCGGGGGGAGAATTGCACAGAAGCATGTTGTGTTTGGTTTGCGAGCTCCGAGCATCGTGCTGCGCTCACCTTGACATGCACTCGACATTCCCTACGGCCCCATTTTGAGCCAAAATTCTGAGCGGGCAGTTAAACTTTCACAAGCAAAATCTCCTGTCTGTATGCACTTGACTCAATTTTACATTTTTATTTCATAGTCAAAAAATATTCTATAATTGAGAGCATGAGCCCTTGTGGCTAAATGATGCATTACTACACACTATAAAACACTGAAATCAAGTCGAGTTAAAGCAGCACTTTTATTTTAAGTACTCTAATGTTGCCTTGTAATAAAATAAGGAAAAAGCAGCAAAAAGTTTATTTGAGTTTTACATTTGTCTGAAATCCAGCCAATCACAGATCTGGAGAAATCTAATTGGCCGTTTGTATTCTTAAGACGAACATATTTTTCCAATACGAGGCCAAAAGGAACAACAAAAAGACAAATTGTGGGTTATTTGAAGATTTACAGTATATGTTGGTGTGTTCTCTATTGACTTTCATTTATCTTGTTTCAGAAAGTAACACACACACACTAAAAATCTGCAAATAACCCACAACTCGTCTTCTTGATGCTCCTTTTGGCGTCGTACTGAAAAAATGTGCTTTGATAATCGCTATATGAATTTGGAACCATATTAGTGACCTGATTGGAAACTAAGTTAGCCAGTCAGCTTTCTCCAGGTCAGTGAGTGGCTGGTTTTGAGTTATGTTTATACCGCAGTGCCGAGCAAGTTGACAAGTGAAATTTCTCTTGTGAAAAGTTCAACTGCATGCTCAGAATTTTAACACAAAAATAAGACCATAACTTGCCAGTTGTGACTCCTTATGAGGACACGTCTCACTGAGGGTCGACCGATACGGGTTTGATTTTCAGGGCCGATACTGATTATGTACTAACAGAGCAGAAAGATAAGCGATATTTTTGAACCGATGTACACTACAGATCAGAAGTTCACCCAGATTTTATAAAAACTAATTTTACAGATTAAAAATATTTTTTAAATTGCAGTAACAAATTAATCTACTATAATAGTGCTTTTTGAACTGTACATTTGATACTTTCTAGGTTGTGCCACTGTGGCAAAGCAATGTATTACTACAGGCTATGAAATATTGAAAACTAGTCAAAGAACATTTATTTTTAGTTTTTCTGATGTTTTCTTTGAATAAAATTTGGAAAAAGTGGTGTATTGTTGATTTGTTTTTTAATATTTGGGTTGGGCCCAAATTTCTGGTCTGCAGTGCACATCTACTGTGAAATGAAAAATGGTGTCAGAATTTTTATTCTGCAAATATTTTAACACAATGTCTTTCAGCAAATGTTTAATTCTGAGAACTTTTCATCATATTCTCAACACAAGTTGCATGGAGCACCCGGTAGCACAAGTCACAAGTGTTGACATACATTTACTTTATTGGTATAACTATAAAATTGTCAAATGTAGGAGATCGCCCAGGCCCATAATCGGTCGTGCCCTTCTCGCCATGCACATGAAAGCAGCTCAGCAGGCTCTCATGGAGAAAACTCCACACCGCAGTCTCACATGTGGTGTTACAAAACATCCAAAAATGGGAAATGTTGGTCTTAATTTCTCGTTTGATTATAATCAAAAGTTGAACTAGCTGATAAACTGAAGAGGGTTGCACAGGAAGCGTAATACCCTGGATCTCCCCAATGAGCTGAAAAAATTTTAACCGTAAACAGTGACTACAAAACAAAAACTGTGGAAGGATTTACAGGCACAAAAAGTGGAAGAAGGAGAAGAAGTAATGAAGAGAATCCAGCAATCACAATTAATGCTCTGCCCAAGTGAGCACAGATACTGACTTATGGGTTTAAAAATGACCCATACCCAAGGATTTTTGCGCAGGGCAGTTGGTAGTGTAACGGTAAGGGTGTCTGCTCCGTGATCGGAATCCCGGATCCGTAAGGGTACCACTGAGGTACTTATAAGCAAGGTACCGTCCCCAGGCAATGCTCCCCAGGTGCTGCCCACTGCTCCTTCACAGACGGGTCAAATGCAGACCTCATATTTGGCTGTGGTGAACTGTGTTGTGTTCACAATGACAAAAAAACACTCAGACTCACTTGAAGTAAATAATTGCTGACAGTTGCTGAAAACTGTCTCGTTTTACCGGTGCACTGACACAAAAATTCGGGTTGTGTGTCTCAGTAAAAAGGGTCTAGCGATGCTCCCCGCTCCAAACACAAACCTGCTCTGGGGCATGATTAAATATGCAAAATATTCTGCAAATCCCTTTTCCGTCCCGGCTTCCCCTCTCCCCACTTTGGAGACAGCAAAAAGGATTGCGTTGTGGTGCATGTCTTTTTTAAGAATGTGCGTGTGGAAGAGTGCAAAGAAATGATGGTTTTCACGTGTTTTCTGGGGGGAATCTAAAAAGTAGGGGTGCACAAAAAAATCAAATCGAATCATGATTCATTCTCTGACAGTTCAAAATCGATTCATGCATTCCAACAAATCAATTCATAAACCTAATCCTAAACTAAATTAGATTCAGTGTGATTTTTATGTTGATCTGCCACAGTCAAATGGGAAAACTCAAAACAGCAATCTGGAAACAAATTAATCTATGTATTGAATCGTGAATCGTTTATGAATCATGAATCGATTTTGAATCGAATTGTGAGCCCAAGAATAGGAATCGAATCGTGTGATTTTCGTTTGTGCGCCCCTACTAAAAAGAGACGGCAAGTGGTAATTGTGTCACAGGCTCGTCTAAAAAAAAACATCAGAGAGCGCTCTTCCTCTCCTCCTCCTCCTCTCCTCCACTTCAAAGTATCAGTGCTACGAGTGCCAAGTGCTTTGCTGTGATCTGCAGCGACCCTGCAGCCATCTGTCGCTTTATCGGCACCGGCGCTTCACTTCTAACAGCTTCTGCTCATCACGCTCGAGTAGCTGTCAAAACAATCTACTCAAGAGGCACAAACTGAATTTTCAGGCTTCCCCCAAATTTTTGGGGCTGTTGGAAGTGTATCAGTTAGGGAGTTTGCCCAGTTATCGGAAGGTCGTCGGTTCAAGTTCCAGACCATAAAGGTGCCGCTGAGGTACTCGTGAGCAAGCACTGCTGCTCAGGTGGCAAAAAATCTTAGATTAGATTAGGATAAGAGCGTCTGCTATCTTAACAGTTAGGGAGTTGGCCATGTGAACGGAGGTTCGGCGGTTCAAATTCCGGACCATAAATGTACCACTGAGGTACTCATAAACAAAGTAGCGGCCCCAAAGCGTGTGTGTGTGTGTGTGTGTGTGAAGACAGCGCTACCTTGAGGCTGGTGTTGGATCTGGGTTGGCTGAGCTCAGTGAACCTCCATCCTTCTGTTGCAGGAGTGTCTGCTCGCATCGGGACATCGGGAGTGAGGGAGGTAACAGCGCCCCCTCCTGACATGGGGAAGATGCCCAAAGACAGGGGCCGCTCTTTTCTGGGTGGGGGAGTGAGAAGAGACACACACACACACACACACCAACAAGGAAGGATTTACCGTGATGCATTGAGACAACCATCATGGGCAGGATCGCATCCCCACGTCCCTTCCCCTCACTTCTCTTTCATTTTTGAAAACTATAGCACTATTTGGATGGAATTAGTTTTACATGAGGACGTGGGGTCAAGTACAGTAGTTATTAGCTGAGCTCCTCAGTGATTTTAGTCCTGTCCTGTTTAGCACCATGTCTGTAATCATTCTGGGGCGCGTTTCCCAAAAGCACAGTCGTTACCTACGCTAGTTGCTAATGTACACTATGCTAGTTGTTATATGTTAGTTGCTACCGTACACTATGTTAGTTGCTAATGTACGTTAGCAACTAACATATAACAACTAGCACAGTGTACATTACCAACTAGCACAGTGTATGTTAGCAACTAACATATAACAACTAGCATAGTGTACATTACCAACTAGCATAGTGTACATTAGCAACTAACATATAGCAACTAGCATAGTGTACATTATGTATGTTAGTTGCTAATGTACACTATGCTAGTTGCTGTATGTTAGTTGCTAATGTACACTGTGCTAGTTGCTGTATGTTAGTTGCTAATGTACACTATGCTAGTTGCTATATGTTAGTTGCTAATGTACACTATGCTAGTTGCTAATGTACACTATGCTGGTTGCTAATGTACACTATGCTAGTTGCTATATGTTAGTTGCTAATGTACACTATGCTAGTTGCTAATGTACACTATGCTAGTTGCTATATGTTAGTTGCTAATGTACACTATGCTAGTTGCTAATGTACACTATGCTAGCTGCTACATGTTGGTTGCTAATTTACATTATGTTGGTTGCTAATGTAATTAGCAACTATGCTTTTGGGAAAGGCACCCCTGGAAAATGTCAGTAAAGATTACATGGAATTTTATCTTATTAAAGGTCCTGAAACATGACCTCAGGTAATACTAATCCCGTCCTGACAGACCCGCTGTAAACGAGCATGTAAACATTCAGTCATACTGTAATTTCTCTGCTGTTGTTCAAGTATGTAGGTGCTTGAGGAAATGCTGAGCGTTAATCTGCTTGGAATCTGTGCTAAACTCAGGATATCTCGGCATTACAACGAACACAATTCCAAAGAAAAAGACGCCAAAAGCACTTGTAAGAAGCACAAGGTTCCTTATTGCGTTAGGTACGTGACTATTACCAACAGTTACATAAGCAACGCAGCACACGTGACGACAGGGAGGTGAGTAAATCCAGTTACACCTCCCACTTCTGGGAATTATACTGAGATTTCTTATCCTGTGCCAGTCGTCTGTTAATATTACAGACGTCCTGTGGTAAAATAACATCACCCCACGTCGTCATGTAAAACTAATCCTGCCCCGGTAGTAGATAATTCAAATCCTGATCCCTAAATAGTCAGACCCACACAACACGTCTCCACAAGCATCGTACCTGACTCTACCCAGGGTTCCACTCTCTGATGCCTCTCCTCCAGTCACCTGCTGAAGCTTGATCCGTTCCACGTGTTCCATGTAGTTATGGATCATCTGGAGAAGAGCAGAGAGAAGATTCAGCATTCCTGATCACTAGTGGTTAGGACACTCGCCTCTGGACCAAGAGATTGTGGGTTCAAATCCTAGCACCAGCATTACCCTCACTGGATCCCTGAGCGAGACCCTTAACCCCAAGCTGCTTTCTGGGAAACAGTAATTAGGAACTCTAGATAAGAACATCTGCTAAATGCTGGAAAAGAAGAGGTGCTGGTGATTTTGGCGTTACCTCTGTGTGTCGCTGATGGAGAGAGTTGTACTCTTTCTTGAGTTCAGCTTCACGCTCTTCCAAACGGCTTACTGAGCGGGAGACGCAGATGGAGGAAGATAGAGAGAGAGCAGGAAAACAGAAAAGACAGCGAATTCAGATCAGATCAATTAACATATTTATGATGCATAACAACTTTAAGAGTGAACAACTAAATGTCAATTTATGACCAAATTCTGTAATTATGTATCTATTAACTGTTACCTGTTTTTGTAGTTAGTAGTGTCAAAGAAAGCTCAAACTAAACCATATATATAATTATATATAACATATAAATAGTGGTACTTCGGATCTCGAACTGCAAACATTTTGGAGTACGAACCACATATTGGATCGGTGCATCCCTAATAAAAGGTTGTTATCATCTTTGGTGTCTAAATGACCTGATGTTACACAGCACAGATATAAAACATGAGCAGAAGAAATGAGGTCATGATGAGAGTTTAATCTCCATCAGGAAGGACGAGCCAGAACTGCTGCAGGGCATTATTATGATGTAGAAATAGAGAGTACCCACTAGGTGTCCCTACAGACCAGCACTTCATCAGCACACCGTGGGAGATCTGGGTCTTTTAAGTCAAGTGAATTTTGAAGTGAGTGAATATTGTCATTGAGAACACAGCACAACACAGTGCAACACAACCACATGTCGTCTTTGCATTTGACCAATCCGTGAAGGAGCAGTGGCAGCTTTTTTGGGGGGGGGGGGGGGGGGGCAGTGCTTGGGAACGGTACCTTGCTCATCAGTACCTCAGTGGTACCTTTAATGGTCCGGGGGCTTTGAACCGACTCCCTAACGGTTACACTAGCAACTGCTCCAGCTCTAATTAACAGTATATTAACATATAGGAACGAGAGCTTGTGTCAGTGTTGGGGAAGTTACTTGTGTAGTTCTCCAGCTCCAAGCTGCTTGTGATTAAAGCGTGTCAGCTCCACTACGAGCTGCTGGTTTAATATAATAGGTAATAATAGTTACTACACCACAAGCTACAGAGTAAAAGTAGTGACTACATCCACGCTGCTTCATCCAGTAACACTGAGCATTAGTGCTGCAGGACCCTCTTAAAGCAGACCCTCCAGGATTTCACAATGTTGTGATCGCAACTATTAACACAAATTCAGCCAGTCCCGTGAATTCATTACTACCGTGCAATTCTGACCAATTACCACAACTTTTCTGCAATTTTTGACAAATCATTGTCGTTTCCTGCAAAACCATACGTCAGCGAACTCACTTCCTTGTTACGTTTAGAAGACGCAGGAAACGTGTGATAAAAACACTTACATTCACCTTCAAAAATAACTAAATGACTAATGGTTATTAAAAATAATAGAAGGTTTGTTCCTTCATTTTAATTCATTATTAAAGAATCATTATAAAGGAGGACAAAATCACAAATCTTTCCACAACAAGTTGCTCCCGCAACTTTATTGCAACAAAACGGCTAAAAATACCACAACTTTCATTGCAATTTTTTAGAAAGCTGCATTTTAGACTGCAACAATCTCAAAAAATGGCCTGTAAAATCTTGCAGAGACTGTTAAAGCTCCAGGTTAAAAGTCGTATGAATATCTATATATAAATCTATATCAGGTTATGATGGTGTGTTGGAGGTAGAGAGTGTTGTGATGTTCAGCTTGTGTAAGTTACATTCAAATGTGTAAGTTCTGTCTGTTTGGTTTTCACAATCACCAATCACAAACTCCTGCCAGCTGAAAATAGCCACCTTTGTAACAAGAGAAAGATAATTTGGTAAGAATATAGTGTTTTGTGATATAATATAGTGCTTACATCTAGTATTCATGAAAAATAGTTACTGTAAAAGCTACGGCATTTTAAAATTAACTGCTACTGAAGCTGCTAAAAAGTAGGTATGTTTCTCCCCAACACTCCCGACTCCAGATCAGCACAATCTTCCAGCAGGCGTCTACACCAGCGATTCCTGCAGCTATAAAGACGGGAATAAAGCATAATCTCCGCAAACGATTTTAAAGAGGCTCACGGTAGACACATGAAGCCGTAATCCTCCTGTTAGCTGTCAGGATTAAACCTGCTGGTGGAACGGGGCTTTACTCTAACACACTCACATCATTTTACACACCTTTCTGAAGTGCTGTTACAGCAGCGAGCTTTTACTGGTTTGCTGGGAAACAACATGGATAAGACTAAAGACAAGAGTAGTAATGCATGATAATATCGGGATCGTATCAGAAGGACTGTCTAAAATCCTGCACTTTAGACATGCCTGGCACAGGTGCTACCTTTCCCACAAACAATAAAATCAAATACCAAAACATCAAATACCAGCTGGAAATATCGGTCCGATCCTGATAACTTTTTTAAAAAGCAGTTCTGATATCATCGTGCATTCCTAGAAAAACCATAAGAAAATATTATTGAAGGAGGTCGAATCTGCTGAAATTAATTTAGACTCAAAACTGCAGGACCACAGACTCAGGAAACTCCCAAATTGAATGTACATCACACCAGGAGAGAGCTGTGTCCATATGAAGGAGTTAATAACACGTTCATGCGGCCGTGACTAAACGCACACCACTAACTCACCCCGAGACTTCAAACGCTAAGCAGAATCTTACTCCTTAATTAATTACTAAGCCTATCATTTCCACTAACATCTTCTGGCGTTTGCATGCCACAAAAAGTCCACGTTCACCAAGATTAAGCTAATCCAGGATTAGACTTCCCGCTGGAGACCACACTCCCAAATTTCTTCATGGAAATGCAACTAATTCAGAGTTTAGCATGGCTGTAGTGGAGGCTGGGCGGTGCATTGAGTTTTTAAGATGTACTGATCTTGACAAAGATACAGGTGAAAGTTACGAACTGGGCAACATGACCCCAAATCAATATCATGATTAATAGTGTTTTAAAAAAGTACTAACACAATCTCAAAAATAACTGCATCAATCAGTGCTTCGGTTTTCCTGCATTTTCGATTAACTGCCCAGCTCTGCTTATGACATCATTAAGTGACAGACGTAAGAAGTTACTGGTGCATCTCAAAATATTTCACTTTATGTGTGATGAATAAGGCATGTACAGAGCAGAGATGTGAACCTTCAGTGGTGTCACGATTTGATTACGATTATCAGGGCAACAATAAAATTCCATGTGATATCTTGACGTATCACAATGCAGCCCATCAATTTTCTACATTTACATTTATGCCATTTAGCAGACGCTCTTATCCAGAGCGACTTCCATTTCCTAATTTCAGGGACAGTTCCCCTGAGAGCAACTTACAGTTAACCCCAAAAGCACATCACACCATTACACTGTTTAATTTCCTTAACAACACCAGCTCTCACTCACAATCTCTGTGTTCCTGATGCTTTTAGCGCCGCAGGATTAGGGAGCGTCACTAAATGACACAACTGTGTTTAAAGGAATCATGTTTGAGATGTTATTTTAATAATAAATCATGTAGCATATACATATGGCTGTGTAAATATGACATTGTTTTAGTAGGAAAACAGGATTTAAGTATTTACTTAAGCAGAACTCAATTATCTCAGTCATGCATCCAGACATTTCTTAAAGCATTATTTTCTGTTTAAAAAACACTCAGAGACTGAATCGGATTTGTATCGTATCAGGAGATATCCAAATTTACGATATCCGTATTGGACATAAAGTGGTATCGTGCCATGTTTATATATAATCCAAGGTGTTTTTCAACTGGGGGGCTTTAAATTAGATCAATTTTATTAGTAAAACTGGGTCGCATGTCACGGACCACCTGCAATGCCACCGCAGACCACTAGGGGGCAGCGGCCCACTGGTTGATAACCCCCGATATAATCGATTATGGTCTGCCACTGCACAAATGCTACATCTGATTAATTTTAACAACCTTAGTATAAAGGTTTAACTTTCTGAGTTAAATAACGAACTCAATCCTTCTTCACAATATGTGACCCTCCACGGCAAAACCAGTTGCTTGTCGCAAATTTTCAAAATTGAGTTATGTTTTGCATTCACAGCCACACGGATAGCCTACCTGCGTTAGGTTAACTGAACTCGGGAGACGGAGATGGATTCCGGAGAAATATCTTCACGCTAGTCAACCAGTGGATTTAGCGTAAATATTGAAGTAGAGCGGTCAAAACACAAACTTTTAACATTCTGCTGGAATTGAATTCCTCACCTCAAGAAAGTCACGTTTTTAGGATGGAAAGGGTAAGTTTTTCAGCTAAATTTATTCACAACAGTACAGTATAGACCTTCCACTGTTTCAAAACACTAAAAACTAAAAATCCAACATTTTACACCACGCAACATAAACGCTCGTTTTTCTCAGAAACCTCCGTTGCAACAAGTGACTGGTTTTGCCGTGGAGGGTCACATATTCATATATTTTGAGATGCGCTGGTTATGTTGTTTACGACCAGCCTCGACGCTCGAGCTCATTTGCATCTCACTGTAAAGACAATTCTCTGTCAAATCTGGACTATGACCACAGTGGGAAATATTTTTTGGCAGCATTGAGGTTGAGTGAATCATTCATCATCTATCAGGGCTTACTCATGAGTCTGTACAAAGTCACTTCACATGACTCTGAGCTGCAGTTTCCATCCGTACACTCCCTGCAACACGTCTGTGGGTGTGGGATTTACTGGCTCTGAAGAGAGCTGGCCGGTATTCTTCATGTCCCAACTGGGCCACCACCATACAAAAATAAATATCATGCTTTAATCCACCGTCAGAATCGCGTTAACATGGCGCAGTGTGGAGGAGGGCGGGATGAACACCAACACAATAATCATAATAAGAAGGAATCCAACTATACAGGCAATTTCTGGAGAAACTAAATAAAAAGTAGAAAGAGATGAAGTGGTGAAAAAGGTTAAACGGAGAAAAAGCAGCTGCTGAATTCATGCTAATAGGAAGAAAAAGGAGGGATGAGTAAATAAAGGATGGAGGAGGAGAAAAGATGAATGGTTGCTGATAAATGTTGCTAAGCCGCCATTCACCCTCCTCGCCGCTAGAGGACGCTCATGTCAGAAGTTAGAGGTGTAAATCGTGATACAATATTATATTGACTATATTGATTCACTAGACAACAACACAATTTCAACTTGGTTGAATTCAGGAGCCAGCGAGCGATATTCAACAATATCACATGCTGATTTAACACCATCACTTCCAGTCATATCATTCATTCATTATTTGATCTGCTTAATCCCAAACGGGGTCGCGGGGTGCCAGAGCCTATCACAAAATCTGTTGTCTGTGTGCGCTCAACTCTGCCTACACACACACTCCAAACACTCCACACTCTCACGCTCAGATCTCAGGAACGCCAAAGCTGCCACAAGTCACCTTAAAGACACCCTGCTAGAGCACCGTAAAACACATCACCTTTTACAGACACTTTACAGTGTAAAAAGCGGCATTTGACCACAGGTCACTAGAGCACCGTAAACGCTGTAAAAAGTGTTGGTATATTAGAGCGTTTTTAACAAATAAAATGACGTTAAAAAAAAGGGTGTTTTACCGTCAATTGTGTAAAATGATAGGTGAATTGTGGCAACTTCAGCGTTCCATGTCATAGTTTGGTGTGCGGGCAGAGTGGAGTGCATACAGACACCAGATTGAGCTTGCAAAAGTTCCACTGAATTTACAGAAAATTTACTATATTGTGATATACTGTATATCATTATTGAGACATGAATTTTGGTCATATCGCACAGATCTAGTGCTGTATATTTTAACTGTGTTGGTTCAAGTTCCGGACCAGTAAAGGTACCACTGAGGTACTCATGAGCAAGGATGGATGCCTCCCTGATCTCTGAATTGATGTATCGCTGCAGCCCTTGCGTTTCGGTGTCTCGCGGTTTCAGAACACCTGTGAAAATAAGCGATAAGAGGAACAGAAGAAGAGATATAGGGCATGTGCTTACTCTGGTCAGCGTAGTTCTTGATTTTGAGTTCTTGTTGTCGTGAGTGTGTGTTCATTTTCTCCACGTGGTTCTGCAGTTCCTTCTTATCCTGCTCCTGCACGTCCTCAAACTCTATAAACTTCTGTTCACAAAACACACACAATATTCATCATCAATAAAAAGCATAAACTCTTCCACTTCACAAACATTTCACTCTGCAGCAGGGACCGACTGGTATGGTTGTGTTCAGGGCCGATATGGATTACTGATCTGATATCGGTGTGTAATTAATAATCAGTACATGTCTGTGTGAGGAGGAGACTGAGGAGACTCTGTATAATGGATTAGTTTAAACACAGCTGTGTGATTTAGTGACGCTCCCTAACACTGCAGCACTAAGAGCATCAGGAACAGTGAGATCTTCAGTAAGACCTGGTGTAGTTCAGCACATTAAACAGTAGAATGGTGGGCTTTGATCAACTTTTGTTCTTGTAGTGTGTCGTCTTGCCTATCAACATGTTGGAATTTGTAGCTTGGTTTTGCATCAATATCACACCAACGTTTACTATTGCTCACACAGAACCAAGCACCTTGTTTAAAATGCTGTGTTTAGTCGTGCAAGAGGAGACAGTCGAGAAGCAGATTTAAACCAGATTTACCGCAGTAGCAAATGCACAAACACTTAGTTTAACTGAATAGATCGCTCTCATAGATCAGCTTCGAGTTACCCCCCACACCACCTCCAACTGTTTGAGGCAGTATCGGACTGATAACTCGTAATCATATCACATCGGTACATCCCTACTCCAGGCAGTGCCCTAGACAAAGCCTCGGACCACAAATTTTATCTGGAAACACAGAGGAAAAGGAACAACATCCTGCCCAGCTGTTAGTCTCCTCTACACGTATTCTTAGAATCTCCCCAATCTTACTTACTACTCGTGTAGTAACTAATGGATGTAGTAACTACTTTTACACTGTAGCCTGTAGTATTAAGTACTATATTAAAACAGCAGCTTGTAGTGAAGCGTAGATATTCTTTTATAAATCACTTCTAGCGTGATAAGATCCCCAACACTGACAGGAGAACAGAGGGAGAGCATGTGGGAGTCTCTCAGCCTCGTCCGTCACAACCACAAAGCATCACAGGACCTGCAAGTAATATCAGCCCAGCGCTGAGTTTCCCAAAAAGGCCATTCTCCAACAATTTTTGTTTACCCAGGCCTAGGCTGAATGTAGAATTAAAATATGTAATTACAGAAAAGAAACTGGAAAATAAACAGTCCTGCAAAATGAAATACTGCCGATGCCGATAAACGAGGAAGGCAGAGTTGACAAGATATTTTGCCCACCAAAGTTCCACTTCACAAAATTTGCCACAAAATTAACGCCACGACTCTGACATTTTAAGTCAGGTGCGGAGCATTTCCAGCGTAGTGCACAACATTTTAAGTAAAAATCAATTGAGAATTTTCCTACAAAATAACACCCGGGATTTTAAGACAGAAGGCGCAGGCCATATAAAATCCCACCTCAGACTTTGGACATGCTTGGCACAAGCAGTAGCTTTCCGACGTACAATAAATGCGTCATCAAATATTGTCTGGAAATATCAGGCAAATCTAAGCATCGCTCAAATGACAATGACTTTTAAAAAGCAATTATCGACTGATTGCAATATGATTCCGATATTATCATGCATTCCTAGAGAAAAGCGTGTTCATCTTAGAAATAGCTCAGCACATGAAGTCATGACCAGCTGAGCACAAAATAGAAAAGCAGGTGATCAGAGTCCAGCTGAATGGAGTTGGAGCAGTGACACTATGAAATCTATTCAACATGCTGAGTCACATAAGCTGCTCACACACACACACACACACACACGCACACACACAGCACGCCAACGTCACCCTGGCTTTCCCACTCAGACCCGGACCACGTGGCTCCCAGAGGAAACTCCACGTTAGCACAGAACTGAGACAAACGAAAGAACAGAAATAAACGGGAGGAGGCCCAGATGAACGTGCAGCACCACAAAGAAAGACAAAATAAGAAATAAGATAATTACAGGAACAATAAAAGTGGGAGAGACGTCTAAGAAAGTACAGAGAAGCAGATTAAAGTGGTGTGATGGAGGAGAGGGAATATGTGGGTAGAAATGTAATAGAAAAAGAAGTCGAGGGTAGGGATGCACTGATCCCATACGTGGATGGGATATCGGTCCGATAACAACTCAAACGTTGGATCGTGTATCGTGGCATTGGGCTGATTAATGGATCCAGTCTGTAGTTGGTTCTTCATGGGAAGTGTGACTGTGGTGAAGCTGGTTTATGGTTCAACATTCACACTAATTCCTACATACTGATATGACAATGAGCAGAACCATTATACTGTTTAATTTCCTGAACAACACCAGCTCTCACTCACAATCTCTGTGTTCCTGATGCTTTTAGCGCCGCAGGATTAGGGAGCGTCACTAAATTACACAACTGTGTTTTAAGGAATCATGTTTGAGATGTTATTTTAATAATAAATAATGTAGCATATACATATGGGTGTGTAAATATGACATTGTTTTAGCAGGAAAACAGTATTTAAGTCAAGTGTTTCATTAAGCAGAACAGAAAAATCTCAGTCTCCTCCTCACAGAGAAACACACAACTTATTCATCAAGAACTGGTATCGGATCACTACTCGGGATCGGTATCGTAACCAAGAAGTTTGAATTGGAGCGTCCCTACAAGAGAGCTGAACAAAAAAGGAGGAGGGTGTAATGAATGAAAAATGAAGACAAAAAGGTAAATAAAGAAAAATGATGTAGTTGATGTATTGTACATAAAATGTTTTGTGAAATTAAATGAGTGAGTTGAAGTCCAGCTGTAGTTGATTAAATATCACTTGCCAAAATGACAAGTCATTTTAACAATTAAATCGATTAAAGTCTTAATCTAAAGCTCTACATAAAATATATTTAGGAACACTGCTATCAGTAGGCCTTACTAAATCATTTGCACAGCTTTTGAAATAATCCTTCAAGAATGACTGGGTGCTGTGCAGTGAAAATGTACAAATAATAAAAATTAGGGATGCACGGTGATATCAGAATCATATTGGAATCGGCCGATAACTGTTTTTCTGTAAGTCATCAGCATCAGATCTATCCTTATATTTGCCCGATATTTTCAGTCGATATTTCAGTCCACTCTGCTTTCACGCTCGCTTGACTTGGCTCAGTGTTAGTAACGTCAGAGTTATGGCATTGGTTTTATGCCAAAATTCAGTGCATGCAGTGGAACTTTGGCGAGCAAAATATCTTGTCTTTATGCGCTCAACTCTGCCTTCCTCATTTAACAGCACTGGCTTTGGCATCAGCAGGTATACAGTAAGCATGAAAAATATCAGATCCCAGCATCGGCCAATAATCCCCATAATGTGCAATCCTAATAACATAGTTATTTTATTCTTTTCTTGTTTATATTCCTATTTATTTGCCTGGATTGCAAAACTCCCTAAACGTTGTGTCAGAGTCTTAATCCTGAAGATCTATAGAAAATATATTCAGGAAATGCTGCTATCAGTAGACAGGATTACTCAAACATTTCATTATCATTTGAGTTTGTGCTGTTAGTACTAACAACTCAGAAAACTACATGAACTGATGCTCTGAACAGCGCTTGTTGTTTTCGGTGCCGTTCTTATTGAAGGTAATTGTTCTGAACTCAGCTAAAGTCTCTCTCTAACAGCAGGAGAAACAGAATGTTTGCTTATTTAAAAAGGGCAACAGCTGTCTAATGACACCACCGTTAATCATTGTTTACGAAATAATTCAACAAGACGTAATAAGACATCGGGGTTGCATGATACTGGCAATAAAACTGACACTGCTGTTTATTTTAGTTATTGTTTTTGCCAAATCATCTGCACTGTTCTATTTCAAAATTATTAATCAGCATAGAATCTAGAATTTTTGGATGCTTTGTTAGTGGAATGAAAATTTATATAACGTTTAATTAATGGTTAAATATATATTTTTTTATTAATCCAAGAGACAGAATTCATTTCTAGTTTATAATCTGCCTTAATTGACTTTGCATATCCAGTGATGTGATGTGATGATCGTTCATGTGCATATGTGCATACCAAAACAATATATCACGGAGCCACTAGGTGTTACTACAGTATCATACACATGACATGCTGATGCTTAACAATAAATTGTGCCAACACTAAAAGACTCAAGGCTTGAGATAAAACAATACATCATGCAGAGACTGATTCAACTACAGCACATATACACTGGCAATGCTGACAATAAAACAATATATTGTGTTGAACTCAGAGCCCGTAGCATCAGTTTAAAATAAAAACATAAATCAGACATATGACAATGTCCCTTTATAATGAACAGGGGGCCTATTTATATTAAAGGGTACCTTCCTCTGCACCAAGAGGTCATGGCTTTAAATCCTACCTCCAGCACTACCACCAATGAATGTGCCCTGAGCAAGACCCTTAACCTAGAGGAGTGAACCTTCACACGCTCATGATTCGATTCATTTACGATTCAGATAAAAACAGAACCCATAAAGGAGCTTATAACTCTGGTCGAAGGCCCTGGTTCGGTTCGACTCGACTCGACTCGGCTCGGCTGGACTGACCTCCTCGGCGAGTTTCCTGAGCGCTTTCTCGCGTTCGTACTGTGTGATGAGCTGCTCGTTGTCCTCCTTGAGCAGCTCCAGCTCCACCTCATGCTCCTGGTTCTCGGCGAACACCGACTCGAGGTTCTCCAGCACGGCCACGACCAGCGGCATCAGCTCCTTCACCACGTCCTCGTCGTACTTGCCGATGAGCCGCTCGAACTCGCGGTAGATGGAGCTGGCCAGGCCCGAGACGCGTTCCGACATCATGGTGGCCGTGCCCGGGTCGTCCTGGTACACCACTCCGTCCTCCAGCTCCATGTTTTATTCTCTTCTTCTCTCTTCTCTTCTCTTCTCTTCTCTTCCCCCGGCTTCCTCTCCACACTCACTCACTCACTCACTCACACACACACATAGACACACACACACACCGATTTGTCCCCGTTTCCTCCTCCTCCTCACGCAGATTTTGCCACTGTCCCGGTGATCCGTGAAGATACAAAAATAAATATATAAATATGATTTTTGGTGTGTGGGGAGATGAAGACAGTGGCCCTCAGTGCTTCCTGGCCGTGTCCGATGATGAAGCCGTTGCGTGGAATTTTCCCGTTTTTCGCGTCGCTTCCCCACAACAGCTGAGTTGTTGTCCAGACAATCACGTGATGACGTCACTGGCGCGAAAACGGGAGCGCGGCTCCACCACGGACACTACTCATATTACATTTATACACATTTTAATATGTATTATATGTGTTAAACTTCTATTACATGTATACATTTATTTAACAAATAATAATGATAATAATATGTCATTTTCATTAATGCCAATTTCTCTAAAACGGATGTCACTCTGATTTATGATTGACATTTATTTGAATAATAATAATAATAATATTGTACAGGACTTTTTATTTAATTAATGTTTACTATACACTTATTATATGTGTTATATTTATATTGCAAGTATAGGTTTGTTTAACACATAATATCAGAAATTTTCAGTTAGCTGTTTTTTTTTCTTCACATGTATTAAATGCATTTGTTTGACAATCTCAATGACAACGTACTCTTCAGAATTTTATTTTTTAGCAAATTATTATTTGCAAAATAAATAACAAATTTAATTAATGTATTAATTTTGAGATATCTCTACAACGGACGTTGCTGTAATTGATGTATGCATAATAATTTTAAATAATGATGATGCGTATTGTACAGAAATTATATTTTTTATTATTTATTTTTTGTTTTAATTATTGTTTATTTTAAGTTTGATGTTTATTTTTATGTTTTAATTTTTCGCCCGTACCGTAATAAAAGCTTCATTCAAAGCGTACAGGGCGGTTCTAAAATACTATTTTATAAATACAGCTGAACATACAGTATATTTACTCATGCTTTATTGTCCCAAAATATGCAAATATGTGTGTGTGTGTGGATGTGTGTGTGTGTGTGTGTGTGTGTGTGTGGATGTGTGTGTGTGTGTGTGTGTGTGTGTGTGTGTGTGTGTGTGTGTGTGTGTGTGTGTGTGTGTGTGTGTGTGTGTAACACTAGGTGGCGCGCTGTCCTCGTTATTAACGCGATGATGTAGTTATTGTGCGACGCGAAAGCGGTCAGAACGGTCAGTCTGTGTGATGATGACGATGACGATGACGATGATGATGATGAAGAAGAAGAAGGAGAGGAGGATTACAGTCCAGAAAGAGTTGATCAAAATGAACACTGTGGAAGTAAATCAAAGTTAAAGTAACTTTATCGTCATCTCAGCTTTGTACACGTGTAGAGAGACGAGAATACAGAATATACTGTACATACTATATATGAATAAACTAAAACTGTGCAAATTTTAGGTAGGTGGGGTATTCATAACATGTACAAATATCGCAGCAGGAGTCAAGTGGAGAAAAACTACAATTTCAGACCTGAAATTGTATTCTTGCATTAAATGTGAATAAAATCTACAACAGTTTAGTATGAATATTCTAAACAGACAATCTATTGAACACATCGCACACAACATGCTACATCACACGTTATCAGTATGTGTCGTGATTTATTGCAACATGAGAAACATACTAACACTGCAAAATGCAGGAAGCTTTGACATAAATATAGGTCTAAGATACTGCAAACATTCATCATGCACTGCAACTAGAAAATTGCATATTCTAGTTCAGTTTATATTTTATAGTTTATTTCTGTATGTATCTTCTGTCTTCTTTGTACTGAACCTGGAGCCACATGTCATTTTCTAGATTATTCTGAAACGGACTAAACAAATTGCTACCACTATTGAAATAATAACAATAATAACAATAATAATAATAATATTTGTATTTTGACCAAAATATTCTTTGCAATTATTTATTAATTTTTCTACAAGACATTGCTGTAAGTGATTATGTATAATAATTTTATTTGACAAATGTATTGTTCAAAAAATTATTTTATATTTTAATGCTTATTTCAATTTTTATGATTAAATTTTTTTGTTTTAATTTAAATGATTGTTACCTGACCTAAATTTGCTAAGTTAGAGCTCCCTTTTTGAATCACAGTGTAGAAATAAGAACACTTACACTCATCACATTAAGAATATTAACATTTGTATAATGCACCATTTTTTAAAAAAGCGTATCAATGTTTTTAATGTAAAGAGCCACAGGGAAGAAGGACAAGCAGAAGTGACGGCCTGTAAAATTTTTATTGGAGGTGGTAATGTTAAAAAAAAAAAAAAAAAAAAAAAACCTCATGAAAAATGGAAACCCTACAGCAACAATCAGAAGTCAGAGGGACATCTAGGATGCTTTAAGAAGTGAATAACTGAATAATCAACTTAAAAAAGGAAATAAAGCCTTTTACACACACTCCAGATTGCATTACTGCATTTGAACAAATATTTAGTTGTGGTTACAGTTATCGATGTTACACTGTGTTTTGTGTATGCTGTTTTTTGACATCGTGACAACTAATAAATGACCAAATCCCTAAGAGGTACAAAATCCACAGTCAATTTGGAACCATAAAGCATATCATCTATCAGTGCTGAATGAATTGGCAGTACAAAATATTCTCACATCCTCTTCACACAGACATTGACAGATTTACAAAGGGGGTGTCTCTCCATATACTGTACATCATCAAGCTGAAATGAACAATAAGGCATTTGTGTGATATTTTTAGGAAAAGCCTTGAAATGTTGATCGCATTTGAATCTAAACCAATTAGAAATTCTATGTTTTGGAAAGAAATCCTAGAACACACTGATGAATATTCACATGTAAATGTTTGTTGGGAATTTTTTAATCAAAAACAATTGATCCTACAGAACACCTCACATAGAAAACTGGTTTCCCCCTCATTCCGTTTCCGCTCATTTTTTACATCACTAAAAAGGTATTGCAAGGTGATGAAAAGGAAAAAAAATATTTATATATATATTCAGTTGCCAGATCCAAAAGAAATCCTGAAATTGCAGTTCATGGCGCTATTTCATTTTTTGTTTTTTACCCAGGCAACTTTTCACAAAACAGCAACGGTTTAAACACACTGTCTTCAGCCTCTTGCTGCGTTGTTACAGGCCCGTGTCACCCCCCCAGTCCTGCCAGTCTGAACGGTGACACGCTCCCGCTTCTCTTTGGCACTTACGCTGGCAGACTCAGCTTCTTTCCTTTAAGCACTGCAGGAATGAAGAGAGACCATTTTAGAACAATTTCTTCACCCTCCAAAATTAAATATTTTGCTGCTGCATGATGGTCAAATCAGAGCCTAGCGAATGAAAATGATGATCCCAGAACGATGGTGAATTTTTAAAAAATAGCTATAAGTATAAAGAAAAGCTACACTGCAAAATATATTTGATCAATTCATCATGTTAGATTACTTTCATTTACCTAGACTTAATTATTTGTGAGATTATTGCAGCCTAAAATTTCAGATTTTGCGGCAGCTTTTACTGTGTTTTTAGACATCTTGTTGCAATAAAGTTGCGGGAGCAAGTCAAAGTTTGGGGGATAATGTGCGATTTTGTCCCTCTTTATAATGATTCTTCAACAATGAACTGAATTAAAATGAAGGAACAAAACCACTATTAAAAACCACTGGCTCGACATTTTGTGGGAAACGACAATGATTGGTCAAAACCGCGGGAAAGTTGCAGTAACTGGTCAAAATTGCAGAGTAGTAACACAGTAGTTGTAACACTGAAACTGCATAACTGTTTGTTTTCCGGGAAGGTAAATAAAGAAATATATGAACATGGCCGTGTGGACGCAGCTCACCTTTCGTGACGTAAAGATAGAAGAAGTCGCAGTAGAGGATGGTCTGCACCACGCCGGCCACGATGGCAATCATGTCGAAGAAGCCCTCGAAGTAGAACCTCCATATCCAGTTGAAGAGGTAGAGGGCGCGGTACACGCCCAGGCTAAACAGATAATGGGTGGTGATGGTCTCGGCCTCGCCCGTCTTGCTGATCAGGAACAGCTGTGGCAGGATGGCAACCGACTCCAGGTAGATGGAGAACGTCCACAGGATCTGCATTCACAATAAATTATAGTCTAGTCTTATCCATACATACATATATTCTTATTATACTGTGTGTGTTCTTATTTACATATGTATATATATATATATATATATATATATATATAATATATATATACAGCACATACATATATACATATATATATATATGTGTGTATGTGTATATATAGATATAGATAGATAGTTTTAATTGATTTATATTATCTATTTAAATTTTTATTGTTAAATAAACAATTGAAAAAATTCACAAATTGTGTTTGAATGTACATAAATATAAAAGTTATTTTTAATTTTTATTAAATGTTTTAATAATAAAAAAATACAGTTTACATTAATATATTATAAATACTGTATGTGTGTGTATATTAAGCCTGCAACTAACAATTATTTTGATAACCATTTATGATTTCTTCTAAAATAATCGGTTAGTTGTGTTAAAACTAATAGTTCAAATGATTCAGATAATATTAATATTCGCTTTCTTTTGTTTACATTCATACTATACCCACAGGTCTGGTGTCTTGATCATGAATTAAGTCTAGTCTTGGACTAAATTGCGGTGGAGCGCACCACTGAAAGTCAAAGCTCATCTAGGCATACGCTAAGATGAGTTTACGAAAGTGGGCCATAGTTTGCAATTATGCTTACAATAAACATAAAGCGTTTTACAATATGCAGTCTGTTATTTAATGCCATGAACATTAGAGATTTTTGGGATGCGCCATACCTCCAGTGGGGAGAAGTCGTGGTTGACAAGAAATGCCAGACCTCCAACTGGAACCACCAGGAACTCCACCCTGAAAGTGTCATGGTTCCCGTCGTAGGTGGCCTTGAATTTGACGTAGATCAGGTAGACGGTGGCATACGCACAGCCGATGTAGATGACCTGTCACCAGAAACAAAAATGCATCACTGAGTGCTATTAACACCTTCCTTACATCACCATACTCGTCTCCTTCCAGCGCTAACAACTCGATTCTACCTTCATGAAGGTGTTGTAGAGCGAGATGAAGGAGGTGAGCAGATCCAGGTAACGTGTTGTGAAAACCAGGGCAAAGAGAATCTGGCTCTTTCCAGAAATTCCTGTAAAACAGAAGAAGAAACGTTCAAGTTTGAAACTAGAACCCACCCGATAAAATGGCATGCAGATAATATTATCCAACACAAGCAGCTGCTAACTGAAAAAGAAGATGAACCCTTCGATGATGTTATGAGAGAAGGGCTGTACGATGTGACAAAATATACTGGATGAGGAAATTAAAATTCCTATCATTTCATATTATACGCTATCGTTTATTTCATTCAAAAATACACTGTTTATGGTAATACAAAAAATACTACCAAAAAATGATATTCTCAGCAGTGTAAAAGCGTTGGTATATTACAGGGTATGAGCTGAGTTTACAGAAAACACAATATATTGTTATCTGGACATGAGACATTGATCATATCACACAGCCCTATACGACTTTTGTTATTGCTAGTAGAGAGCATAGTATAATATTTAAAAACTGCACATAAGTACTCTTCTACAAGGTGCTATTTAGCAGAATTCATCGTGTTATTGTCATGGAGAGGTTATAGTAAGTAAATAAATAAACATAGCATTGGGGATATATCTGCCGATATATTGGTATCAACATATTGATAACGGTTTTAAAAGTATCGGTTTTAAAAGTCTGATATCGATTGGACTCTAATACAAACTGATTGATTTGAGTCACAAAGGCTAGTAAGATTGCTGCACTCCTTCATCAGCGATAAAGAGTGTGTGTGTGTGATGAAGGCAAGTCACAACGGAGCAAACACATGTACCATACCGACACTGCCACGTCAATGCAAAGTACGTAATTGTTTTAAGGGTGCAAAGAAGAAAAGTTTGATTGCACTTGTTTATACTCATTTAACTCATCATTTTGCACAAATTTTTGGTTGCAGACCCAAAAAAACAGCCAATCCGCATAACATCAGTTTGCTCTTGTAACTCTTGGTCAACTGACCAGTGCAGGACTAGATTTGTATGGGACATTTACTTTATGCACAAATGAACAGATAAATCGTCAGGGTTGTGAAGCAGGGAGTTTGGTTGTTGTGTTGGAGTTTAATCAACTGTGTAAAGTTCGCTACTAAGTTTGTCGATTTTCAGGAAACTAACCAAAGACCGAATGAACAGTATCGGTGATAAATAAAGTAAGAGTTATTAAAGAAAAATGCAACAAAAAACCACAAACTTTGCATGATTTGAACTGATAGATGAAAAACTCGTTTTTCATTGTACTTCATTCATTTAGTCAGTAACAAAACTCGCTCTCCGCTAACTAATCTAACGCTAGCTGGCCAAGTTAGCCAGAGAAGTTAACTCCTGTATAGAAGTCATGCCTATTATCCCCTTTATAATAACAATGTACACACACGTACTCGCTTTTGCAGAGCCATTAGCTTCATGGCTGGTATTATGAACAAGAAATTTCAGTATTTTGTGCTCAGATAAATTCGCCGCTACCGTTATTTAGCTCTTAGCTAGCCGTTTAGCCACAGCGGGATTAGCTAACGTTAGCCGAACTGAGAAAGCAACACACAACAAATCTGCCTACAGAATAAGTCAGCAGGGATTAAATCATAAGTAAAAATGAATGGATACTTTAACTTTTTCCCTGTAAAGTGTCAGTTTTATCGTTACCTGCGCAGGACCTGCTTTTCCAGATCTTCAGCAGCAGGATGATGATGGCTGCTAGGTGGGACAGGTCTCCGGCCAGCCTAAAGATATTCATCGTGTTCTTCTTTTAATTACGTTTTTACTTCAAAACAGACTGGGATGAGAGCGTTTGTCCGCTTGTTAGTACAGGTGCAAAACAGGCGAAATCGTCTTTAACCGGTTTGCCACACTTTTCCAGCGCATTCCTCCGAGAAATATGGCGAACGCGGTGCGACGTGGCCGGTGCGACGTCAGAGCCGTGGACGTGGCCAAGAGTTAAATTACAAAGCAGGCCGGGAAACGTAGTGTTAAGGGGAATCGCATTTAAAATGGCTACCTGCTCCCTATGTAGGGCGCAGCACGACTGATGCGACTGAAACGGCTTTGTACTCCCTTAGGTTTCAAGGCGTGTCAAATAGTGAGCCATAGGCTTTTCACGCTACTGTGTCTAGCCTGGATCACTACCAAATAGCCAGTCATAGGCTTTTCACGCACCACGTCACGAAGGTTTTTTTACGCTACGTGTCAAATAGGGAGTCATAGTCTTTTCATGCACCACGTCACAAATGTCTGCTTGTCAAATAGGGAGCCATAGGCTTTCACTGCCTTTGTCAAATAGGGGGCCGTAGGCTTTTGACCCCCTTTTTTCGACAGGGAGCAAAACGTCGTGAATGTCTGCTTGTAAAATAGAGGGCCATAGCATTTTCATGCTCCACGTCACATACCAAGCTATAGGATTATTCAACTCCCTTATTTAGGGAGTGGGCCCTGTGATTGGACTTTTACCACTGAGATACTTATAAACAAGGTACCGTCCCCGAGCACTGTTGTCCCCGCCAAAGAGGTGCACACTGTTTCTTCACGGATGGGTCAAATACAGAAGTCTCATTTGGTTGTGGTGTTCTTTGTGCTGGCTGTTTTGTGTTCACAATGACTAATTTGTTCGTTCGTTATCTGAACCGCTTAATCCCTATCAGGGTCGCAGGCACCGGAGCCTATCCCGGAACTATGGGTGCAAGGCGGGAACCAGCACTAGGTGGACGCCGACACACCGCAGAGCACACACTCACTTATTTACTCTTTCAGAATACTCAAATATATGTCATGCCCTACACAGGGAGCAGGGAGCCATTTCAGACGAGCCCACGGCGAAGTCAGACGTGTTGGATATAATCTGCCACGCCCACAGAGGAGGCCTTCTTGTTCCCAAATTCTTAAGAGTGAACATGGGACTCATGATGAAAGGTGCTGTAATCGCACAGCTTCAAAGCGAACCCATGATTGCTATGATTATTAGCAATGTAGATGGGTCGGGTCTTTCTCAAACATGCAGGGAAGGGATAGGAAAAGTCTACAATAAAGAACCAATAATGACCTAAAGATGACCTTTTTTTGCATAATTTGAGCAATAGGTAAGAGTAATGATAATAAAAGTTGGACGTTGGACTTGTGGACTTGCTTGGCAAAAAATCTACAATGCCTAATATCTGATGTTTTCATTTTGGATCGATACTACTATATGGGATGGTTGATCGTTGAATCAGTGTAGTGCAATGTATCGTTACACCCCTACTATGTGACAAATATAAAAGTTTGCAAGTCTATAAGAATACAGAAAGATGATATGATGTGGCTCCAGATTCTACTGAGTACAAAGAAGACACATACATAGAATATACATATATAAATGAGCTATAAAATCTAAACTCTAAACTAGAAGTAGAAAAAGAAATTTTTGTGCAATTTTACTTACTGACGTACTCAATAATATGTGCAAATATTGCAACAGCTGTCAAGTGGAGTAGAACTCGTTATACTGTAATACTTGAATATACTTTTGTGCATTAAATGTGGATAATGTAACTTCAGCACATAACCAACATGAGCAGCAATCGTCCTAGTGCTACATGGCTATGGTTAAGGACCAAGAGGTCGTGGCTGTAATCTATGTGCAACACTACCACCACCAAGCTCTTGCGCAAGACACTTAACCCAACGTTCCTCCAGATGGACTGTTCCTGTAATTACGAAATAGAAAAACATCTGATGTGTGTAAATGTGAACCAACTGATCCACCATTGTGTGGCAGTGTGAGAGTAAACAGTCCTACATGACATTTGACTTCCATATGAATTCATCACATGATCAAAGATTAGTCACTGAACATGAGTGTGTAAGAGGAAAGGGTCAGCCGAGTGCAGGACCGTTAAGCAGGAAGGAAGAGATTTTTTAACAGAAAGACAGAAAGGTCGCTTCTCCTTTCTATTCCGCACCACTTCTTTTATTGTCAGTGAGGATTTGGTCAATCTACATGCAGGTGGTGCACTGAGATCGAAATGCTGTTTTATCTCTTCTTCCAAATTGCTGTTATTTTCGGCTTTATGCCAGGTAAGAGGCTGGAAACCATAACTTTTGTTTTAGAAAGGGGCTTTTAGTTGGATTAGAGGCTTTGCTTCATTGTGGTCATGTATTTAGATTTAGATTAAAGTAGATGCCATTTTCTGGTGCTGTAAAAGTTACTGAATAATTCAGATGGTGAAATACTGTTTAGGATGAAAATTGAAACCCGAAGCTTTATATTTGACTTAAATGAATGAAAGCCATTTCCAGTGCTCTACATTGAGTTGGATGCTGTCTAAAATTCACAAAATTGCAGCCTAAAATACAAACAAAGGCAGAGCATTGCAAATTTGAACAGATTAAGTCAATAAACGTGACCAGAGCCCAGAGCAGTGTGTAATATAATAATTACTTTTACTTCCACCACATCCCTGCTGAGCAGTTTGAAACCATAACTTGATGTTTGGCCTATTAGTTAGACTAAAAGCTGTACCTGAATTTTGTAATCTATTTAGCTTTTGACCAGTGAGCAGCCTAAGTAGAACAATTATGTCTGACTTTTATTAACGGAAGAAATGCAGCATTTGTCTAAATACACAAACTGTAGCCTAGTGTACAAACAAAGTAAGAGCAATGCAAATTTGAACAAAGTTGTTAAACATGACCAGAACTCAGAGAAGTGCAAAATGCAGAATATAACTGTATATTTTACACATGAGACCATCGCCACAATATTTCTTATAACAGACTGGACTGCATACAGTGAAATGTTCACTGTAAGCCCATTTGCACTTTCCATAGATATTGTATAATTATATAGTAGATGTAGTATAGCAGATTAAAATACTATAAAATACCATTTTTACTTTAATATTCAACAAATATGTTCAACAAATTGTATATTATAAATAGTACCTATAGGTGATTGTTTACAGTTTTGGTATATGACACGTAGTCAGGATAATTGTGGTTCGACTGTGCATCAGTGTTGAAAATATGTGTGTTTTTACATTGAAATTTCTCAAAAACATGGTTTTCTGAGCCTGTAATTTGTCAAATCTTTGACATGGTTGTACATGGTCAGTATTAAAGATTTCAAGCTAAATTTTCACAACATTTTCCTTGCACTATGCAGAATGACTTTATGTATAAAACAGAGAATCATCAAAAAATGACTTTAGTTGGGTTGTCACAGGCAGGGTCACATATATGTATCTAAATATATATATCTATAACTGTCTGTTTTGAAGTTATCTACCCGGTGCACCATTACTCCACATTAATCTATTAGATATTTAGTATAGACAGTATAGACAGATCTAAATATTTATCTATTAATCTGTACTAATATACTAGTATACTAAGTATACTATACCATAGTTCCTTGTACTGTCTCTCTCTGTCTATTATTGTATACTGTACATCATAATTATACATATACCTGACCAAGTTCCGGGACTGTATTAATATATTTGACACGTTTGTTGTGGCAGGCTTCTCTGTGAGCGCGTGTCAGTTGAAGGTGACACAGTCTCACGTTCTGCTTTTTGGCCAGTTAAGCCAGTCGATCTCCCTCCCTTGCCATGTCAACGTCACTGGCTGCAGCAGTACCGTTCCCTACATCTACTGGTATGTGGTGAAGAGCAACTCGCATCAGCAGCTGGACACCCACTCCTCCAAGTATCAGATGGAGGTCCAGAACCTGAAGATCAGTTCCCTGTCGGAGCAAGATGACGGTGTGTATTACTGCGCTGCTGTCCTCAGTGAGCTGCAGGACATGGGAAATGGCACAATCATGACGGTGAAAGGTAGAAAAAACAATATCCATATCACTCAGACTTGTGTAACTACAATGTAAAGGATTTGATCAATAAGCCATACTAGCATACTTTTATTATCAAGTATACTACTTACATTATTTATATCATTTATTTAGTTTATCTATCTATCTATCTATCTATCTATCTATCTATCTATCTATCTATCTATCTATCTATCTGTCTATCTGTCTGTCTGTCTGTCTGTCTGTCCAGTCATCCATCCATCAAGCAAGTTTGGAGTTGAATGTAATGAAATATGTGTGTTAACTACATGATCAAATCATTTTGATCTTGTCTTTCATTAAATACTTTCAAATTGCACTTTGTTTCCAGAGATCAACAGCACTGGAAAAATTCTCCTGTTGACACTGCTGGTCTTACTTTCCATCTTTAGCTCCATAATCCTGTCCGTCATCATCTGTATACATGTGAGTGTCACGAGGTCACTGATGCTGCAAAAGTTGATTACATGCACCAATGTGTTATTATTAACTTGTTCTGAACTGTTGAATATTTATTATCCAGACCACTCGAGGCAAATCCCTCTTAACAGGAAAAAGGAAGAGCAAAGTCAAGGTAATGCTGTGTTTTTGCTGTTTTGCACCATTAATGCAGAAAATTGCATTTATTAAATCTTTAAAGTTATGTTGCATCACTACATCAGTATGTCTAAACATCTATTAGATCACAACATGCTTCCTTTGTACAACAACATGATAATTTTACTTTTTGAGAATGTGCTTTTAGTCACTTAGCTAGTAGTAGCAAGTTGCATGTCAAATTTAATAAAGCAATCCTAACAAATAACTATATTCTCAGCTAGAAACAACTGAATGCATATTTAGATTTTCAGAATCCAAGATGTATGTGTTATTTGTTAGGTTTCTTTAACTTACAGTTTTTTACAGATGCTAGGACACATTTCTCAATACTTAGGTCACTTTTGCAAAACTCTTCACACAGTGAGCACAACAGAAGTCTATGTGGGCTAAACTGAGGATCAATTATCATTGTTTTGGCACAAAATGCATTCAATGACTACATCTCTCAAATTTCATGAATTCTTTTCTCACTCAGACACAACAACTGCCAAAAATCTTTGTACGTACAGGACATTTTGCACGTGCTTACATACTGTTTTCAAAACTGTTAAACTTATGTTCAAAACAATAACATAATGCAAAACTGAATAAGACAGCAAAATTCAACAGCAATATTTTATTGAAACATATTTTAAATCTAAAAATGCAGTTTAACCAGCCACAGCTGATTCTCATTGTAGATGAACATCCACACAGGTGTTACTCTTTCAATTTCATTACAAAAGGAGACAACTGCTGAATAGGTTTGTATTGTGATGTAAACATGGACCCAGCCAGAAATAGAGAAGTGGCTGAAAGAGGAAGAAGAGTAGCTGGGAGGGGGCGAGGAATACGTATGCGTGGTGGAAGAAGAATAAGAGGAAGATCAAGAGCTGTAGTCTCAGATGAGATCAGAGCTTCTGTAATTGATCATGTAGTAAATCATGGTCTCTCAATGAGAGAGGCTGGTCAGAGAGTGCAGCCAAATCTGCAACGCTCTACAGTGGCATCTATTGTTAGAGTTTTCCGGCAAACCAACAGGTAACTTGTTCTGCAAGGGCATTGACTCAGTTGCACATTTCAGAAGTAAATAAACAACATAAAATATTGACGAATTCTGCATCATGTCTGATTCATTCCAGTAACATATATTGCAGTTATAAACAATATATATTGCAATTATAAACAGAGATGTGTCCTTGTTTTACACAAGAAAACACTGTGTGATGCTACATGTTGTTAGTGTTTTTTAGGTCATTGTTTTGTGGGTGACAAAGTGTGTTTGTCGGCTGTCAACCTTTGCTAGTGTTCTGGAAGAACGAGTTTATTTAAGACCTGAATAAAGTCTTTTGGCAGTTGTAGTGCATTTTGAATGTGAAATGAACTGCTTTGCCAAGCTGAAAGTTGGTTAGGAGAATTGTGTGAAGAGTTTTGCAAAAGTGACCTAAGTATTGAGAAATGTGTCCTAGCGTCTGTAAAAAACTGTAATCCGTTGTTAATTTCTAAATTCTATTAATTTGTATCTCAGGAATATTCAGGGTACAGTTCACTACACTTCGTACGTATAACTTTCTATGTGACACAGTGAAATGCTTACAGGAAAAATCTAAAAACTAAAAAAGATGAATAATTGTAAAAGGGAGAGACGTAAGGCTACAATAAATAAAAATATTAAATGTTAAAAGTCAGGGTGTTTAGAGTTGTTAAAAGCTTTTTTAAAAATAAATTCAATTTCTCTAAAAATTGTTGGCAGTGAGTTTCATTAATTAGGGACTGAACGACTAAAAGTTGTTTTTCACCACTCTACTTTATATTAACTCTATAATTACCTCTCATATTAATTTATTCCTAGTCTAAATTTCTCTTCCTAATTTTTCATTAATTTTAATATGTATTTTAACAGTAATATTTGTTAACACCTTATCTTGACCTGATCTGTTTTCCAGAACTATATTCATTAGATTTAGTTTCTTGTAAGGTTTCTCTAACTTGAATCGGTTGTTAATTTCTAATTTCTACATGTTCTACATGTTGTACTTGCATAACGATGCATGTGACAAATAAAAAATTTTGATGATATGGTTTATTTTCTTATTCCCCTTTCTCAGAGTAACTCAACCAGAAGAGCTCATTTTGGGGCTGTGGTGCAAGAACTGTGCAATAAAAGGAACTTACGTAGTAACAAAAAAAACGTGAGCGCAGAGTCGTCGCAGGAAAACAAGGTCTGCTTTGGCTTTTTATTGAAACAGAAAGATGAGAATAAATCACATAATGATGTGGAAGCTTTACTTTAATATCCTTTTTACAGATTGAAGATCCAAGACCCAATACAGTCAAAGAAGATATTTACCAAAATGTGAAAAGGACTGGATAAAAAAAATCTCAAGTTCCCCTTGTGTTGTGCAGCAAAAATGGGGAAATGTTGGAACTGATAGAGAGGATCGTTTTTAAAAGGGGCAGGTTTTTACTCTGAGGAAAGTTTGTTCCTTTACTTTGATTTAGGAGCTTTTCTGATGCTCTGAAGCTGCTGAGACTGTGCAAATAACAAGAAATGAACAAGATTCACAGAGCATGTGACAAGTTAAGTTTTTAACAAATATTACTGCTAACATAGTTCTTAAAATAGTGGAAGAGAAATATATACTAGGGAATACTGTATGTTGATATGAGAAATAATCACAAAGTAAATATGAAATAGGGTGGTGAAATACAGCTTTTAGTCATTATGTTCCTAATTTATAAAACTCATTACCAACAACTATTAGAGAAGCTGAATTTATTTTTAAAAAGGCTTTTAAAAACTCTCTTCACTCTGACTTTTAGCATTTAATGTTTTAATTTATAATTTTTTACGTTTTTAGATTTTCCCTGTAAGCATTTCATTGTGTTTAAACCACCAATTTAGATAAATGTCCAAAAACACATTCTCAGGAAGGGAAATTCATATTTTGTTGTACAAACTTAAAGTATTATTAGCAATCATGCAAAGAAGGATGATCCAATGGATATTCAGCCATAGTGCAACATACATTTTCTGCATTAATGGTCCAAAAAATCCTTTACTTTTGAAATGTTAAAATGGGACTTCCACAACGTGCTGGAAGTTTCCTGTGTTGCTTCAGGACTCAGTAGTGAAGTGTGTAATATTTCGCTGCACAGTTTTTCTCTGTGAGTTTTACTGGATCTTCTGTAAACATGCTCTTCCTCTTTATCTGAAGTTTAATAACACTCTGTTTTCTCCAAATATTCTTCAAGACCAAATACTCTTTTACTGTGAGTTTCATTGTGGTTTTATATATTTTTTAAAGTTTTAAAAGTATAACATGAAATTCAGTTTTAACCTGAAATCAAACCATGAACAAAAACAGTTGTAAAATATCTGAATTTCTGAAGACAGTTTGGTGATATGGTCATGTCATAGTACAGTATTATTAATAACACTGGACATCATTCATCATCCTAAGAAGAAATTTGTTCTTAAAACCAACTTATTTAAAGCTAACTTTTCTTATTTGAGATTTGTTCTTATGTAAGACCAGAATCTACAAATGTTGAAGAGCATTTTATTGCATGCCTGTTTATGCACAATATTACCTTATTGGGTTTTCTTCAATTCTGCAATAGTATAATATTCTACTATTTAAATGTCTTAGATGTTCCTAAGAACAAAATTAAGAAGGAATTACAGTGAATGAGGCCCAATAATCCCAAGTGATGAAAGACTGACGATAGGAGGAGTCATTTTTTGACATTAACTAATCTCAAAGCAGTTGCATTCTGAGCAATGTCTAGATTCTGTTTCACTGTTCAAAAAGATGTCAGATTTATGTTGTACGAAAGAATAATAATGATTAAACTCGTGTAAGGCCTTAATTAAAATGAAACATTTGTCAACTTTCTGGATTTAGTCGACTTTAAGTGGTTAAATTGTAGCAAGCTTTTTAATTCATGTCGTTACATTTTTGGTTTCAGTTTATAAAAAGTAAAAAAGTAGCCACATTTATGTCATCTTATATTTGGAATGTAATATTATAAGGGTTTATTCTCAGGATTGATGAAGTTTGTCAGTGTGCTGTTAATGTGCACAAATGAGTCAGAACATTTAAACATATGTTGGTTAACAGACAAGAAAAAGCATTTGGTCTCATGTTGTAGCTCAATAACATTGACACAAACATGGTACGTGCTATAACACACACACACACACACACAGACACACACACACACACACACAACAGACACACACAGACACACAGACACAGACACACACACACAGACACACACAGACACACACAGACACAGACACACACACACACACACACACAGACACACACAGACACACACAGACACACACACACACACACACAGACACACACACAGACACAGACACACACACACACACACACACACACACACACACAGACACACACAGACACAGACACACACACACACAGACACACACACACAGACACACACACACAGACACACACACACACACACATCCACACACACACGCACACACACACACACACACACACACAGACACACACACACACAGACACACACACACACAGACACACACACACACACAGACACACAGACACAGACACACACACACACAGACACACACACACACACACACACACACACACACACACACACACACACACAGACACACACACACAGCCACACACACACGCACACACACACACACACACACACACACACACACACACATACACACACACACACACACACACACACAGAGACACACACACAGACACACACACACACAGAGACACACACACACACAGACACACACACAGCCACACACACACGCACACACACACACACACACACACACACACACACACACAGACACACACACACACACACACACACACACACACAGCCACACACACCGCACACACACACACACACACACACAGACACACACACACAGACACAGCACATACACACACACACACACACACACACACACAGACACACACACACAAGCACACACACACACAGACACACACAGACACACACACAGACACACACACACGCACACAGCACACACACAGACACACACAGACACACACACAGACACACACACACACACAGACACACACACACACACAGACACAGACACAGACACACACACACACACACACGCACACACACACACACACGCACACAAGCACACACACACAGCCACACACACACACACAGACACACACATCCACACACACACACAGCCACACACACACACATACACACACACACACAGACACACACACAGACACACAGACACAGACACACACACACAGACACACAATCACACACACGCACACACAGACACACACACACAGACACACAAGCACACACACACAGACACACAAACACACAGACACACACACACACACACACACACACACACACACACACACACACACACACAGCCACACACACAGCCACACACACACAGACACACACACACACACACACATATAGACACACACACAACAATGGTCAGCCCCTTTATGAGAAATAAAGCCTTTTGTGTGTGTGTGTGTGTGTGTGTGTGTGGTCAGGTCAGGCACATCCATCCTCCTGCATTTGTGTTTCTGGTGCACCAAAGCACCAAAATCAGTGATGCCTCTGAGAGTTGCTCTCTAATGGTGAGTCCACATTACTTATTTATTTTTTTATTTTAGAAGCAACAGACATTTCAGTGAATATTTTTTCTTTTTTTTTTGCTTTTAACTATTTCGTTAGTATAATAATAATAATAATAATAATAATAATAATAATAATCATCCATCATCATCTTTGTATATAATCCCCATTTCATACATACGAATTCAGCCCAAAGTGTTTTACATTAAGAATAAAATAATATAAAAGGATAAAAAGAGGCGACGAGCAGGTAGAAAATTAGAAACTGAAATATAAATAACTGTAAGATGATATAAAGAACAGAATCAGAATAAGCATATAATAAATAAATAAATAAATAAATAAATGGATATATCTAGCAATGAAATCATGACAGGGAACACATAAAACTAAAACACTTTAAAAGGGTGAAAAATAGGGTTAATGAAAGTATATAAAGAATTTAAATGTTAAAAGCCAGGGTGAAGAGATGAGTTTTTAAAAGCTTTTTAACATAACCACTAAAGCTGTATTTCACCACTTAAAATTATTTCTTATCCCCCAGCGTATCTTTCTCAACTTTAAGAGGTATTTTAACAGTAATGTTTGTTAACAGCTCATCTTGTCACATGCGCTGTGTTCCAGAACTATATGCATTGTTGATGTTTGTACAGACTCTGTAAAGCTGGTCCTCTGGTGAACTGTTACAGGGGTTTGAACCAATTTAGCCAGATAACTCGGGTTAAAAGTCCAGACTGCTCATCAGAGGAAGGTTAAGGGTTATATATATATATATATATATCATAATAAGCTGCAAATATTATAAACCTTGAAAATGGAAATTGGACCACAAACAAAATTAACAACAGAAAAGCTCTTTAAAACGATGATATCAGGCGTGTCTTAATATTTTTACATCAAATACATACATATATATTACATGCATAGTGGAATAACTTTAAACCTTCTAAAATAGATCAGTATAAGGAAAGCATATCTGGCAGATGCTGTTCCAATCATTTGAGCCAATAAATAAAGGCTTTGAAGAATGCTCACTAATGTTAAACATCTCAAAAGATTTAAAAAAGGACATTTATGTTAAGGGCTGATTATAGTGATGGAGAAGGAATAATCTGTATTATAGTAAATTATGAGGTGTGTTCTTCATTCATAAACAGGAATTAGAAGACATGCACGTGTCCAGCGGTGGTTACGATGTGGAACTGTTCCTGGATGCTCCAGATGAAAACCTGATGTGTTCTATCTGTCGGGGAGTTCTGCGCTGCCCGGTCCGAGCTGTCTGCCAGCATCTCTTCTGTAAAAACTGCATCATGCAGTGGCTTAAAAGGTATTTATTTCAAGAAACTGCAGTGCACACAATTGTAACATCGCAATCCGGATCAAGGAGGGGTTCTGCCTTTCACTGCAGATGTTTACAAAGACCCTTAATTAAGACCCTTAATTAAAGTCAAAGTGAACTTTATTGTCATCTCTGCTATACACAAGTTTACAGAGAGACGAGACAACGTGGCTCTAGTTTCTACAGAGTTCAAGAAAAGACAAATAAGGCACATAAAATAAGAATATATCAATACACTATAAAATATAAACTTTAAACTAGAGGTAGATAAAAGAGACCATTTTAGTTACATGTGGTATTCAAACTACAGTTATGGTTCTGGAATTTTCTTTTTGCACTGGTTGTGCATAAGATCTGCAGCTGTTCAATATGGAAAATCTAAAGTGACAATATATAGAAATAACAATATCTCTATAAAGTCAACCTTGAGAGTGGTTAAACAGAATTTCCAAACTGTCGCAGCAGCAGTCAAGTTGAGAAACCTACCATCAGTAATAGATCAGGATCACCTGAGTTTTTCTCATTACATCATAGATTTCTAGTATTAATAACCATGGGTGTCGTAGTGGGGTGAAAAGTGGGACTGACTCACCAGGGCCCCAAGTGAGGAGAGGGCTCTTGAGAAGTCTGGACTTTTATTTTATTATGGGGAGAGGGCCGATGGAGGCTGCTTGTGTATAGGGCCCAGAATTTGGTGCTACGCTCCTATAAATAACTGTTATAAATGTTTCTTTGTGAAGTATTGTGAGCTCCTTGACTGCTTCCTGGCTTGTGTAGCGACCACTGTCTTGTGTTTCTGGAATATTCTCTGTTTTTGCATCCTGATTTGGATTTGTTGGTTTCACAGACTGTCTATTGGTTTTGAACTGTCCCTGGTTTACAACATTGTCCACCGAGTAATCATTAGCAATAGTTTTGGGAAATTAAGATTAAGATCACAAGTGGGAAATTTGCACAGCAAAAAGGGAAATGTGTTCCACTACAGAGTACAAAACACTCGCCTAAAGTATTTCATTAGACTACTCAGTGTTGCAACATAACTACTGATAAGATACTAAATGTTTCATTCAATAGCTTATCAGTGGCAATGCTACTTGCTAAATGTTGCGTCTTTTCTCTACAGACAGGAAAGCTGCCCTTGCTGTCGGAAACTTCTCAACCACAGCATGATATACGTCATGTTCAAGCTCAGCAAAACCATTGGAAGAATGAAGATCAAGGTATGAAACTGATAAACAGGGTTACTTTGGACAGTTAGATTTATTGTTTAGACACAAATGTTTAATAGCTTTACTCACATTTTCACAATCCTATCTTTCATAGTTTTACTTGTCAAAGTACTGACATTTTAATGTACTTTTTGGCTACATTTTTAGCTACAATCAAGATACAAGATATAAAATTCTTGATTTGTCACATACACTCCTACATTTCACTACGTGTTTCACTACGTGTCACAAATAAAGTGAGGTGAATCTTGAATGTTGAATCCCCCAGTGCAGGAATGAGATCCAGGGCTGCCGTGCCACGTTCCCCCTGTCTGAGCAGTTTGCCCACATCTCGGAGTGCCCGTTTGAGTTGGTATCATGTCCCCAGCGTGGCTGTGGTGCCCAGCTCCTGCGCCGCCACCTGCAGCTTCACGCCCAGCACTGCCAGCACCGCCGCCAACCCTGCTACATGGGGTGTGGTGCGCTGCTGTCGCCTCGCGCCCGGGCATCACACAACTGCTACCTGCGACTGCGGCGTGAGTACGAGGCCAGAAGCCGGAGCCAGCGTGTCCTCGTCCTCGCCCTGCAGCGGAGGATGAAGAAGATGCAAAACGCAATGGCACACATGAAGAAGCAGATCACACTCATCTGCGAGAGCCTCGAGGTGATGGACGACTTGCCCGAGGAGGTGGAGGGCGAGGAAGAGGAGGGCGAAGGGGACGTGGGGCGGAGCACTAGTGACTGCTGAGAGGGTATTTTGGGAGCATTTTGTCTTATACCAGGCAATTTTAAGACAATCAAGAGCTCAAAGACTAAAAAGGTATACTTGTAATATGATAAACCCTACAGATCCGGGTTAAAATCCCATGAATCCTCATTATGGGGCGATGGTGGTGGTCTAGTGGTCAGGATATTCATCTAGTGGTTAGTTCCACAACTCATGATGGACCACTCAAACCAACTTACATTTGTATAAATCAAACCTTTGTAATCTTACTACCTGGAATAGACTATACTGTTGAGACCTTTATTATCGTTAACTAGGTTTGTTTTGATCATTTGAGTTTTAATATGCTGGAGAAATGTTCAGGTTTTTGAGAACTGTTTATAATGTAAATAATGCTTTTGCCTGATTTAAAAAAAAAAGAAAGATGTTTTTGAAATGCCTGATGTGTTAATGTTGTTGCAGTTCAAAGTTTAAAAGATTTCTTCAAATGTGACATTTATAACGTTTTGTAATATGACTATAAAAATTACATTGCTAATTTAAACTCAAATAAAGAATCTTCTTCTAAACAGACAGTCTATTAAGTCATGAACAGTATCTCTATGACGTCTAACTAGAAAATGATACGCAATGTGCACTTTCACTCCACATTGTGCTTGTACATATATAACTCTGTGTGTGTGTGTGTGTGTATAAAACCATCTTTTATTTATTCAAAATTCAAACTGATTGACTTGAACATTAATAGTGCACTTCCCATCTGCGGCCACACGAGGGCGCAGTGCGGAGCAGATGGACGGGAAATATCGCGAGAGTTGCGATTACAAAACCACGTGTGAATCCAGGTCGAGCCTTCTTCTTCCTGAACCCACATCACGTAAGTAGCTGTGTTTCACTGCGAACGGTGCGAAAATCCACCTTTATCCTCACCATCCTCTAATATAACTCTATAAACCACCGTCAGTCAGCGCGCCGGGTGTATAATCATCCTTCACATGTCGGAATTGTATCGATGTTACTTGTATAAAGAGTAGATTTCTGTCAGTTTTGTTGAATGGTGTCGTAGCGTTGAAGATGCTAATGTGGGCATGCGGGTAAACTGGAGCCGTGACGTTAATGCGATTATAATTATTTTTATTTCATTATATGAAGGTAAAGATTAATTCATGTTTTCATTTTAAGGTCCGTGTTTGGTGTTAATATCAAATAGTTTGATATTTAATAGCAGTATTGAGTTAGCATGTTGGCTAACAGTCCACGAGTATTACACGTAGTCAAATCTAAATAAAAGTCAGAGTAAGAACAAATAAAGCATATAGAATAAACAATATATAAATACTATACAAAATATACATTTTAAACTAGAAATGGAGTATTAAATATAAACCTTAAACTAGAAGTAGAAAGAGACAATTAGGATGAAGTGTCCAACCTACAAAAGTGGAAACGGACTTTTACACTGAATGTGCATGAGGTTAGTGACCATTTCAATATGAAAAGTCCTATATCCAGTCTATTAATAAAACAGTATCTCTTAAAGTCTGACTAACATTCAAGTTTGTGCAGATATAACAGTGCAGAACTAGAGTCAATACTTTAAATAATTTGTGCAGATACAGTCAGTTAGAAAAAAAATCAACTGATGAAGTTAAATTAACATTATAGGAAGCCAAAAAGAATGAAAAACACATAGATAATATTTAGCTTAATGTTATTTAATACTAAGATTTATACTATAAACAGCAACTGTACATGGTAAAACAATGTGTTTTAGGGGAATCTAAGGATGTGGGAAAGCTGTATTAAATAAAAATAGACAATAACAAACTAATTAGGGTTAAAGATAGTAAGGTGTGTGTGTGTGTATATATATGTGTGTGTGTGTGTATATATATATATATGTATGTATGTATGTATGTATGCATGTGTATATATATACGCACACACACACATAAAAGAACAAAATATTTTCTATAATATGCAAGTTTACATAAGTGCCTGGACGTGTGTATATTCTGGAATAACTGGATGCTATTGGAACACTGCATATTACAATAGAAGTTAACAAAATAAGAAAGAAACCTAAATGAAACTAAATCTACAGAAAGTAAAAGTATATAAAAATATTTCTTAAAGCATGTATTCAATAATCAGTAACTACACGTGTATAATGGGATGGCTGTGAATATTATGAGAAGGATCTGCCAATTAATATAAAATAAATGATATTTCTTGTGCAGCAAATGGCGGACGACGCCGGTGGTAGAGGAGGTTTCCGTGGAGGTTTCGGTACCGGCGGACGGGGTCGCGGCCGTGGTCGTGGTAGAGGTCGTGGACGCGGTCGTGGAGCACGAGGAGGCAAATCCGAGGACAAGGAAGTAAGTAACAAACCATCATCTGTCATCCAGGAGCTGAAGGCAGAGAGATGTATCTGGTAGAGGTGTGATGATGCATCAACTCGATTGGCAAGCCTATCAATCTAAAATAAAAACATTGGTCCGACATCATACATAACATGACTTTATATTGATCAGTAACGGTTTTTCTTCAGTTTAAAAGGGGGTAAGTTGAGAAATAAAAATGTGAAATGTTGATTTGTGATTTAATATGAACGCAAGTTAAATGATATTGATATCGCATCGATCATTGGCTGCGCAATTCAGTTGTTTCTTGGCAGACTATGATATTGACAGATATTGTATCAATATATGTGATTACTTGTGCCTTCCACTCCTTATATTTGTGAAAACTCAACTTGGTTCTCTTGTGCTCACTAGTGGGTGCCCGTGACCAAGCTGGGTCGTCTGGTGAAGGACATGAAAATCAAGTCCCTGGAGGAGATCTACCTGTACTCTCTGCCCATCAAGGTGTGTATGTGTATTAGTGTTATAGCTGGTAATGTACTGATACTTGGCATGGGGTGAAAATCCTTTCTTAGATGCATCACGATGCAGGATTAAGGTGGTTCCAAAAAAGATTCAGACATGTCAAAGACTTTCTTGGGAATGTTCCACTGCAAACTCAGTTTTGAAATCAAAATAACATCATATTAGTGCAATGTTACCCACTTTGGAACCGAGATAAATCGTGATGGTATGTTTTAGTAGTGACCTGATGGCAGGGTCTTAATTAAATGTAATTTAAATGAAAGAGGCTGGGTTTAATTTTATTAATTTGCAACGCATCAGCTGTAAACGTATGAAATGTCAATGTAGTCTATAGTGTATAAATTAATTTAAATGGTGTACAGAAAGAACATGTTGAGGCAAGATGTAATATAGAAAACATTTTTAAAAGTGAGCACCACGGTCGTCCATTAGATATCTTGTCAGGTGTTGCTGATAGCCAGTCCAGCAGTTTGAGTTGGTATCAGACGCCTGACGTCAGTATTGGAGTAGATTTTCACTAGCTCGTGAGACCTGCTTTCAGTGAATGATGTTTACAAGTTGTGTGTTTTTCTTCTTATTCCAGGAGTCTGAGATCATCGATTTCTTCCTGGGCTCAGCCCTGAGAGACGAGGTGCTGAAGATCATGCCTGTCCAGAAACAGACCCGGGCCGGTCAGCGCACCAGGTTCAAGGTAAAAATCACTTTCAGACCCACAGCTTTGTAAAAACCTGACTTCTGAGCACTGCCGTTTGAAGAGTTGACTGTCTTTTAGGCCTTTGTTGCTATTGGCGACTACAATGGCCACGTGGGTCTGGGAGTGAAGTGCTCTAAGGAAGTGGCCACTGCCATCCGTGGAGCCATCATCCTTGCCAAGCTGTCCATCATTCCCGTCAGGAGGGGCTACTGGGGTAACAAGATCGGCAAACCGCACACCGTACCCTGCAAGGTAATGAGGAGGAAACGGGGAAGTCAGTGGTTCTAGTGCTGGGCAGTGGGAGCAAATATCATTTGTTGACCGCTTTTTGATATAGAATTCTTATTGCCGTTTATACGCAATATCTATATTAATGTTACTGTTTCAACTGGGGTATTGATGCTCCTTAGATCGGGGTGGTAGTGCTCTAGTAGTAGGATAGTTGCCTGCAAACCATGAGGTTGTAAGTACTTTGCCATTTTAGGTCCTGATTAATGTTAATTATTCCCCAGGTGACTGGTCGTTGTGGTTCGGTTCTGGTGCGTCTGATCCCTGCTCCTCGTGGTACCGGCATCGTGTCTGCTCCCGTTCCCAAGAAGCTGCTCATGATGGCTGGTATTGACGACTGCTACACCTCGGCCAGGGGCTGCACCGCCACACTCGGCAACTTCGGTAAGAGCTGCAGATTGTTTTATTAAGCATGAGTCTTGTGAACGCGTTCTCCCTGCTCTAGCCGGCTGCACCTCGTCTGTGGTGTATCTGACTCATAATGGGAGGAAAGGAATGAGTAGTGATGCACGGCAGGAGTACGTTACTGCGTGGTATTTCTGTTCCCTTTGTAATACTCAACATTACTCACTGATGTGAGTGACAAGGCTTCAGTGTTGAATGGCTGTGACATATGGCCAATCAGAGACTTATGGGTGGGACATTAAATAAAGCAGTGATTTGAGTGTAAACAGCACAAAGAAAAGAGATGGCAGTGGAGCCACAGTAGTGCACCTTGGTCAAAATTAAACACTGATAACCAGCAAAATGCCTTATATTGACCCCTGATAATTGGCAAAAAAGAAACAAACTAATTTAATTGTTTAGTATTAAGAGGGCCAGTTGGTAGTGTAACGGTTAAGGAGTTCACCCTGTGAGCAGAAAGTTGCTGGTTCAAGTCCCCAACCAGTAGGTACCACTGAGTTACTCATGAGCAAGGTACCGTCCCCAAGCATAGATCCCTGGATGCTGCCCATTAGCTGTCCACTGTGCTTTCGCAGATGGCCCAAATGCAGAGCTCACATTTGGCTGTGCTGTGTTCACAATGACACTCACTCACTTGAAATTCTCTTACTTCCAGCCAAGGCCACTTTTGATGCCATCTCCAAGACGTACAGCTACCTGACCCCTGACCTCTGGAAGGAAACTGTCTTCACCAAGTCTCCTTACCAGGTAAAAACATGTCGTTTTCTTAAAATTGAGTAAACTAAAAATGTTAACCCAAAATTGTTCCTGGGAGACCTGCTCCTTGTTACTAGAAAATAAAGTTGCTCGTGATGAGTGTCAGGACGGGAGGAGACACCGGTCACAGTAAACTTAGTGCAATGTGTCTGTCGTTTTTATTAAAGTTTTCTCTTTCCTCCTGCAGGAGTTCACTGACCATCTGGCCAAAACTCACACCAGGGTCTCTGTGCAGAGGAGCCAGGGCGCTCTCCAGGCAGCCTCCTAAACTTCAAACAATGGATTGAAATAAAATCCTGAAAACTGAATGTGTTTGTCCTCTTTGTGGTGTAAGCAGTATATCTACTGTACATTAGTACACGATGCTGTGGGTGTGAAGGGGCTGAGAAGCTCATCTCAACTGTAAATAGGCTGGAGTTCATAGAATTTAATTCATGCCTCGGGCCTAAACCAAAATATATTAAATGCCCAAAAGTAGGAGTTAATACTAAATTCCTAAAATGGTTAGATTTTTGGGCTGGTTTTCTGAACGTGGGTGAAGCCTAGATTTGGGCGAAATTGATGATACGATGGAGCTTCACTGCTGAGATTCAAGGACAGTCTAGGGTTAGGCTGAAGTGTTCTCTGAGAAATTGGTCCTTTAAGGCCTTAGGTATTAGGGATGGAAATTGACAAGGACATCACAATATGATTATACTGTGATACTACACAGAGGTGTGAACCTTCACTGGTCTCACGATTCGATTACGGTTATCGAGTGTTTGATTCGATATCTCGATGCATCGCAATGCATGCAATCAATTTTTCTAAATTCACATTGCACGCAGATTGGGCATGGATCACAGACTGGGCAGCTATAGTTGCTACTGAATTTTTATGCCACAGCCATTTACATTTACAGCATTTAGCAGACGCTCTTATCCAGAGTGACTTACAACAGTGCTTTGTAGTCCACGACTGTTCTTGATCTGTAAACTATGTCAACAACTGTAGTTAAACCAAATTACTGCAGACTATGTTTCATACTTTAAGGAAAAATGGGTTAGAGAAAAATGAAAGTTCACACACAGACATGTTAGTGTTTTTTTTTTTTTGGATAGGTAAGACAACATAGTAAGGGGTAAATTAATCCCCTAGATACTCTTTGAAGAGGTGTGTCTTCAGACAACGTTCTTACAGCCAGTGGAAGTTGGTTCCACCACTGAGGAGCCAGCACTGCAAAGAGTCTCGAAGCATGTTTTCATCTTCTCTTAAGTAGAGGAAGAGTACAAAACATCCAAAAAATCACCAAACAATGTCATTATGATACAACTGGTTCTGTCCCAGGGACCACCACTCAGACTACGTGTTGGAGGGAGTATTTTTTGTATTACTTGTTAGATATTTGCATTAAATTCATTATTCATAAAGATCAAAGTCAAAGTAAACTTTGTCATCTCTGCTATATACTGTACAGATATACAGAGAGACGAGACGACGTGGCTCCAGTTTACACAGTGCAACAAGAAATGGAAAAAAGAACAAAAAGGGCATATAGAACAAAAAGTATATAAATAGAATACAAAGTATACATTTGAAACTAGAAATGGGAGTATTTAATATAAACTTTAAACTTGTACTAGAAAGAGAGGATTTAGATGCAGTATTAACTTACAAAAGTGGAAATTGACTTTTACACTGTATGTGCAAGAGGTTAGAAACAGTTTCAATATGAAAAAATCTATATCCAGTCTATTAATAAAACAGTATCTCTTAAAACAGTCTGACTAACATTGAAGTTTGTGCAGATATTATAACAGCAGTGGAGAACTAGAGTCTATGCAATACTTTTCAGTAATATGTGCAGATACACAGTGTTGGGAAGGTTACTTTTAAAATGTATTCCACTACAGATTACAGAATACATGCCCCAAAATGTAGTTTGTAACGTATTCCGTTAAGTTACTCAATGTGAGTAACGTATTCTGAATAATTTGGATTACTTAATATATTGTCATGCTTTTTACAACTACAGGAATGTAGCAATCACATCCTGCAAATTCTTGTTTGTTTTTCTCTACCAATTTTCTGTTAAGCCCAAATCTCCCTGAATAGACAATATATTTACTGTAGAGGAGCAAAGACTTGAGTATGTTAAGATAAGATGTTTTGTCTGCTTAAAGATAATAATAAAAAGCCCTGTCTTTCCTTAACCATTTCTTTATTTACAAAGCTAAAAAGTGGAAAAGTATGAGACAGACATAAAATATGCCATTGAAAAGTATTTACTGTTATGTCCACCCTACTGTTACTCATTTTATATTAAGATTTAAAAATCTAGAAGTTACTTCCAGATGTTTCTTTAGGTTGGAGGTGGATTCTTTTTACGCTGAGAGCAGCTTGGTCGCTGGCAAACAGAGTTTCATTGCATGGTCAGATTTCGCCCATCCCTTTCTTCTTTAAATGTCAAATTCTGGATGAACCTATTTGACACGCTAAAAGAAGATGGACATTTTACCGACACGTTTCTGGACAAGTCTCTGATTCAGTTTTGCTTTCAAAACACGATTCAGGTAGGCACACAGGACACCAGTCACATACGGTATGTTTTAAGGACAATGCATTTCTTGAATGTATTTTGCATGACAACCTTAGTTGTTGTCTTATCATATTGTAAAAACACAACCATAATTCAACTGTTTCACTGGTTCAAAACTGTAAACAACTCATCCAAGCTCAATTATTTTAATCTAGAACATATTTTAGATCATGTTGTGATTACAGTGAATCTTGATTCTTGAATCTTACAATAAATCTTGAATCTTGAATCTTGAATCTTGACAATGTAGCCAGAAATTATTGTACACTGTGGAAAAAAGGTCAGAAATCAACATAAAATTGATGATGCAACAACATTTTTTAAATTACAAATGTTACAATTGTGTGTGTGGTATGTTGATGAACAAGATAATTATTCAAATTTAATTTAAATTTATTCAAAGATTCAATAATTGGTTGTAAATGATGTCATTTTTGACCTTTTTTTTCAAAGTGTGCAAATATATTTTTTTCTACACTGTATATGTAATCCTTACCAGTTTACATTATATTGCTGTGTAAGTAGCTTACATTTTCTTCTCTTCTCAGGAGGAACTGAACACAATTGTATCTGCATGGAACACTCGCAGAATAAGACCAGTTCACAACTCGAGGTCCTCTAATGGACGTCCCATACTGATGTATGCATTACCTCAGTTATATGACGCTACAGACTACCTGCAGAGTGTGGACCCTGAGAAGCTTGAACTGTGTCTTGAAGACTGTTAGTTTAAAGATTACCCATGTGATGAAGATGTATTTAATGTTTGTGTAGAAGCAATGTCAGAGCATAATCTGTCAATGCCTGATGATGTCTATGAAAAGGTGGATATGTACATTAAACTCAGGGAACTTATCATCAGGCAACTAAATGCAGAGTAACACAATTTTTGTGAATCTACAAAATCTCAGTTACAAAAAGGAAATATTGTATAAATATTGCAAAGATCAATCCTAAAATATCACAATCAGCCTGAAAGAATTAAAATTGACAATGTACTGTTTATTAGAGCAATACTGCATTCTGCCGATTTTGTTAACTTTTTATATAAATTTGAATCTGCAATACACTTCAGCAGAACATTTACTGTTTAATGTTTAACCATCAGTCAGAATTCAGAACTCTTTGTATTGAAAATACATTGTCTGTAAAACATCTGAACACTTTCATAAAACCTTATATTAACACCAGCTTTTCTGCTGTATTGAGAATACGGTGTATGTAAACATATTGTGTAAATGAACACCAGCTTTCCCCTATTTTTGCACTTCAAACAAAATTCTAATTTCAACAAAAACTAGGCCCAGGGCTTATACTGGTTGTGTAAGAAAAAAATGTCAATACAAAATTTGCTAAATGCTAAACTGAGATGATATCACACTGAGCAAAGAAATAAATATTGCAGTGTCTTATTTGAACATTTTTACAAGACATAGGGTCTGTACACACTTGCAAAAGTATCCCATCAAATTTCAGTCTGACATTTTTTTTTTGCGAAAAACAAAATCCTGCAAAATTTGCACAAACTTGCAAATGCACTGTGGACTTTTACACACTTCTTAATGGACAATGTCCATTACCCACACATTTCATTCTAGAAATCTCTGACCTAAAATCCGGTTAACTGTCATAGTGAAGTGACAATTCCAAAACACAGCCACAAGTGTGCGCAATAGGTCTCCTGTGGAAGCCTTTTATTTGTGAGAAGGTAATGCTGATTATTTTTCCAAGAAATAAATCAGACCCAGTGCAAAGAGAAACAATGATAACAATGATAGTCGCTGCATGTCACACTCCCTCACGTAGGCAGTCACATATCTCTGAATGTCTTTCTGCTGTGCGTTCAGTGCCTCTGGGAAAGAAAGGGACCTCACAACTTTTCTGCTTGTCGGGAGCAGGTTCTCATAAGTGGTCAAAATCTCATCAATTTCCAGGTCAGCAGTAGAAAGTATGGCTGTCCATTGCTCAATGACATATGCAGGTTCTTGAAGCAGCTTTTTATGTGCCAGCTCTTGAAGGATGTCTTCAAAGTTGTTGGCTGTTGGACTTCTCCTACACATGTGATTATCCAAGATTTCCAGTAATTCATCTTTGCCAACACAGTCAAAGTCTGATCGCCAAGATTCAAGAACTGTTTGTTCTTCTTCTGAAACAAACTTGAGGAAATTTTTAATGAAACTACTCTTGATTCGCCCTGAGGCTGCTTGTTCCAAAATCACTGGAGCTAGTCTGACTGGAGGATACTTTTCTTTCTGCCACCCAAAAGCTATTATACGACCAACACTTTCCCATTGAGTTTGCCCAAAATCATGTCGAAGAAAAGGCACTTTCAGTGTACTACCCATGGTACACTGGTCGTAAAAGTCATGCCAGAATTCTGACAGACAGTCCCTTACAACTCCTCCATCATCGTGCCCCATCTCCAATCTTCCATCTGGCAGTATAAGCTGGATTTTCACATTCGTTCTCTGAATACTTGCATCAGAAAAATGTGAAATAAGTTCCGGAAGTATATTGCCACGGTGAACAGCAACAATTTCAGTTGTCTTTTGACATTCAGGTGACATAGGCAGTGTGTCATCCATGCTTTGTTCCGCGAAGTCTCTTAGGTCATCTGTCATTATTGTGACTATGTTACTGTCTTCCAAAAGAGCCAGAGTATATGTTTCGGCACTCACTGCCTCTATGGAAGAAACAAAAGATAAGCTCTGGGTGTTGGAAGTTTTTTTGTCACTCCCAATGTAGATAACTTCTGGTATATATACATTTTGGGATATATGAGATGACTGATCTGTACTGTCGATGGGGGTAGTACAGGAAGTACAAATCTGAGAATTCTCACAATCCTGAAAAGTTTCATTTTCTTCAAAGGTTACATTAGCTTTAGTACACTATTTTTTGATTTTGTTGTCAAGTAGAATCTAAGAAGTGATAATTTAGTGTCTTCGTACAATTTCCCCACTGTTGCACTTTCATCCATTGACATTTCCTGATAGTCTTTTAAGTCAACCTAATATTCTGTGATGTTTCCTCTTGCATTTTCTCCATTTGGAAAAAACAGACAAATTGTTTCTCTTATCAAATCTTCCTTGTTGGAATCCTTTGAGACATCAATTTTCCGTGTGCCCCCGCCTTTTCGTGTTCTCACCTGTCTGTAAACCTTTTCCTCCTCATCATAATGCATCCATCCTACTTCTATCTTCCTTACACTTTTCTCTGCATTTCTTGTTACCAGTTTTTGACTTGAGCTATTTCCCAAATCACCAGTTTCTTTGTTTTTGGGCTAATTTGGATTTTAGGAGATCAAAAAGCTTAGATTTATGAGTGTGGGAAGAATCTTCCTGCCGCCTGCAAAATCCAATAACCGCCAGACGATCTCCGTAGGATGGCAAGTATGTCCTCAACTGCTCATCTGTCATCAGTAGTATGACACTGACATCAATCTAAAGAACACAAACAATTAAATTTAATTGTCTGTTCAAATTATGTACAGCATAATTTTATTTTACTTTTTAATATGCATCATTGAAAGCATAACATAAAAATAGTATTACATTATCATCTGCTATGCCAAATAATGTCAAAGTTCAACAGTCAACAGTCAGAATAATTTCTAATTAGGGAAATTGACCATGAAAAATCTTCATTGCAGCCCTGTTACAAAACTGAAACATATGAATCTTATGAATTTCTCGTTATTTTGAGTTACTAAGTCGAAATAATGAGAAAGTTTCTCGTTATTTTGAGATACTAAGTCGAAATAGTGAGAAAGTTTCTCGTTATATTGAGATACTAAGTCGAAATAGTGAGAAAGTTTCTCGTTATTTTGAGATACTCAGTCGAAATAGTGAGAAAGTTTCTCGTTATATTGAGATACTAAGTCAAAATAGTGAGAAAGTTTCTTGTTATCTTGACATTTATTTATTTTTAATATAGCGGAAACGGGCTTCCATAGTTATCCGAGGCAGCTTGTGGTGCAGGATTATCCCGATTTTTTTAGCTAGAAATCAGTATAGTTTATTGTGAAAGGAAATATCGTGATATATTGATGTGTTAAGCCCCAGTATTAATATACATGCATGTAAAATCTTACTTGCATGTGTTCTGTGTTCAGTGCTGCTCCCGCATGTTGCTCTAAAATCCCGTCTGTTAGATTTATATAGAAACTTAAAGTTGACTCGCATAGTCTTTGTTCTTGTTTGCTGTTACATTAATAAGAAGCTCTTTATTATAAATTATGGTTTGGTACCATTTTAGGTTTAAAGAATAATTAATGACGGAGTGCTGGAACATTCTGAACTCATATACAGTATAAGATGCTTCAGAAAGCAGTGTTTTCGACATGGCTGAACTGGTGCAAACTTGAAATAATGAGCAGAATGTCATCTTTCAATGAATAGACTGATAGAAACGGATTTGGATATTGAAAAAATTCTACTTTGCTTCACAGTCCTATGCAAGACATTAAAACAAGCTTATTTTTCAACTTATGTATCTTTTAGTGTTTACATAGTTACGGAAAAATGTGGTTGAGAGAAAATCCATTTTATCAGCAATATATCAGATATTGAAATGGTATCAGTTCTAAAAATCCAGCATTGTCCAGCTTCCAGTCTTCAGTGTCATTTTTGTTCTTACTCTTCTGTTAAACATGGCTTTATTTGTGAAGAGCCTCCACCTGCAGGGGGCAGCACAGTGCAATGGAATATGGAGTGCCATACACTGCCTTACTCATAAGTACCTCAGTAGTACCTTTACCGTTCCGGGACGTGAAGCAGTGACCATCCGATCACAGAATTAAAAGTAATGACTGCCTGTTAGCTCGGCCTCGGGGCAGCTGGTAGTGTAACAGTTAGGCAGTTGACTCTGTGATCAGAAGGTCGCTGGTTCAAGTCCCGGACCAGTAAAGGTACCACTAAGGTACTTATGAGCAAGGCACTGTTTTAAAACACTGCTCCCCGGGTGCTGCCAAAGAAGATGCCCATTGCTCCTTCATGGATGGGTCAAATGCATTCGATATATTCCCAAGAATTTGTAATGTGATGGATCTGATTCTTTATAAAAAAACACCGATCATTTAAGCAACGTCACCTTTAATGCTCATTATTATTTTTAATAGCTTTTACATCAGATCGCCTCATCTCAAGTCACATAGTTGTAGAAAACCAGGCAATAAATACAGATATACGGACACCGAACACCTCGCTACACGGCTACACGTACAGCAGAAGTAAAAGCTCCGCCTTTACTTTAAGTCACAATGAAAATATTTACATGAGTCTTGGACGTAATAATGTGTAAAAAGGTCCTGTCCGACAGGAGAAAAGTTCAACGTCCACAACGGCCTTGAGCTCCGCACTTTTCAACGCTTTTCAAATGTACATTTTCAAATTAAATATTCCCGGAAGTGACCCTTTTTTTCGTCCTACACGCACTGGATTGTGGTCGTGTTTTTATTTAACGTCTAACACAAACTGGATCTTCTTTAGAGCAGCTGTTCTTCTCAACATTGCCACCGTGAAGGATCTGTGATTTTGGAGGGGTTTTATCCGATAAAACTGCTGTTCAGAGACGTCAGGAAGTGCATTATGAATCCAGATCCATCTTCCATGTCCATGGAAAGCGTTCACATTTTTTGGAGGACAAATGGAATCAACCTCCAAATTGATGAAGCAGATGTGCGAGCCAAAAAAGGGAACATCGTTACTAATTAAAATAATGTTGTGGGTTTGAATCCACTGTTATCCTTAGCAAGACCCTTAACCCCAAGCCACCTGCAGGGAGACTGTCCATGAACTGGAAGCTAAATACTGTAAATATAAGTGTAAAATTTAAGAACTTTAATTTAAGAATCTTAAGACAGAATATTGGTGAATAAGGCCCAACGTTCTGGATAAAGGTCCAGATGCTGCACATTTTTCTCTGTGTTGACTTCTTTGCCGTGGAAGTGGGTTTAGATGCGCTTGATGGTGTTTTTGTCTGAGCTCTGAAAGGAGCTGATGTCCCAGCGGCGGAAGGTACTTCCCGTGGCGTGGACTCGGCCCGTGGTCAGCCGGTAGATTTTTCGGAGGACAGCTCGGCGCAGCAGGATGTAGACCCAGGGGTCCAGGATTTGGTTGCATGTGGCCAGCCGGACCCCCATCACCATCAGCGTCCTGTAGGGGGTGGCCTCGTCCGGCGAACCACTGGAGGAGTAAGCCACCGACATCAGGCCGAAAATCTGCCGGAGAAAAATATAGTTTTATACGTTTTTAAAGTAAAAAGTAGAAGTTAAAGCTCTGCCTTTATTTTGTGTCACAGTGGAAATATATACACAGGTCTTCACAAAGTTCAACATCCACGACCATCTGAGAATTCACTCATTTACATTTACAACATTTAGCAGATGCTCTCATCCAGAGTGACGTCCATCTCCTAATTACAGGGACAGTCTCCCTACAGGGACCACCTCTTGGTACAGAGGTGAGTATCCTACCCACTAGACCACCACTGTCTCCACACCTGCTCCTTCATTAGTGGCCAGTTCGAAAATGTTCATTTCAAACATGCTGCATATTTATGTATAAGTAAATGTTTTCCGTGCAGCACGGGGGCACGGTCACAGCGAGAAGGTCCTGGGTTCGATCCCCAGGTCGGCTGCAGGGTCTTTCTGTGTGAAGTTTGATGAATTCCTGAATGAATGAATATTATACATATGGAAACTCTGTCCTAAGTGGAATAAAATGAGATTAATGTGACTCTAATTGGGTGTCATTAATTCAGTATTGATTTGCGGACATCAGTAAATGATGGCGGGCGGCACGGTGGCGCAGTGGTTAGCGCTGCCGCCTCACAGAGAGAAGGTCCTGGGTTCGAATCCCTTTCTGTGTGTAGTTTGCATGCTCTCCCCGTGTTGGCGTGTGTTTCCTCTGGGCGCTCCGGTTTCCTCCCACAGTCCAAAGGCATGCACTATAGGTTAACTGGCGACTCTAAGTTGGTCCCGTAGGGTGTGAATGTCTGTGTGACTGTGTGTGTGTGTGTGTGTGTGTGTGTGCCCTGCAGTGTGTTGGCGCCTGTCCAGGGTTGGTCCCCGCCTTGCGCCCAAAAGTTCCCGGGATAGGCTCCGGTCCCCTCGAACCCGATTAAGCGGTTTGGATAATGAATGCAGAATGAGTAAATGATGGCATTACAACAAGAGGCATGCTATAAACATCTCTGCTCAAGGTTATAAAGGATTGCAATTATTCTGGGCAAAATAATGTCTTAGTAATTGTAATTGTGTGAGTTTCACTGAAGCGGTTCTTGTGCTGTTTAAAGGCAATTAGGAAGATATTTCCAGTAAAAATAAAATCATGACCTGGATTTTTGAGTGTTTATCGTGTAATGTGAGTGGGACGACAACACAGTGTGCCTATAAATCTAGAGTGCAAGCGATAAGGAAGACTGCCTTTTATTATTATTACTTTTATTTGTTTTAGACTTCTGAAAAGCTCCAAACCCTCAGACAAATTCAAACATTAATTTAACACTTATCTATTTGTCAGGACAGAACCCTGATTGGGGAACAGTTGTTATAAATAGTTATCTGAATATTTTTCTGATGTAGTATCGACCTCTGCATGACATTTGGTTAGATTTGTTTGTCCTGTATTATCACAACATTAACCATAACTAGCACCGTGATCATAATAATCATTACTATAAAAAAAGGAACAGAATTCTTTTTAATTTAATCAAATCACTTCATATATGACCATGAGACTGTAAAAGTGATTAAAAAGTAGAAAAATGAAGTTAAAGCAATTTACACTTTTAAACTCCATTGAAAACTTAATTTTCAAGGGTTATAAATATTACATCTGCTGCATGACAGCTTCTACCCTGTCCACTACTGATGAGTTTAGAATTGCTTAGAATTGTGAATTAATTGTAAACGCTTTGTAAGTTTTCAGTGATACATTGTAGGCTTTTAAGTCAGTTCATGGAAATAGAAAAGTGAAGACAATATTAATAATATTTTACAGTATAACTGGTTAATGCAGACATTTGTGACACCAGTTAAATTAAACCAATATAACTCAACCATACCAGATAAATGCAGTAAATGCAAGCAGGAAGAGGGAACATGGTTTCACTGTGTTTCAGGATGTGGGAAAGCGATTTATTTGATGCACTGTGTCAATATGATTTATTGTTTCGCACTGCGCTGAATCAATGTATCACTGTAGACTGATGTATCGTTACACCTCTACTAGTCGGATCTGAGGATTCTTTTTGCTCACCAGCAGGGGGCTCCAGCAGATGCAGGAGGTGACCATGATGCCCACCAGCTGCACCACCATCTCAATGTCATGCGACTTGGCAGACCGGCGTCGGCACTTCCTCCCTCGCAGTCGCGCCAGCACCAACGCGACGCCGCTGACCGTGTTGCACAGCAGCGAGACGGCAAGCGAGGCCAAGCCCAGTCCTGAAAACAGCAGCACGAAGGCCACGTCCGTCTCCTTGGTGCAGTCCAGCACCTGGATGAAGCACCAAGTCCCTGGGAACTGATACGTGTACCGACCCAGCCCCGAGACGGGCAGAAGCGCCACCAGCAGCGCCGCCAGCCAGATCAGTGCCATCGCCGTCCTGGCACGGGCCGCCGACACCAGCCGGGCGTGCAGCAGTGGCCGGGTCACACCCAGACACCGCTCTGCCGCCATGGCGCAGCCCAGGAACAGCGGGCACAGGCCGAAGAAGACCATGCACCCTCCCAAAAAGAGGCAGGTGGTGTCAGCTTGGGCCGGGGTGTTAAGACCCGTCCTGTTGGAGTACAAGCGCAGCACCAGCGCCCCGGGGATGATGTGGCCGGCCAGGTCGGTGGCCACCAGCGAGCTGGCGAACAGCAGAAAGGTGGCTTTGGAGCGGCGCCGGCGCAGGCGGGCGTAGGCCTTGGCCAGGATAAAGAGTGCCACGATATTGGACAGGACACCTAGGGTCATGGACAAGCCGGCGGCGGTGGGGCTGTTGGACACTGTCGTCCCTGGATGCTGAAGGGTCTGGTTGTTCCGCACCGTTGTCGCCATGCCGACCGGCCCCGGCCCAGGCGTCTGGTTGGGCAGGAAGAGGTGGGCGGGGGCATTGGCGGACGAGGCAGAGGAGTTGCAGTGCGGAGTAGCTAACATGTCCAGACCGATGGTGGGGTGGTAAGAGAAGTGGCGGCCCAAATTCTCTATCTGGAGGAGGTGTGGGGACAAAATGACGCACAAAATTAATCAAATGAACAGAAGAGGCACTACGTTAACAGAATAGGTCATTAGGTTTGGTAATTTAACTTAAATTAGGCAGGTAATGGGGTGATTGGTAGTGTAACAGTTAGGGAGTCGGCCCTGTGAAGTCCCTGACTGGTAAATACATCACTGAGGTACTCGTGAGGAAGGTATCATCCCCACACACTGCCAAAAAGCTGCCCACTGCTCCTTCACGGATGGGTCAAATACAGCGGTCACATTTGGTTGTGGTGCACTGTGTGCTGTGCTGTGTTCACAATGACAAATAATCACTCACTTAATACTGTACATTTTTGTTTGAATCTTTGTTTGGGGTTTGTTATCATTACAATAATCTAGATCAAAAATATATATGTAATGCTGTGATCCAATGCAGGGTACATTTCACTACATGTTGTGTACACGACAAATAAAGCATCTTAAATATTGAGTCCGTGTCGCATTAATATTTAGATATTGAGATATAGTGCCATTCACAACACATATAAATACTGAAGATGTAGACTAAACTGAAACAAATCAGGTGCCAATAAAACTGTGTTATATTTAGATTTAAATTCATAACAGGACCTGATGATGTTGCTCATACTCACCAGCAGGGGGATAATCAGCAGGAGTAAACCTAGATTAATCTCTGTTCAATTTATAGCATTTAACTAGATTAACGTTATCCAATTAACATTCATATGTTCAGTCAAAAGCCATATTTTCCTCAATTTTTTAATCATGCTCCTGTAGTAAGTTTTGAGTAGCTGATTAGTCTAAGTCTTATTCCATACTGCAAATAAACTGTGAACAACACAACAGGTGACCGTATAAATACTAATTATATACTTTTAGCATTTATTTATGAAAGTATTCTTTGAAGCATACTACAAGTAAATATACACATTGTTAGTTCACTTGTTATATAGCTGTAGCCCACGTTTTAGCTTATGACACTTTTATTTATATTCTCAGTAAACTATTAATTCAATCGTTTTTATATACTTACAAGTTTCCTAGGAATCATATGTATAGTTTACCTTAAATTTTACTACAGTATTTCTATTTAGGTATTATCTGATATAAATTTTTATCTTACAATCAGAACCCATGTTTTTTGTTAATGTTTTAATCAGCTTTTTCTTTGTGTATAATTAATTAATTAAACAATTAATGTCTCCATTTAATTGCAATGCCTTTAAAATAAGTGTTAATTTCCTTTCAAACTCTAATACTGCATGAGGTTAAGTTCTGAACATTTCAACACCTTTTGTTGTTTAACTCTTTCATCATGTTTCATAAGACATCTGATTGCTTGTTTTTTACTCAGTAACAGATGTTTCTCTCTGTCTGTTACTACAGTAACAGCTAGGTACAAATTAAGAACCTCACACACATAATAAAGTCAAATACATTTTAAATAAAGATTATATTTTTGAGGACATCATTATTATTGTTATTATTATTATTATTATTATTATTATTATTATGCCCTCAGAAAATAAACATATTCTTCCTTAAAACGTATTTGGCATGATTATGCTGTCAATATATTCTGTTGATATATGCTGTTACTGCATCTGCTACTATATAACCGGAATCTTACAGTATAAATATAATTTTAATTTTTCAGTTTACTGTAAGATTTCTTTACCTTAATTTGCTGTTAACGTCTGATTTCTAAATTAGGTCTTAAAAATCGTTTTCACTACATTTGACATGTTGTACTTTTATATACAGTATGAGCACGCACATGCTGGCACCACTATTTAGTTTGTAAAAAAAAAAAAAAAGTTTAATATAAAAAGCGCTTTATGAACTTATTTTAATTTACCATTTGAGATGTGTTCCGTCCGTTTCATAGAGGTCTCTTCACACCTGAGATACGTCGTCCATTCTGGGCTCCAAATGAAGTGAGAGAGGAAAAGAGAAGAATCCTTCCTTTTTAAAGTGTTAATAAAAGTAAATCCCAACGTGTTGCTTTAATCCGCGTGGTGAAGTCCAGCGTCTGGATTAAAGAGTAATCCCGTGAGGAAGAGGAGCAGGATTTTAGTCCTCATTTTTTACGATTTTTGCTGCAACTCGACGTGAAGCGCGGCTCCGATCCTGTAACGCGCGTCCTCGTGCTCGCCCCCGCCGCTGCGCGCTCCCGCGTCACCCTGCGCTCCGCACGCGCGCGCCTTCACCCCACCGGACCTCACCGAGACCAGGGCCGCGTGCCAAACGACCCATCACACGCTGGGAAACTGAAACTGTGAATGTCCTGTAGAATTCTGGCAGTAGAGTTGAAAGTTTCTGTATTTCTACAGTATTTTTACAGACTTTATCAAAGATACTGTTTTATTACAGACTGTACAGAATTTTCCATATTGAAACTGTAACTAAACTCATGCACCTTCGGTGTAAAAGACAACTCCAAAACCATAACTGTAGGCTGAATACCACATCCTAATTGTCTCTCTTTCTACTTATGGTTTAAAGTGTATATTTTATTTCTATATTGTTAATTCTATGTGCCTTATTTGTTCTTTGTTCTTTGCACTGTTAAAACTGGAGCCACATCGTCTCGTCTCTCTGTGTGCTTGTACATTATACAGCAGAGATGACAACTAATTTACTTTGACTTTTAGTATATACGTACAGTACTGTGCAAAAGTTTTGGGCAGGTGTGAAAAAATGCTGTCAACAAAGAATGCTTTCAAAAATGGAAGTGTTAATCATTTATTTTCATCAATCAACAAAATGCAGTGAATGAACAAAAGAGAAATCTAAATCAAATCAATATTTGGTGTGACCACCCTTTGCCTTCAAAACAGCATCAGTTCTTCTAGGTACACTTGCACACAGTTTTTGAAGGAACTCGGCTGGTAGGTTGTTCCAAACATCTTGGAGAACTAACCACAGATCTATAATCCTATAATCCTACAAAATAATATAATGACTATAATCCTACAAAATAATATAATGACTATAATCCTACAAAATAATATAATGACTACAAAATAATATAATGACTATAATCCTACAAAATAATATAATGACTATAATCCTACAAAATAATATAATGACTATAATCCTACAAAATCCCTGACTTTGTGCAAGTGTACCTATAAGAATTGATGCTGGTTTGAAGGCAAAAGGTAGTAACACCAAATATAGATTTGATTTAGATTTTTCTTTTGTTCGCTCACTTTGCATTTTGTAAATTGATAAAAATAAACAATCATTATTTATATTTCTGAAAGCATTCTTTGTTTACAGCATTTTTTCACACCTGCCTAAAACTTTTGAACAGTACTGTATATATACACATAAAGGTCATGTATGTATATACACATACAGGTCATAACAGCAAACGGAGGCTTTACTACGCACTTATGATGCTTGTCATTAAGGGGTTGAATCATTTTGAAGCTGCATTAGTAATTAAAAGTGACATTCAGTGTTCATTGTAGAGAAACCACTTATAATATTAGTCCTGGTGAGCTATTTAACCTATTTTATATAAATCTAATTTGCAATGAAGGTTGAGCTATATATACATACTGCCCTACCTTTACCCTACATATATATATACATACACAGTATGGTAGTTAGTAGTGTAATGGTTAGGCAGTTAGCCCTGGATCGGTGGTGGTATCACTGAGATACTCATTCACAAGGAACAACATTATTTGTCATTGTGAACACAGCACAGCACACAGTGCACCACAGCAAAACTCTCTACATTTGACCTCTACATTTGAGCCATCTGCGAAGGAGCAGTGGGCAGCACCCGGGGAGTAGTGCTCGTAGACGGTACCTCATGAGTACCTCAGTGGGATTCGAACTGGCGACCTTTTGATCACGGGGCGAACGCTCAACCGTTATGCCACTAACTGCCCCAGTATTTTACTGTTCTGTCTACAGCAAATATTTCAGTATTTTTCAAAAGCAGTAACTCAAAATGTTTGTATACTCTGATGAAGAAAATGAAGAACAAAACAGCTATTATTTTAGAATACAGTTTACTTCTTTCAGCTACTTTGAAGCTCTCTATATCTTTCGGTCTGTAGTTGAGCAAAGTGATTTAGAACTTGAATCAAATGACGCCACAACACAAAGCAAAGCAGGACTGTTTGTGGTGATGCTGTAAAATATGGAACAGGTGATGTGAATTTGACACGGTGTAATGCTGAACGATGTAAGGAGTGGTACCTTTGCCTGAAACAGGCAACTTTCCGATCACAAGGTCAACTCCCTAACCTTTACACAACCAACTGTCCCAGCATCTCATATGTTGACACCCACTTACACCTCACCAGCGGCGCCAGGCTTGTGCTACTGTAAATAAACAGAAATTCTGCTGGTAATTGATAACAATGAAATAGTTTCCAGTGTAAGAGTTCTGGCTTCAGACAACACAAGTATTGAGCAGCTGGGAGAGATCCACTGTAACGTAAATTGACTATGACTAAAGGAGGAGAAAATGTGTTGTTGAAAGATCTCCCCCAGTCTAATTGTTCCCTCGTCTACAGCGTGGGGAAGTGCAGGCTGATCAATGCAAACCAGATTCACTCCTACTTCTAAAAACACTCTGTGGGCAGACAGCTTGTAGTCACAGCTGCATGCTAGTGTTTGGACCTGAACCAGGAAAACACCCGCCCTGCACAGAGGCCAATCACAGGGTCAGAGTGCTTTTATTTTCTAGCTTCCACGTGTTTTCACGTACACAGGAGCAACAGCACTTTATTCCAAAACCAGGAAGATAGATCACGTCACTCCAATTCTCCTTTTAACCTTTTGAGAACATTCTTGAACACTCCTCTATCCCTTTACATTATCCAAGCCGCTGAATCCGGGGTCGTCGTGGGGGGACCGGAGCATATCGGAGGGGCAGTTGGTGGCGTAACGGCAGGGTGTTCGTCCCGTGATCAGAAGGTTGCAGGTTCCAATCCAGGGTTGGTAAAGTTACCACTGAGGTACTCAGGAGCAAGGCACCATCCCCAAGCACTGCTCCTCAGTTGATTTAACACCATGAGAGAGAGAAAGAGAGAAAAAAGAAGAGGGGGAGGGGTTTTTCTTCCGCATGTGTTCATAACACTTGAGACATGATTGCAAAAGGAAACTGTTGTCCTGATCCCACTTATGATCAAAAGTCAAAGTCAACTTTATTGTCATCTCTGCTATATACTGTACAGATACATAGAGAGACGAGACGACGTGGCTCCAGGTTATTTCCAGTGCAAACAAGAACAGTAGAACAGAGAATAAATAGGCAGTGGCACGACTAGGCACATGGGATAAACAATAAATAAGTAAAAATACTAAAATATACATTAAACAATATACATTTTAAACCAAAATCAGCGAACAGAGAGATTTCCTGTTTGCACAGCTAAAGCAACAGAGCTGCATATCCAAGTGAGGAAGGTCAGGTGAAGTCAGTGAAAATGTGAAAGCAGGCGGGCACTTGTTAGCTGCCCACTGCTCCTCCACGGATGGGACTGATCTCTGGAAATCAGTCGGACCTCCCCAACACTGCAGAAATGTCTTGTGTTTACTGGATCTTAAATCAGTATCAACATGTATGTTCATGTCAGTGAAAAGCAGTCATGTGTTTATCACCAGACTGTCTTACAGATACACATCCTTATCTTCTCCATGTTCCATATAAAAACCACAGACAAAAGTAGAGCTGGAAAAGGATAGGGTTGGGTTGAGGAGCCAATGTGGCAAGAGGAAGGAATTTTGCCTGGGACAATCGGGAGAGACTGGAGCTGGGGCTGAGCAATTTTAAGTGATTATTTGTCATTGTGAAACACAGTACAGCACAGCGCACAGTGCACCACAACCACACGTGAGCTCTTTGACCCGTCCGTGAAGGAGCAGTGGGCAGCTAACAAGGACAGCACCTGGGGAGTAGTGCTTGGGGATGGTACCTTGCTCATGAGTACCTCAGTGGTACCTTTACCGGTACGGGATTCGAACCGGTGACCTTCTGATCACGGGGCGAACGTCTTAACTGTTATACTACCAACTGCCCCAGTTCATTAAGAATTAATTGAAACCAACATTCAGAACCTCTAATTGATGCAGTGTTGACCATGACAAAAAAAGTTGTTCCCACTTTCCCCAGTGTGTGTTGATTCAAGATTCAAGATTCTTTATTTGTCACATGCATAATTATGTGAAAATATGTCACTATATGCAGTGAAACGTATCCTCAACCACTCTTTTTTGGCTGTGCAACCATAGAAGAAAAAAGCTTTTTTAAAAATAGAACAAAGAATACAGTTAAAAAGATAAAAAATACACTGCCCTCCAAAAGTTTGGAAACACCCCTGGGGGGTTTTGGACAGTATTGCCATGAATCCTTTTAAATTTGTGATGATGTTGCACTGATAAGGGACGACACAAACGACCAAAACATATTTTATTACATAAACAGTTTATTAAACAGTTTCCACACAGAAAACACTTAAAGTTTGGATTCATCAGAATATCCACCATTAGCAGCTATTACCGCTCTGCATAATCTGGGCGTCCGAGCGGTCAGTTTATTCAAACATTGACCTGATATATTATTCCACGCTGCCTGAAGGATTGCCCAAAGATGATTCACACTGGTTGGACACTTCTTATGGACATCACAGTCCAGTTCCTCCCATAGTTGCTCAATTGGGTTGAGCTACATTATTATGTAATCAAAATAAAAATGATTATTGCTGGTCTCCAAAGATAATGTCAAGTTACTTTAATGTATTTGCACCAAAACATGATGAAGATTTATGCTGATATCGTCCAGAACCCCACTTTGCCAGGGACGTTTCCAAACTTTTGGAGGGCAGTGTACAAATGTAAAAAATATCTGAAAAATAAGTATACAGTATATTTAAATGTTAAACTTGATGTAGTGTCCCTTTAAAAACATACTAGTGTGTACATACATACTTGTCATGTGACTCCCCCCATCCGGCCTGACACTACATCTGTATTTGTTTCCTACAGTTATTTTAACGTCGTGAAGATCTGCACTCATTCATTAGCAACAATATCTCAGCTTTATTAGTTGATCATATTTACAGTACAAACTTTGTCAGTGAACAAAAAACAACCACAAAAAATTAATTGTTTATTTATTATAATCAAGGCAAAATATTTAATTAATCTTGATATTGATTTGAGGTCATATCGCCCTTGACTTGGAAGTCACACATAAATAAATAAATGCACGTGTATGTTACTATTTATAGTATAAATTTAGGAAACATATTTGTCTGTATACATACTTTTTAAGATTAGTTCATTGTAAAAATGTTAAAAAGGTAAAATGCTCAATTAATCGTGATATTGATTTGAGGTCACATCACCCAGCCCTGTCGAGGGCCCAGTGCTGGAGGCAGGTGTGTCCATCCATAGTGCTTGTTAGGGTTGTAGAGGTTTATCATGATACGATATCATACCAATTTAAAGGACAACAATTCAACGTCAGCCGATATCACAAGTCTGCTACGATTCAGAAAGCAGAGACAGATTTGAGACAATATCTTTTGCTGATTTAACACCATCACTTCCATTCATATTAAATCCCAATGAGCAACTAAAATATCCTTTCATGTTTTTATTCCTGACCTCAGCAAGACATTTAAATGATAAACAAGCCTTCTGTCTAATATAAAGTGATGTTAAAATGTGTATGATGTCTGATCGATGCTATGGGCTTGTGGATCACTGAATCGACGTATTGATGTAGATCAATGTGTCGTTACGCCCCTAGTGCCTGTCAAGGTGATGACATTTTGGCATTGAACACACCCCTGGGCCAAAAGTCAAACCTGGATTTGAGTTAGGAACAACTTGTCTTCCAGACGCCCTGGAGGAAAGAGAGAAAGAGAGAAAAAAGAAGAGAGGGAGGGGTTTTTCTTCAGCATGTGTTCATAACACTTGAGACATGATTGCAAAAGGAAACTGTTGTCCTGATCCCACTTATGATCAGCGAACAGAGAGATTTTCTGTTTGCACAGCTAAAGCAACAGAGCTGCATATCCAAGTGAGGAAGGTCAGGTGAAGTGAGTGAAAAGGGGAAAAAAGGATAATGTCAAAGCAGTCTTTATAGTCGTAGCCCAAATAAACCCACTTTGACAATCATTTCTGACGGGTACAGAAGTTGTGTGTAATTACATCAGTTCACTCTGCTTGGTCTTAGGACTGGGTTTCATTTTTTACTTTGGTGGAACTGTTTTGGTGGTGTTACCAACCTGTCATACACTGTAAAAATGATTTGATCAGTACATTACATTAACATATTTCTTTATATTTATATCAACTTAAATCATTAATTAATGCAATATCTACTAACTTTTATAAGTTTGCAGGGTTACAATTATGACTTTGATTAAGAGTAGAGGTGTGTTGAGATCTCCTGCCATAAAATATCACGATATTAAAACGTGACAATATTTCTCATCGAGGTGAAAAGATGTCTCATGAAATATTTATTTTTGTGCCAAAATTCTGAGTGTGCAGTGGAAATTTCACCTGCATAATCTGCCATCTGCAACTCCACCATCACGCTTACTCCACTTGCTGCTGTGTTATAAATGTGGCAAAACCCAGCCAATCGCAGCCTTGGATGAAGCTGATTGGCTGATCTGGTCTCCAATCAGGTGTGTAATCTGGTTGAAGTTGATCTAGTGAACAGCAACACACGTGTCCAGTACGACAGCAGAAGCAGCAACAAGAAGACGAGTTGTGTGTTATGTGGAGATGTTGTGTGTGATGTGTTCAGCAGTATCCTAGTCTAATTGTATCTGTTAATGTTCCTAAATCTGTTGATGCTGCAGGGATTACGCCTCCAACATGTTTTATTCAATGATTTGACAATGTACAATGTAATGTACAATCTGATGAGTTAATGAGATGATTCACACCGCCAAATGAAACCCCTAACAGGGGTTTCTTACAGAGAGCAATACAAAGATAAAACTTATTTAAATTATTAAAATATTATTTTAAGTTGGAGTAAATGGATGACTAGTTAAATTAATAATGCAATTACAACTTTTATGAGTTTTCAGTTTTACAATTATGGCTAATCATTTTTACAGCGTATATTTCAGACTCAGATGGAGAAAATTGATGGCTACCAGATGTCAGGATTTAGCTTGGACCAAACACACACCTTACCAAAAAAACCCCAAAATCAGACAAGAATAACACAGCGGGTGTTGTTGAGGTATTTGTGCTGGATCGGGAACGCGAGAGGCAGCTCTGTTACAAGGAGACCTCAGCTTCAGGTTCTGACTTCTGCAGCCTGGTTTTACCCACCGAGAACAAAGACAGTAAAATCACAAGTGCTGGCTCTTTCCAAGATTTTCCATTGCGCTTCCTCTGAGGCCATTCCACATGAGTCAATATCTCACCATAATTTGTTATTGAAAACCTCAGCTGTTTGGCCAAATTCAGCCTTAGCTCGTCCAGACCCGAGTCCTTTTGTTCTTTAATCCCCATGTTTATAAGCAGAACCCCAAGACACAAGATTCTTTAATTGTCACATACATAGTTATAACATTCATGTAAGTATATGCACATGCACAGTTACAGTCTACAGTATAACTTAGAGGCGTGCAAAAAAATCATATTGAATCACAACTATTCTGTTGATTCAAAATTGATTCATTTAAATACTTGACTTAAATCCTGTTTTCCTACTAAAACAATGTCATATTTACACAGCCATATGTATATGCTAAATGATTTATTATTATAATAACATCTCAAACATGATTCCTTTAAACACAGTTGTGTAATTTAGTGACGCTCCCTAATCCTGCAGCACTAAAACCATCAGGAACACAGAGATTGTGAGTGAGAGCTGGTGTTGTTCAGGAAATTAAACAGTGTAATGGTTCTGCTCATTGTCATATCAGTATGTAGGAATTATTGTGAATGTTGAACCATAAACCAGCTTCACCACAGTCACACTTCCCATGAAGAACCAACTGAGTGTGTGTTCATAGATCTGCTCCATAGATTGGTCCAGTGCCACTGATACCTGATCCAACTATTTGTTAAAACATTAATGGAGTTTCAAAAAATCCAACACAAGTAAAAACGTCTGAGTGATTCATTTTCGATTAATAACCCAGCTGTACTTTCTGTACTTCAGTGTCGTGACCCCAGACAAACTCCCCCAGGCCAACAAAATACCATTTAGACAATGCAAGGCACTTGAGCTTGAGAGAAACGTTGAATTTATTCATCTGGCTCTTCTCTGCAGTGTAGATTCTCTTCTGACCAGCTGAACTGGAATCCAGCTCTGAATGACCACACATTCTATTTGTTTTGGATGCCTAACAGAAAAGTTGTAACGAGAGCTTTTCACATTGCCAGGAGCCTAAAGAGTGCTGAAGGTTTTAATGTTTTATATCTTGTATTGGCTTAAGAGCTGGCTAAATCTGCAGTAACTCCACCTAAAATTATTTTAAATGGGCATGAGTATTGGTCAGAATTCAAGATTCTTTATGTGCCAGATACACAGTTAGACATGAATAACTTAACTCTAACTATGACATTATATTACATAAGGTATATATTACATAAGGTTTCATTTAGTAAAAAGAACATCACAACTTACTTCAAAAGCAAAAGTATGTAAAATTGTATATTTCTATATTTATGGTTATTAATGTTGTAGTACTTGAGTCCGATCTCGAGACCAGTTTTTGAAATTATTGGTCTTGTCTCAGACTCGGCCGCATTTGTACTCAGTCTTGTCATGGACTCGAACAAAGAGTACTCGGAATTTTATTTGGAGACCAGCTGAGACCACGAGGCCAAAGCAGGCATTTTGAGTTGTTTATTAATTAGTGTTTTAATAACTCAGAATCCCTTTAACTTACAGAAAGCACACACATACCATCTTGAGGAGTGTTCACTGTGGTTTGTTGAGTTTAACATATGATGTGATCAGTTTGCATAACTGCTTCTGGTGAAGTGATTTCCTCATTACAGATACGTATGTAAGAGAGAAATATTGAATAAACATCTTTAATGTTGCTTCGGCTTTGCATCTTCCACTTATGTGTCATGTGGTGTAAAATGTGCATTGGTGCAGTCTTGGTCTCAGCCCTTCAGAATCTTGGTCTTGTCTCAGTCTCGGTTTAGGGGGTCTTGACCCCAACTCTAATAATTAGATATAGTTTTCATGCTTACTTTTATATATATGTATGTATACCATATATAAAGATGAAGTTTAACGCTGAGTCCATTGTCACATACATTGAATTTACTTTGGTAGTTAGCGCTAACAGACACTAGTGTCTTATACAGTATATATTACAGGGTACTAAGATACTAATGGTGATTTACAAATGGCAAAAGAAAAGTAAAAAAAATTACAAAAAACTCCTAACATTCACATTAAGTTTTCAATTTAGATGTAAATATGGGGACATTGAGACATTGAGCTGGCAAACGTGTTCCATATAAGATACATAAGAGACCATGCAAGGCCTGATTAAACTTCATAAATTAAAGCAAGTTGAAACTAAATCCAAGTACACTAGACATTTTTATTTCATCGATTTTTTTTAGCTGGAACATTCTAAAGCTTCTTATAATGGAAAAATAAATGGCTTTTTGACAGATGGAAATGAGCTGATCTCCGGAATTCAGTTGAATACAGTTGGAATACTTTATTGCATTAAAACACAACTTGGAGGAGTGCACTGGGTAAATTCTATAGATTATTCTATAGATCTATAGAATTACAGCAGTCCCTTCAAGGTTGTTATTATCATAGTTAAAAACAATCTGAAGTGGCTCTGAGGTCTCTGTTGTTAAAAGCAGTAACACGTTTAGATCACTTTACTTAAAACTTCATGCTAAAGCGAGGGCTGGTGGTTTTAGTTAAGAGTCCACTTCAGCAGATGTTTATGAGATTGATGCCCTCATCAGGTTTAATAAGAGTTAAGAGCAGCTCTCAGACAACACTTCACTTCTCTCTTGTACTACAACTGGCACAGACAAAATGCAGGTGATGTTTTTAGTGCTGTATCAGTAATGCTAGTACTTAGCTGGCTTTTATATTGATTCTGACATTTTTTGGATCATGATTTCTTGCCTGTCTTCAGATAAAGGGAGGAAGATAAACGAGTGCTGATATAGCAGATCTCAGTGCTGTTCGCTCAAAGTTGCAGTTCTCAAAACTTCCTGGATAAACAGCATGTAAGGACAAAGACGATGCAAAGTTTTACCAACCATGTTGTATTGTCTTGCCTGTGTCAGTTAGGGTTGCACCGATTCAGCTTTTTCAATTCCGATACCGATACCTGTCACGGCTCCGCTGGACTTTGGCCGGACAGTGCCTCCTCGGACCCAGTTTAAGTTGGTTTGTTTAATCCTGTTCTCTAGGTTCACTTTCGGTGCTACTCATGTTGTGTCTAGTCCACCTTGCAAGTCCTCGGTTAGTCTTAGCTTTCCCAGTTAGCTTGCTCCCCACTTCCGGGTTCTCGCTGTCTTCACTTTGTGCCCTCACAAGTAGTTCACTCTCTGTTTAGAGCGTACACCACTTCCATATATGTTGCCTGCACTGCGTGCTCCCTACCTAGTAGGTTAGTGTCTGTTTAGAGCATACCCGCGCTTATTATTACTTTCACCTGCGTCTCGTTTGTCTTCAGTTTGGGATTGGTGCCGGCACTCGTTAGTTCAGTTGTGTGGCTCTATTTAATCCAGTTCGACCCGTGTTTTCCCCGTGTCTGTCACCCTCATGATGTCCGTGTGGTTTGTGATTTTGTTACGTTCTGTTTTTGCCCTGTGTCAGTATTTATCCCTCACCCGTGGTTTTTGTGATTTTTTCCCCAGGCTTGTGTCTCCCAGTAAAACCGCGTCCGGTCAGGCTGCCTAGAATCTCCAGTGCCTGGATCGCTTCTGTTTCGCCTCGTGGGTCTTAGAGCGCCAGGATATCGCTCTTTCTGTTTCCCCATGGAGGATTTCCCCTGTTTAACGTACAGTACGACTGGCAGCATGAGTCCCATCTTTATTTTGAGACTTTCACTCCTGTTTAAGTTTTTGTCTAGTATTTTTCCCTGTTTTTTTTTTTCTCACCCTGTTTCTCCAGTTTTTTTCCTTGTTCACGTCACTGTCTTCCCTACGGAGCCCCTTAAAGGTCAGGGCGGGGAAAAAAAATTAAGATGGGGATTTTTTTAAAGTAGTTTTCCGTTCATCCTAAAAAAAATTTTTCCTACCCTGACCTTTAAGGGGCTCCGTACTACCCTGCCTGTTTTCCCCAGTAAACCTGTTCACGCCTGCAACGGTGTCCTCGCCTCCTACTCAACCGCACCATAACACCTGTGCTTTAAAATGGTTGCAGCTCAGAATGATAAGAATGATCAAGCTCAGAATGAAAGTAATTAGATAATCATTCTAACAATTTCCATCAAAACTAATGTTTGAGTGTTGAATTGTTGTGCACTCTGTGCAATTTTATAATATTTTGTATAAAAACAGTACATACACGTGAAATGACTAAGCAGCTTTGTGATGGTCACATAGCCACCAGTCATCTTAAGGTTCTTGTCCTACATGTTGATTCGACGTCGAGTTGAAATACAAACTAAATGGTGGAATTCTCACTTTTATTACATTCGACTTGGTTTGAAATATTGAGTTCTGCGCAATTTTGCAATTTCCATAATAAAGCATGACACGGTGCCCGCCTCATCTTCCAAGATTTCATTCCTTCTCCAAGCTCCAATTTGGCCAAAAAATCGTTCGTAATGGAAAATGTTTGAAGTTGAAGCAGCTTGAGAAGCGAAGTAGCGCCGCATTAAGGTGTGCAGTAACGCAGTGATTTTGGTCTACTTTGGTCTTGCTTTGGTCTACACATTAATGATTTGGGATATTTTGTGCCACTATAAGTTTGTGAGCTAGTTCTGACAACTGCATCTGTTTCTTTGTGCGGATATTCATAACAGCACTTGAGTCTGCTACCAGCGGTTTATTGTTGCATTATTTCTTTTGTAACTTTCACTCAACTTCCCCCTGCGTTCTTACACAGAACTGACCTGCTACGACTCATCTCTTCACTCTGGCCTTTAATATTCAGTGTTTGTAATGATGGCATCCATATTTCCTTTTTTAAAGTAATTCAAGTCATTTTTTTTATTTCTGTCTCTTTTAATTAGATTTAAATTCTTTTTATTTTTTATTTACACATCTATTTTGTGCATATATTAGTTTTGTTTTTTTTAATTATGTAGATTTAATTTAATATTTCTAATTTTTTAATTTATTGTATTCCTATTTCCCTCCTTTTAAGGTCATTTAAGTTATTATTAATTTTTAGTTGTTCTTTAAACAATTTAATTGTTTTAAAATTTCTTTTTATTTTTATATACTTTATTTTTTTTAACAGTCTTGTTTGTTATCTTTATTTATTTAAATTCCACTTGGTAATTTCTAATAACTAGCTGCTTGCATTTTCTTTTGATTAATTTTATATTTAATGTAAAGCACTTTGGGCTGCATTTCTGTGTATACAAGGTATAAATAAAGATGATGATGATTATTATTAATAAAACCGTTTCACTGTTTTACCCATTTCTCTATTTTAGTGCACTGCAATCACACTCCTTCTTTAGGAAATGCCTAATTATTCTAGTTCTAATGATTTTGCCCTCACCGTGACGTGAGATACCGATGTTGACCTTTTAACCATTTTCTCAGGATGTTTTCCTAAAACTGATAAGAAGCCCTTCCCATGATCTCCACATCAAGTTTCATTCACTTGCATTGATTCAGGTTTGCCTCGAATGCCATCAGGAACGATGACGGATTCAGTTGATGATGCTGTTTTGTCATTTTTGGTAATTTCTCATGGTTTTACCTAAGGAGACCAGAACGCCTTGATGTGCGATAAGAGGACAGCAAACAGGCGCGACCCCATCTCCCCGAACCCCCCTAGCCGGGTTTGGAACTCACTTCCCACCTTTCCTGCAGCTCTAACGTGATGAAGATAATGTGTGGATAAGGAAGCAGGTTTGATGAATGCCAGACTAGAGACAGAGTTGGTTCAGAGATCACACTTCTAAATCTCTATTCCTAACTAACTCAGTCACACTGTATAAACGATTTGATCAATTAATCATGTTCACATACTTCTTTCATTTACTTAAATCTAAAACAGTAATTCATCACTTACAGTAAAAACAGTACGTTGTCATCGGTTTATGTCTTTAAGTCAGAGATGAGAATGTGAAGATGTTAGATTAATTAAAAACTGTAACTACAGCAATGTTTAACATAAAATTCCATCTGGATCAACTTATAAACTTCAGTTCAACTGCTGCCTTAAAGTTTTAAGTAAAATCTAACTGGATATGCTAATTATCTCAGCTAGCCATGCTTTTGCACATCGCACATTAGATCAATATTTTTTAATTGTGGTAAAACATTGCAGCTCATCACCAACCATTCTCTAAAAGAAATTTCTCCTCAAATTTCACCAAGATTTTGATATTTATCAATGTTTTCTTGAGAATTTCTCTTAGGTAAAGACGAACGCTGATGAGCACTCTTACTAAAGTGTATTGCAACTCATGCCTTATTGGGTTTTCTTCAATTCTACAGTTGAGTCTTAAGAGTAAATTTAAGATAAAACTTAGTAAGATATTAGTGGATGACTGTCGCTATGTTCTAAGATCTAGGTTCAAGTAATAACAAGTTAATTTATGGTTTGTTTGACTCTGAAAGCTGGGATGACTCATGCTTGGAAATACAGCAGGGTATGGGAGTTAGTTAGAGAGTTGGCCCTGTGATCGGAAGGTTGCCAGTTCAAGTCCCAGGCCGGTAAAGGTATGACTGATGAGCAAGGTACCGTCCCCAATCACTGCTCCCCGAGTGCTGCCAAAAAAGCTCCCCACTGCTCCTTCACGGATGAATCAAATGCAGAGTTCACATTTGGTCGTGGTGCACTGTGGTGTGTTATGATAAATGATCTGTAAATATAAATAGTAAATAATCACTCACTCACTCATTTTTATGATCTGTAAACTACACGCTCAGCACTTCCAGTTGTTGATGATGCCTTCCTCCATGCAGTTCAGTCCAGAGATGCGCTATGGATGATGATGAGATCTGAGTGCTTCTGAGTTTTTCAAAACCACACGATTCCAGGCGACTGCCGAGGGGCTTTGGAAGCCACACTCGGTCTACCACACGCAGGATAAAAATGTGTTCTCCCCCGTCTCCTGCTGCTTGTGGTCCGGGGTCTGGAGGAGGAAGATAAGGAGGACAAGGGGGTCAGGGGCTGAAATGGAGGTTTGGCTCAAAGTTCCTCGAGAAAATGAGTCGGATCGGAATGTCAGAATCGCTCGGAGGACTCTTGTGTCTTTACTGGAATGACGTTAATAAGGGGTGAGTAAGTATGATGGATTAGCAAAATGCCACTGGGGGAGATGATGCTCATGAGGGAGGGAGCATGCCTCCTCTAGCGCTGGACAGAGTGATAGAAGTGCAAATACAACTAAGAAGAGAGAGTGATGGAACCATGGAAAATAGTGTTGATGTGTGAATTCTATCAACTTCTGTGGAAAGTTTGGAAAGTTGGAGTTGGATCCACACATGCCAGAAAAATCATCATTTTTGTATAATGTAAATTGAAAGAAAAACCTTTGCTAAGATGGTAGACAACATCATGATGAATCCACTAATAATAATGTTGGCCCTCAGTCAGTCTGCAGCTGCTTGGTTCACTCTTGGACTGGATGTCATGTTTGTAGGACCCTTATTTATAGTCAGGTCCAAGAATCACAGCTCTATTTAATCTGACAGCTTTTTATGAAAATATTTGAGTAGGCACACCATTCCAGCAGGAGCAGGAGTGCAGCAGATCTGAGCTCATTATATTTTGTGCTGAGATAAAAAGGAAAAATCTGGAAACTCAATGTGTAGTTTTACTGTAAGAAAGAAGGGACTTCTGTGTTGTTCTAACACAAAGTCAAAAGCTTTTAGAGGAAATCTGGTGTCCAGCGTGGGTTGAATTTTTTGGCAGAGGAAGATAAATCATAGCTACCACCATGGTCTCAGTGATCATATCAAACAACTTTCAAATTAACTTCTCTTTTTTGGAGAATTCACAACTGCAAATCATAACTAACATTGTATGGAAGTAGTTAAAACTGGTAAAATTGGTTTATCAGTAGGTTATTGGTAGCAAATGTAATTTTAAAACATTGCTTTTCCAGTAACCTTTTTCCCACATAAAAAAATCTAAGCTAACTGTTATGTGAGTTATTTGTTGTTGTGAACTCAGCACAGCACACAGTGCACCACAACCAAAGGTTAGCTCTGCATTAGACAGCAGCCTTTTAGCAGTACTTTGCTCATGAGGACCTCAGCGGTACCTTTATTAGTACACAACTTCAACCGTCAACCTTCTGATCACAGGACCAACTCCCTAACCATTACGCTACCAACTGCCCCAAATATAGTTACGATTTACGACGAGAATGGGATTTGAACACACATGTGCAGAGAACAAGGGATTAGCAGACCATCGTCGTAACCACTCGGCCTCCTCATTAAGCCAACATCATCCGGAGAAAGTAACAAGAAGCAAGTACATACTCCTCTCTTTCTCTACACAAGCAGCAAGTGGAGGAAAACAAGTTAATGGCCTCGATTTATTTAAATTACATCAGGGGAAAGTAAGCAGCCAACACTCGAGTGGCAGAAGTAAACAGTGGAGATAAGAGAGCGTTCTGATGCAAACTAGCTGAAAACCACAACTTCCTGTAGTGTCACTAATGCTTGGCCGTGACCGTGCTGAATTAATGCCGAATTTCTACAACAGCCTCACAGAAAGCACTGTCTAGATCTCACAAAACACGGCTGGAGATTTGTGAAAGATTTACCTCACCTTGAAGGCTTTAATTGGACGACATGCCTTTGAATCTGGAGAATTTATGAGTTATTTGTCATTGTGAACACAGCACAGCAAATATGGTTATGTGCTTTACAGTATATCAGTACTTTGGTTTAAGGTATAAATATTTTCTGCACTTTTGTTCCTGGTGCATTACGGTTGACTATGTAAATGTCCTTCTATGTCCAACTTAATTGTGTTTCCCAAATATAAACAGCAGCTTATTTTTATTTATAAGCTTGTTCTTGGCACGCTTCTGTATTCTCGTTAAATATATTAGTCACAGTCCTGGAAGTCACATTCACGTTGTTGTCTTGATATATAAGCTTCTCTGTGACTTCTGCAAAAACCTTGCTCTAAAGTTTCTTGTAGCAAATAAAACTCAGTGGGAGTCTAAAATTAATCAGTATTAATTGGTAGCTGTCTTTATCACCTTCATGCTGCTTAAAGCTCGTGATATTTTCTCCTACTCACATAATTCTTTGTCATAACCATGCAATACTTTCATGTACTCATGATACTTTCTCATGCTCACGTTCTTTGCTCATGCTCACGCGATACTTTCCTGTGCTCATTCGTTACTTTCTCATACTGTCATGCTCATACAATACGTTCTTGTGTTCATGTTACTTTCTCATGCTTACACAGCATTTTTCGTGAGCATGTGATAATTTCTTGTGCTGATGCAAAATTCACATTTTTCACCCCCACCTGTCCCTTTAAAGGCTCAATAAAAGTCAGCAATAAAAGAAGCTAATCCTAAAAGCCTGCATAAAAGTCCACATACATACATAAATGCAAACCAACACTTTTGTCTATGATCTGATACAGCAAATTATTTACTTTTGGCTTTAGTTCAGTTACTAAAATGTAACATAATATGTAATAACATAAATAAAACACTGAACCAAACATCTTCTCAGAACACATCACCATGACTCCTGAAGCTTGTGATTCATCTTCATGTTCCTATAGTGATGTTCACTTTTACTTCTGTTCTTCATCAACCTGTTGGCTTTTGACTGTATTGCCATCGTCTCAGAGTGCTTCTTGTAATAGAATAGTGATTACTGCAAATAATGCATGATTACATCTCTCCACCTTGTTGACCTGACCTCTATATCAGGCTTCACTATGCATATGGATATGGCCATTAAAATATATTAGAGCATGTAGGGTAGGGAGTTGGCACCGTGATTCAAGTCCCAGAGGTACTCATGAGCGATACGACATGTAGATTCTGTTCTGCTCTGGTTCTCACGTTTATCTTCAGCCTCATTGTTCCCTTGCGTGAGACAACACAGAGTCAGAAACAGTGAAGGTGCCACATAAACACATTGTCCACAAATCCCGTTTTACCGCGTCCAGCTGTAAACCCCTGCGGGGGAGAGTGAAGTGCAAAGTTGCCCCTCTCTGGCTCGCAGATAAATCGCCTGCTCTCACCCAGAACCACAACACAGCTCAACTGAAGTGTCTGTGCTGACAGTAATGAGAAACACCGGCTGAGGCAAACGTCTGGAGATTAATGAAACAACGTAAGACTCGCTTCCACAACGCTGCAGTCGATCGGAGGCTCCTCTTAAACGCTCAGATCAATCACACAGAGACGTTAGCTTTGTTGACTGGAGGGAAATCGTTACAGATCCTGGTTGTAAAGACTGCGTTCCCAAGAGATGAGTCGTTACCTTGCTGAAGGATTTAGATGTTAAAAGGTTTAAGGCCTCGTTCACATGGACGTCTGAACCAGGCGTTATTCTGGCGTTTGTGGCGCCAGGTGAGTGCCGACTGAACGCCGACCATTTTTCTGCTCATTGGAGCAAATCAAAGTGTCCACACGGCGTTTAGCACCGGCGTTCAGCTGGCTGCGCATTCGGGTGGCGTCAAATAAACGCTGCATGCAATGTTTTCTTGGTGTCAAAATCCCGACAAACGCAAGGAAAACGACGCTATTGCGAACGCCAGTGAAACACCAGTCGAACGCAGCTACAAAACGCAGCAAAAACGCGTATGGCGTTCAGAGGGTGTTCATTTCGAACGTCCGTGTGGACGAGGCCTAAAAGGCTTGGGGCAGTTGGTAGCATCACAGTTAGGACATTCGGCCCATGTTTGGATGTTTTACCTGTCGTTCCAAGAGACGAGTCTCAACACTACCTGTACAGTGCAAGTATCCCTGAGCACAAAGATGCCCACTGCTCTGTCATGAAGGGTTGGAATGCAGAGCTCACATGTGGTTGTGGTGCACTGTGTGCTGTGCTGTGCAATGACAAATAATCACTCACACGTACTTTCAAAAAGCAGTAACGCATTTCACTACACGTTGTACTTGTGTAATTGTGTATGTGACAAATAAATAGAAGTCCAATGGGCCTCATTCACCAATATAGAGAGTTTTCCTTAAATTTGTTCTCAAGAAAGCTAAATGAAAACATTAGATTCGTGACACATTCATAAATGCTCAAGCAGTTCATCAATATACTGATCCCTTACACAAATTAGAATGTGATTTGACAGAATTATTTAATTACATTTCAGTGAGTGATTAATTGTCATTGTGAACACAGCACAGTGCACCACAACGAGATGGAACCTCTGCATCTGAGTCATCTGTGAAGGAGCAGTGAGCAGCTTTACAGCAGTGCTTTGAGACGGTACCTTGCGCATGAGTACCCCAGTGGTACCGTTACCGTTCCGGAATTTGAACTGGCGACCCTCCAACTGGGTTCAGCATGGGGCCAACTCCCTATTCGTTACACTACCAACTGTCCTGGTACTAAATACGTAATAAAACACTGAACCAAACATCTTCACAGAACACAACAGGGCCATGATTCCTGAAGCTCATGATTGATCTTCATGTTCCTATATGGGCAAGAGCGGCCGATTTATCAGCGAGCCGCAGCAGGGCAACTTACCACCTCACTTGCCCCTGTGGGGGTTTACAGCTGGAGGTGGTAAAACAGGATTTGTGGATGGCGTGTTTACGTTGGCACCTTCACTATTTCTGACATCTGTGTTGCATCTCGTGCAAGGCTAAACGTGAGAACCAGAGGAGAACAGAATCTATGTGTCATATTGCTCATGAGTCCCTCATTGGTACCTTTACCGGCCCTGAATTTGAACCAGCGACCCTGCAACATGGGGCCAACTCCCAAAACTACCAACTTGACCCTGGTACTAAATATAGCTGTGTGTGTTGCTATAGCAACTTGAATTTCCCTCAGAAAAAATAAAGTACCCATCATCATCATCATCATATCTAAGTCCAACATTCAAAAGTGATTCTGTGTGAAGTCTGCAGGACTCAGCTTGACAAACTCAAGAGAACACTCGGTGAAAGACCCGACTGTGCGCTGGTGTTTGGCTCTCTAACACTGTACAAATCTCTTACCAAACACAACTTATCCTGTTAAACTGTGACCAAAAGCCTAAATTACAGCTGCCTTCGCTCCTGCTCTCTCACTATGTTCTCCATTTACACCGTGTTCCTGTTCTTCCCTAGATTGAGAGATTGTGCTGCCGTGCGCGATAGCACGCCACATTGTCAGTGAAAACCCCATTTTGCCAACACAATGCACTGTGCTTTTTGGGAGCTGCTTTTTAATCAAGACTCCGTCAAAACATCAACGGAGTGTCCGGTTGTCAGGAAGTTTGCATTTTGAAGCATTCTGCATTCTCCTTCATCCTTCCTTCAATGGTACTTGTGGACTGGTGAAGAGAATGGTCGGTTCCAAATTTCCTGTGTGCGATGCAGACCTCAAAGTAAACCTTTGCAAACCCCCAAAGTAAACATCCTCGTCAATAAGAAGAACTTTGACCTAATTCCCATTGGTGATGAGGAGAATCACATGGTTCACACAATACCCAATGGAGCAAACCCCAGCACAAGTTTTATATGCAACTCATTTAAGAAACTTTTCTGGAGTAAAGAAGTTCACGTTTCACATGAAAAGAAGCTTTTTGCAGAAAATAAGAATTTGTGAAACTTCAAAATATTATTTTTGGCTGAAAGACGTTAAGATATCATATTCCAAATCCATATGTGTGCAGTTTAAATATCTTGCATCATTTCAGGTTAAATAGAGCCCCTGTTATTACACACTTACCGTGTACCTCATTATAAATAACTTCCTTGTTACTGGACACGTTGTGCATTACGCTCGGTGTAATTTTCATGCTCAATTTGCCACCTTCACCACTCCACCCTGTTCATTATTGGCTGTTTCTGAGCACAGGGCCACTATTGGTCTGTTTTGGCCACTGAGTTTACATCCTAATGAACTGATTATTTGCAGTCTTTATTTAACAAAGTACAGTATTTTACTGTTTCATGAAAATACGATGCAATGCTAAAGGGAAACACCTGTAAATGTACAGCAACTGGTTACAGTGTGTGAATCTTGTGTAGTTTCTGTCACTTGAAGTGGGTTGTTTATTCTCAAGGCTTTAAAACCTTGGCTCTTCAATTCATGGCTCTTTTCAAATGGCAATTTAACCTCTGTGTAAACTGAGACTGTGCTAAATTACATTCAGGATAGTTTGTTAGGACTGCAGACCTGTTTAGAGCAGAGATGAATGTTCTCAACCGCGCATTAGAAAATGGAAAAGGCCTTTTTGCATCATAACATCAGCTTACAACAGAAGTGGTAAAATCAAAAGTGGTCTGCGAGGGAGAAACAGAATGTGGATCATGAGGAGTCTCGGATGGAAGAAGGACAGTAAGCAAAGTAAATAAATAGGCCAGTTAGGTAATGGAGCTCTTTTCCCATCAGCTGTTTCCTATCTGACGAGGCTCTCTTGAGTTTCAGGGAGAAATACATCTCCCTCTACCAGCCCAAACGCCCCAAAACTGTTCATATTGAAAAGATGGAAGCAGCCGGTGCTCCAGTTTCCTCCCATAGTCCAAATGCATGTGATGTACATTGATTGGTGACTCCAAGGGCCTGTTTATGCGTATGTGGATATTTTTATAAATGCATATTTTTTATACGTCTCGGGTCTCTGCCCTTTAGAGCCATAGTCTTGTCTCGGTCTCGACACACTCCGGTCTTCTTCTTGTCTCGGTCTTGGTTTAGGTGTTCTTGACCCCAACTCATTTACGAAAAAACACTGGCTTACAGTGAACTGATAAATGGCGAGTGAGGAACAACTTTCTCATGAAATTCTAGTTTCTACTTCTAGAAATACTAGAAATGTGTTAGTAAAAGGTCTGCTAAATCAAATAAGAATATACAGTTTTTCAATATGGCTGTGCAACTCCATGAGCTGAAGAGCCATCAGATGAAGCCCCTGTGCTGTGCTCTGCTCTTCTCTACTACGAATTCCCCTTATTTTCTTCTACATAAAGCTTTGTTTGGCAGAGTCAACATTAACAGTCTATTCTCTGTCAGGAGCGATCTAACGTGATTGTAACAAGGCTGAGCGTGATTAGTTAATTTTAGAAAAACGCACCGTTGGGAGATAATTAAGAAATCAAAAGGTCTCTTCATATCCACACTCTTTAACCACAAAAACAT